>CP092886.1:130913398-130946329 GCA_030710605.1 Cordylochernes scorpioides | reverse complement strand
CAACCTCATTCTCAGAAAAGGGCGGATCTACCAAACCACAAGTGGTCAGAGAGATCTCGTCCTCAGGTTCCTCGTTTCCGAAGTGCCGATCCAAGTTGTTTTTATTTTGTCTTCTGCTTTCGAGCGAGTAGGTCTAGAACACATTCTCTCTGAATTTTCTCATTGTTGGTGGATGAAACAGCACCAGTGATTATTTTGGCCGCTTTTGCTTGAACACTGTCTAGTCTTACTTTTAGTGATGAGCTTGAGAGAGCCCAGACCGGTGTTGCATATTCCATTATCGGCCTTATTAAGGTGGTATATCTTGTTCTGAGAATTCTGGGTTTTGCTCCCCAATTTGTTCCACATAGCCTTCTCAGAATGTTTAGTTTTCTGATAGCTCTATTTGAGGTGCTAATTATGTGTTCTGAAAATTCCAATTCCTCATCAATAATAATTAAAATAATTTTGTTGACACATCTTGTCAATACATGCACAGTCTGCACTATTAAAAAAATATAATATGCATTATATACACTATGTACAATGAATATGGCGCCTCTGCCAGCGCTGCAGAATATGGTGGAGAATCGCCAGTGGGTCTCCAGCGACACCACGCATTTTGCGATCTACGATGAATACGTAGATCGCGTACTTCGCCGCTTAGGTGATGGTGATGGCGTGGTCCTCGAGACCAACTTGAAACATCCAGGACTGCAGTATCACACCTAGGTATTATAGATTTCTAATTTTATCAAATATTTGTTTGTTTATGCTTATTTTGTGGTTATATTTATGCCTTTTCCCCTGTGAGTGGAGAAGACGCATAGGTTTGGTTTTATTGGGTTTATGGTCATTTGGAGTTCCATTGCCCACTTTTCCAGTCCTCTCATTGATGTGTTCAGTATTTTTTACGCTTTTTCTATGCTGCTACTTGTGTGCCATATGGCTATATCATCTGCATAACAGGCAACCTTTGTGTCTTCAGTGAGAAAGTGATGGATGTCGTTAATATATAGCAGATAGAGTAGAGGACTGAGCACAGATCCCTGAGTTACACCAGCCCAAGTTCTTCCTTCCTTGGAAAATTCTCCATTGACTCGAACCTTTAACCTTCTTCCCCTTAAGAAGTCTGCAATCCAGATTAAGGTTTTTCCTCTTACTCCGATGTTGTGCAGCTTTTCACGTAATTTCTCCCTCCACACTCGATCAAAAGCTGAGGTCATATCAAGGAATATAGCCGTGGTCTTCTTTGGCGGTTTTTCCTGGAAAGAATCTATTATTGATTGACAGAAGTAGAACAGTTGATCAGTCGTACAGTGCTGGGATCTATAGGCAGTTTGGTAGAGGTTTATTTTATTATTGTTAGTGAGCCAGACTATGAGCCTAGAGTGGATAATTCGTTCTGGTATTTTACAAAGTATGCTGGTGAGAGCAATTGGCCGATAGTTCTTGTATTCCTTGGCATCTTGTTTGGCTTCAGTATTGGCACTATAATTGATATCTTCCAATTCTTTGGTAGTTTACCAGTTTGCCATGAAATGTTCAGTATTCGTAGGAGTTGATTATTAGCTTTGTCTTCAAAGTGTTTAATCATTTGACCAAAGATTAGATTATCTCTTGGTGACCTCTTGGATTTTTTTATTGATAAGTTTAGCTCATTCAGTGTGAAGTCTCTCGAGAAAATATCTTGTTGATGGAAGTTTTTCGCTTGTTTAACTAACTGGTTTATATTATTTTTAGAGTCCTGTCTTCATTCGTATAGTTGAGTATGGAAGTGCTTGAAAGATATTCAGCAATTATGTTAGCCATCTGTTTGTTCTCGTTCTCGCTGTTCTATTCATATCGGTTAGAGTATTGGAGGATTGGTGTTGGTTTTGATTGTTCTCTAACACTCTAATCATATTCCAGTGTTGGCTGTCCTTTCTTGGATCCATTTTTTCGCAGAATTCTGCCATTTTTCTTGTTTGCATATCCAAATTTCTTGTGATATTTTGTGAATAATTTCAATGAGTTCCTTTCTGTTTTCTTCTGTTTTATTTTTTTAAGAAGTTCATTGATATTGTCTCTCTCTCTCTCTTTCTGAAATCATTGCCTCGATGTTGTGGTCCTTCCAGTAAGGTATCCACAGGTCTTTACGTCTACCTCTAGGTATCGATGCTCTTGCAGCTTTTGAAATGTTCGAAGAGAATTTTTCCAAGTTTTTGTCAAGCGTTCTGTAATTCAATTTTTCGTTGCACAGTTCTTCAAGTGAATTTTTTTCAAGTCGGCTTTCCTAAAGTTCCATGTTCTTTTATTCTAATGGACATTCTCAATTTTGGAGTTTAGGGTTGTTAAAATTGGTCTGTAGTCACTGATTGCACCTCTCAGGATTTTCCATTGTGTTGTGGGTGCGATGTTGTAATTTATCGCGGATTCTGTGCCTGTGGACTTGGATAGATAGGTGTTCTCTCTGTAATCTAACAGTGTAAGGTCGAGGTCGGTTAGCATGTCCTCAACCTGCTGACTTTTGTTATCCTGGACAGGTGATCCCCAAATTGAACTTTTGGCGTTAAATTCGCCGAGTATGATTGTGATATCCGAAGACGCTTCACTTAATGTCTCTATTGTGTGTACCCATACAAAATTCAAAGATTTCTCGAGCTGAAAGTTGGCGATTTTGAGATGCGTCAAGAATTCGCTGCATGGGTTCTACGGCAAATTGATATTGATGAAAACTGACTGTCGAATGTTCTGTGGACAGATGATGCTCACTTTTCTCTAAACGGAAAATTTAACATTCAAAACAGCCGCATTTGGGCAACAGAAAACCCTAGGATTTTTACAGAAATGCCACTTTACCAGCCTAGAGTTAGTTTTGTGTGGGTTCACTTCTTTTATTATTGGGCCATCTTTCTTTGAAAAATCAATGGAAGAACTTTTAAAACCGTTTTTGTAACTGGTGAACGTTATGTTCAACTTTGAGAGAAAAGGGTATTCCCATATTGTGCAGGGCAAAAGCACTAAGCGAAATAACATTCATGAAAGATGGAGGACGTCCTCATATCTCCCGAGGTGCCAAAATTGCTGAAGGATACGTTCGGTGAAAATCGTATGATAAGTCGCCAGACTTGACGCCTTGCGATTTTTGTCTATGGGGGTACATTAAATCGTGTGTTTATCGATGCTGGCCTACCACATTGGCCATGTTGAAGGCTTCTATCAGATGGCACGTTTTATCAATTTCAACAGATATATATGTTATTTAATGCTGTCCATTCTGTCATTTATCGTCTCCAGGCGGTGATTGAGAATAAAGGGTGCCACATTGAGCAAGGATTGTGACCTAATACAAGAGAGAAAGCAGTTACCTCATGTGTTAGATAAGCTGCCATGTATTATATTATCTACCAATATTTTGCAGCTCTTTGTGTTGGGATATGGGGATAATAAATGCTGTCCTCACATCTTGACTCTATTTTTTGTGAACAGTAATATTTTGTTTGTCATTTGCTCACATATTATGTCGTGCAAACCAGAGTGTTATAACTTCTCGAATAACACTGGTACACACAATTTTCCCCCTTATGTTTAGTTTTCGCTTTTCGCTCATTAAAAGAAATAGCAGAAGGAATATTTTCTGTACACCAATAACTTTAGAAATTTTGTGAAAAAAAAATAATACAAAATGATTTTACTACCACGTTTTTCAACGCAAAAAGGTCGATTAAAAATTATTTTTATTTGAGGGGACACATTTTTTTAAAATTGTGTACAGTATAATAAACAATGATAACATTTGACAAGCCCATAGGATATTTGGAATAAAGTACGACAAATATATTTTGTCACTCCCCTCTATATTTCATTTTTGATCATGACAAATATCCAGTTAAATAGTCAAGTGTCGCCAATCAATCAAGAAACTACACATTTCTTATAGCAAGAAATCCTATTAGTAGTGCCATCATAATTTTTGGTACTATATTAACATTTCAAAAATTCGTGTATTGATATCAGCAGTGTTTTTCAAACATTCAATCTATTTCACAAAACCCCATATAAAATATACATATATTTTGCTACATGTTTTAATTTGCATTTACCTATTTTACATATCTCTGATTGTATTTGAAAATCGTTAACCAATTCTTCATACTTTTGGCGTAGTGGTGTTTTATTAATTTGTTACTTGATATAATTAGGGTTCTGTCCTGGTATTCAAAAAGGGAAAATACGTGTCGATCAGTTATATTTTTCAATTTATCAAGCAATCTGGCCGCTGAATCTCTGATTCTGGTAGAGCGCCATCTGGCGAATAAAATTGTAACTAAAATCAATTTCGAATTTTTCATTATTTGCCATAAAAAATCCCATTGCATCCTGAATACAATGGTGTTTACCGCATTGCTCTAGCGCAAATATTCGCGGAGTTATTAATTTTTAAAATAGTGCGGGACTTTTGGATCACCCTGTAGATTGTAAAATATTCATTCAATCATGCTGCGATATTGCTAT
The DNA here is from genome assembly GCA_030710605.1 of Cordylochernes scorpioides. NCBI lineage: Eukaryota > Metazoa > Arthropoda > Arachnida > Pseudoscorpiones > Chernetidae > Cordylochernes > Cordylochernes scorpioides. The sequence goes on along the minus strand of CP092886.1, from coordinate 130,941,853 downwards.
TCTATAAAAGGTTTTGTTGATATATTGACACACTTGTGTTGGGCTCTAGTAGCCAAATATTTCATAAGTATTATTAATTTTTGTCTCATTTAAAAATGATATTTTTCTACAATTTAATTTTTATTTTAACTTATTATATGTTGGGTCATTGCGCCCCGGGTATTTGGAAACCTTTTTAAAACATATTTGAATATCTTAAAATAAGAAATTCCTTTCTAGGTAAGTCAAAAATTGCAAAATTTCACATAAGGTTTTTCGGCATATTCGATTTTTATGCTGATATTTATTCTAAATATTTTTCAAAGTATTATGTTAATATCTAGAAATAAGTGTTTCCGTATACGCGCGAAAGGTTTTGTCCTATAGCGTTGCAAATGGGTGATTTTAAATCAACTTCTGTAGGTATTATAAAGAACGAATATAGAAGGCAAAAGGTATTCTATTTATATATAATTTCATAGATAAAATAAATTATTTTGTGCAGTATATTTCTTTGTTTGATAAATTTCATTAAAGCAACAATTACGGATAAACAAACTTCTTCAAGTAAAATAAATAATTTTGCGTGTGTATGTATTTTATGAGTATTTTTTCATTAAGTAATGTACTTAGAATAGAAGAATAAATAGGTAAAATAGTATTTCTATGGGTATTAGTGAGTTGCGCACAGAAGCAAAAAAGAGGAATAAAGATGTGGTCAGGTATGCGCGACATGGGTAATGGCGACATGGGGAAATTTGGTAAGCAGATGTGGCTGATGGTATCCCAGGCCGAGACAATGCCGGCTTTGTTTCTAATTGTCTTTTCTGCGGGCAATTAGATCCAGTCAGGCCGTTGGCATAGCAACGGCGTCCCTGGCCAAAAGAGAGGAGTAATTAATTTTGGCTCAATTGCAAGAAGGGACAAGCATTTAAAATTGATGGCCAGCATGTCACCGCTTGGTATTGACAACGCTGTTGCTGATACTTTGAATAATTCCTAAAAAACACTCTTTTTTCGCATTAAAATCATAATGAGAGTTGAAAGTTTTTATAATGTGAAGAAATTAGATAATTTTATAGATTTTTTAAAAAGTGTTCTTTTTTTCGAAAGAAAGGTAATTTTCTTGACGAAAATTGTTAAAGTTTCATGACACCCAACATAATTGGAAAATCATATTTTAAAAGAAAAATGCTTGGTAGAGGTTATTTATTATGAGAATTAATTGTGTGACAAAAAGTTGTAAAGCATAAAATGTTATTAGTGTTTTTCTTTATTAATCAAAATATATTCATTGTGTATTTATCACTATATATAATGTTGATAAAATCTTTGATAAATATATATATATCATATGTATGATAAATGATGCTGATAAAAGCCTTTATTCATAGTTAGATATTTTATCATTTTATAATATTTTATAGAAAGTGAAAATAATGGATTGTTCCAACAAAATCAGCTGCGTGTGATCCTATATACTATCTACGGAATATTTTCATAAAGGAAGATACTGGTCGCTCTTTTATCGTTATTCTTCAATTTAAAATAGATTCATGTACGCTTAGTGTGTTATTTATATGTATAATAACAAATATAGGGTATTCATATTTTAAGGCAGAAAAATAAGTGTGAAAGATGGTCGACATTACCGTCAAAGAAGTGTATTGTTACGTCGTACCCAGACGTTGTTTGTGTTCTTTGTCTACTCAGTATGCCACAAAGATACATACGTGAGTTCGAAGGGATGTAGCTAAAGTTATCGCTTTATTGGCACTAAACAGGAATAACACAACAGTCGGACTTGCCTTCAACCTCCCCGTCCGAAGAATCCTTGGCACCGTGGTTGTCACTCTTGTAAAGCGTTCCGCTCCACACTATACACGTGCAGATTGTACTACACCGCCTTGTAGGTCGCTCCGATGTCAGTTTCTATTGGCACCGCCTTGCAAGATCATCCACACACCCCGGAAGTAACTCGCCGCCGTCTTCTTGCCGCAGATCTCGATGTCTTCTCGGCGCACAAACCCGCCTTCAGACAGACCGCTATCCCGGCTTGTTCCCCCTTGACTGCCCCAGCTGGACTGCCCATCCGCCACCCCCTCCTCTGGAATCTGTCAATCAATACTTCCTTGTGGAGGAGGCCCCTGCATACCTACTTTACTAGCTTGCCCACTTATTCTATTCATCTTCTTTGCTGCACCGTTTCAATATATATAATCGGGGAAGTTATAAAACGTGAAGGCCTATTGATGTTTGACAATACCAAACGTCAGTGACAGAGATAGCTCTGCTATTCAGAACTAGATGAAACGTACCGCTGTGGAGAGTTCGAGCTGAACGACAAACGAAGATGTAGATATCAATCGTTGTGCAAAGTGACCGCCATCACAGAGAACATAATTTTAAAGAATAGAATGTTTTTAGAAGATAACCAACGGATATATATCCGACATTTTGTTCGTGAATGATACATTAGCTACAAAATGACTCATTTATTCGTCTAAACACGATTTAAAACGAAAAAAGTATGGTCTTAATTGATACCACTTGAATAATTGGCCACAATGCGGCTGCGGAGTGAGATCTATAGAACATTCGACAGTAACTGATGTGATACATTGACACTTCGACACCGAAGTGGAGCGAGCCACCAGACCTCCCGACTAAAACCCGATACCATCCGCAATAGAAGTCGAATATAATCCCGGATTACGTATTTAAAAGAAAAATGTTCATCTAGTTGGCACATATGCGCATATTGCAGGGGAGTAAACAATAACAAAGCACGGAAGATATTATTAGCCATTATAAAATGCTTTAAAAAAACCTTTTCTAAATAGGTTTGATTATAAAAATAAAATCCTTATAAGATTAGATACAATTTTTTAAATAAAGAAACAGCATATGGCAAAGTCTTAACAGTAGAGATCTACTCACTAGGTCTCACTAGGTGTACACGCTTGTTCGGCGGTACATATACTAAAATTGGAACGATACTCACTAGGTCTCTTGATGGAATGTGTATATCACGAAAACCTAATCACTTTTTTTATAATAGTATATCGTATTTTTAAATGTATATCTATCTACAGCATGAAGAGCAGCCCATTATTATAACTATAACACAAGAACTTCCAAAATCACGGAAACATAATGTTTTAAGCAAGGTAACTGTGTATAAGTTAAAGAGATATCCTGGAGTCTCCAATACATAAATTATTCGAACAATTCCGCATTAATGTAATCGCCAAATATTCAATCGCACCAAACTAACAGAGTTTAATTCCTGCCATAAAGAAGGTCTGCCTGGCCTTGCTAATCTCCTTAGATCTCTATCTGCCTTCCAAAAGAAAGTCCAACTCGGGACATTTTCCAGACCCCCCCTCACTTGAAAATAATCATCTCTTAATGTCTTTCTAGTATTGATCGTGACCCCAATAATTATGTCGTAATTGTGGTTCTGTTGTAAGTGCGCATTTTTATCTAATGTAATTGTGTGTATATATATAATTAAATTATTCTACTTAACATTATTGGGAGCGGAGGTAGTTTTATAGTTAGCGGGATTCTATGTCTTCGAGAAGGAACTATCACAGTGTGTCGATCGTTAGAGGAGTCTTTCCAGCAGTATAGCTACCAATATTGTGTATATAACATTATAGTTGCGGAAGGAAGACATTCATGAACCTATAGGGGGGCACTCCTACCTTTTTTATATATTGTTACGACGCTTCTCAGCCGTCAATGTTTGCGTGCAAGGTTTCTGAGAAGACAAAGTGGGTTCGTTTTGGATACAGCGTAGTACTATAGATTTATTTAAACACAACTTTAAAAGAGATATTAAGGACTATACATGGGAGATAAACACTTGCCTTCCAAAGCCGTTCCAACTGTTTACTGTTCTTTCCTCGCGCGGGCGTGCCTTGCCTCCCTTGGCTTTCCCACTTCTTCTCTTCTACTTTTCTGCATCGCTTCACTGCCCCCTTCTCAATCCTTTTCGTCCCGAAAAGGCCGATTTCACCAGAGGCGCTGATCGGCGGCCCTTTGATCTCCCTGACGTCTCTGGCCACATGAGGGTCGTCAGCCTTCCGGAAGCGTAGCGGCAGGATTAGCGCCAGCCCTTGTTTGCAGAACCACATCCTAACTCGGATTTTCTTCCCACGACAGGGCGATAGATCGTGGGTCTCAAAAGTGGATGCGCTTTCTTGATCCACGCTGACCATATCGTGGCCTTCCAGCATGTATTCGTCCTTGTTAGACTTCCAGAGGTGTTCGAGAAAGTTCCTTTCTTCTGTCGGTTTCGCATTTCTTTGCAACTGGAGATTTATTCTTCTACAAATTCTAGACCTGGACAACTCGATGCTGTCTTTGCCCTGGAGCATGGAATCCTCGAAATTTCTGAAGGTGTCAGACCGCACAGTAGTTTCAATTTCGGCACAACTTGTTCTAAGCGATGGTGGCTGAGTCTGCACCTTGTCGGGCGAAGTAACGAAGGTGATGGGCACACACTCGTAGCACATCTTTTCAGCTTGTATTGCAGACGACGGCGCTGACACATTGCGTGCGACTTCCGCGTCACAGACATTGTCGTCGGACTTCCACAGAGCGTCCAATACTCTATCCCGTTCTGTCGGGTTGCCGGCTCCAACTTCGGGGTGCTTCGACCATCTAGTCTTGTCGCACTTCCACGGAGCGCCCAGCTCCGTCCCGTCCAGTTGGATCGCCGCTGTAGTCCCTGACAACCTGTCACTGTCGCAGAAGTCAGCCACGCCGTCACATTGCAGCTCGCCAAGATCGTTGTTCTTTTCATGGAGTATTTCAGAATGGATCCCAAGGGTTGAATTTTCGCTCTGTATATCACCTTGAGTATTCGATCTAACGGTTTCTCCGAGCACATCTAATTTCTGGCTTATCAGACTGAGCAATTTTGTGAATTTTTCTATTTCGGGGTCGGTTAGTTTTTCCATTTTTCTTTTTAAATTGGCGCAAAATAAAATCTTCAATTAAAATTAACTAAGCTGTACCCCACTTCTGACACCAGTTGTTACGACGCTTCTCAGCCGTCAAGGTTTGCGTGCAAGGTTTCTGAGAAGACAAAGTGGGTTCGTTTTGGATACAGCGTAGTACTATAGATTTATTTAAACACAACTTTAAAAGAGATATTAAGGACTATACATGGAGATAAACACTTGCCTTCCAAAGCCGTTCCAACTGTTTTACTGTTCTTTCCTCGCGCGGGCGTGCCTTGCCTCCCTTGGCTTTCCCACTTCTTCTCTTCTACTTTTCTGCATCGCTTCAATATCATAACGATACATTATGTCATCATCCTAATAAAAGACTTTACTAGTAGTGATAAAGAATGAGCCACAAGATTGCGCAAATTCAGAAAAAAAGCCAACCTGTATACCATGGTTCCGGGCTATAGCTCTCATATTTTGGCTCATTATTTATCACGAATACTAAAGCTTTTTACTTATACTAGGGTGATGAATTTAATGCTTCTTTCTGATGCACAATTAATAAGGCAGTGCCCCTTTAGGTACATATAAACAAGGATGGGTCAATAAGTAATGCACAATCATCAATAAATTTTTTTTGACAAACCATAAATATGAAAATTTTGTATATATGAAGACCTAATTATTAGATAAATTTCATAATCATTCAATATATCCATCTTTCCCCTGTACACATTTGGTCCAGCGTTCTTTCCAATTCACAAAAGCACTTTGCTAAAATGCTACATCTTGCTTTCTGAACCACCCTCTATCCTCATGAGGTAACATTTCATCATTTTCAAATGCGCGTATAGAATTTTTTAATATATCAAACAGGTAGAAGTCGGAAGGAGCCAGTTCAGAACTGTAAGCTGAGTGAAGCATCAAAGTTCACCCATATCTGGAAATTTGAGCCAATGGCGGTGTGAGGTCCTGCATTGTCCTGCTGAAATTTGATTTGACAGTCTTTCAGGCCGGCCTTTTTTTTTAATTAGCTCTTTTCAGTTTTTCTAATAATTTACAATATCTTTCTTTGTTGATGGAAGTAAGTTTCCAACCATGTCAATGAATATGAGCCCATTTTGGTCGCAAAAGACCGTGATCATATTTTTCTCTTTGGAAAGGGAAAGCCTTGGTTTTTTCTTGACTGGAGAAATTTTATGGGTCCATTGCATTCAATGACGCTTTGAAAAAGGGTCATAATGATAAATAAAGGTCTCATCACACGTTATGACTCCTTTAAAGGCCTCAGAAGCTGGTCCTGGGTAAGAGTCGATGAAGTGGGAACAAATATCTTTCCGAGTTTGCATTAAATTTCGTGTTAAAAGCTTTGGCACCAATTTTGAGCACAATTATCGATATCCAAGATCTGAATATAAGGACCCAGAACATCATCGAAAGTGTCCGTCACCGCGATATCAAAAATGAGTTTATATACAATGAAATACGCGTTGTAATGTTTTATATAATATAACATAGAGTTGCGGGAGTGTAGATTTCATTTACAAATTTAGATCAAATTCAATGCATATTTAAATTTATATGTGTGAGATAAATTAGGACATAAGCTGAATATGAGATCTCGGTACCAATAATCAATTGTTATCCGATTAATGCTTAAAAATATTTAATTTAACAAATTATATGTGCAATATTTTGTTCTCTTTATACCTTGATGTATGACTGTGAACGAATCGTACCTAGCAGTTAATGTATAGGCCATCGTGTTGAATAATCTAAAGCTACGTTATTGACAGTTTTCGATACGGAGACGATACTAGTTTTAATATATCTAAGAGAATGACTATTCCACCCAAATGTGTTCAACTCATTCTAGACATTTAAGTGCCTTCAGCAAATTAACATTGACTGGAATACATTCATGGACAATACCTTAAGGAACTTGTAACTTTCAGCATGTATATCGGGATTCAGATTAACTCGGAAAATATTTGATACACAGTGACCTTAAAGCCACGAGATAAGTGTGAACAAAATTGCCTCTGTGTTCTTAAAAAATAGACGACCGGCGACACTTACATAAGTTTTGTCCAAGAGTGTGAGTAACAAGCCGACGGTTCTAGGTCCGGATTATATGCTGGATGTAGAATATGTTCGATTTCTTCCAGGTGCTTAAGTTTTATTTTTCTAGTTCGATCAGTATGTGGTTTGAAGCTGTCCTGATGTGAAAGAACGCTCTTCGTTTAACGAAACCGGGTCTTCTGACACAAAAACTTTAAATCCTCTCTATCAGTTCATAATACCTATTATTATCGATGGTTATACTCTCTGGAATGAATTTATAGCTGGTTTTCTCTTTAAAATAATCAAACGCAAAGCATCAACTCATGTTCGAAGCCCCAACGTTTGACGAACCGGTTCAGGAGGTTGACCTAGGTTCAACCACTTCTTTTAGGGTTTTAGGATTACGACAATATATCCACCTCTCATCACAAGTAACAATTCTATTTATGAAATGCACAATTGTAGATTAACTATCAACTTCTTTCACACTTTCATTAGGTGGTTTGCCTGAGCTGGAGTCAACTCTTGAGGTAAGAAGTGGCGCTTTTGAAGACCTTGCCTAGTTCGTGAAGGTGACGGCGACGAACCACGGTGCCTCGTGATCCTCGGCTGATAGTCTCTGAGTGCTGATTGTCGAATTTGGCTCTAAAGCTTGGCACAGTACTTTATTATCTATAGTTCGCGGCATACCTGACCTTGCGCTATATTCAAAATTCATGTCACCAAGGCGGAATTTCATGTAGCTTCAGCAGAATTATGGGCCAAATAACACAAATTAAATAAACACTTCTTATAAGTCCATTTTACAATCCATTAAAAAAATAATTGAAGCGAATAAGAAAGAAAACAATAACGAAATGAGGGATAAATAAGAAAGAACATTTCCCGTGTTTTAGTATGAAGTATCACGTGATAGGGTAGTAGTTCAAATGGTCAAATGAAGACGCTACTAAAAGTGTTATCTTAAATATAGCGGCACTTTCGGTTCACCATCTGTACATTGGTATCAGGTATAAGTTATATTCCCATTAAATTTGTAATCGAAAACTTTATTCCTTTTTCTCTCTTTTCATTTAAACTAATAGAAAATATCTCATTTAAATGCATTTGTGAAAGTAAAACATATTAGGTATTTATGTATTAACTCTCATGTATCGTATTTGTTAACCGAATAAGTTGCAGAGGCTACTCAATTTATTCCAACTCAATTTATTTGTGAACTCCTTTTACATTCCATCGGACGCCAAATAAATTGAGATGTTTAAAAATTGATGAGTAACCAACATTCAAATAAGAGCCTGTGTTAGACTATATTATTTATATATATCTTAATTTGTAGACGTCAAAAAGGTAAAATATTTAAATTCTTAATTTTCTTCCGTTATATTTCAAAATAAAGGAAAATTATATTTTAAGTTAAATTATGCACACGATTTAAGATTATTTATTTAGAAGACAAAGAAATTTACTAAATGCACTCTTTGATACAAGATAAATGATCATTTGGAAACTGACTTCAATTTAAATGAATACCACATCTTTACTAGCGTGAAATTTCTAATAAATATTTAAAAGGCCCTTGTTCCATCAAAATCTAATTATAAATGATTTAAACTGAAGCTAGTTGGTGGTTTAAAAGGAATGGGGCTCGGAGCTTAATATTCCTTTCGGGATGCACTAAGCTAGAAAATGGATTATCTAATGTAGGCCTGGCTCTAATGGGATCACGGTGGTCTTCAAAGGTTATTGAAAACCAATTTGAAAGTGTCAAAGTCGATGGCTCCATCAGAGAAGTACCAATTCTAAATTATCTATCTTTCTAATGAAATTTACTTCTCTCTCATTTATCTAATGCGTTAAGAGATAGAGTTAGAGGACGTTTATCTCCTTACATTTCCTAGGTAAATATTGAACACTTTATATTTAGATGACTTTGAATTTGTTCTTATTGATCATTAATATATATTTTAAGTGGTGAGACTTTTTTATACGCTGATGCGTTCCGCTCAAATTTTAAAAATGCATAGTATATTGATTTTAAAATAATTTAAGCGCAATTATTACAATGAATAGTTGCCTTTTTAGACATTAAAAAATATTCTCGCAAGTTTTCAATATATTCTTATCTAAGATCGGCTCTAGCATCTGACAAGCTCAAACAGATTATGTCGTCTACATAATTCTCTCGAAGGTTGTTACATAAGCATAGCCGCCCAGTACTGATGAGGGCCATAGCCCGGAACTATGGTACACAGGTTCGTCATTTGTTAATATGGAGTTGTGGTTTAGTTACTGTCCTGAATTTTAGCGTTCTTTTAAATAAAACCAAAAGGTGCAATCTCTAAATGAATTTTATGCATTTAATAAAAAAATTACAGTATTACATATTTTGAACTTCTCTGAACAGAACGAAGATTCAGATCAGGATATAGGCTGCACTATGATATATATATATATATTATATTATATTTTATATTAATAATCAATACACGTAATTTAGAAATCTTCTAAATGAGTTTGTGTTTTATATTTTCCTAGAGAATGTAGGGAAAGAAATGTCTTCTAACTATATTTCTTTTCGTATTAGATATTCATAAGAATCTACCAATTTAGAATTGGTACAATTTTTTGATGGAGCCATCAACTTATAATGCTAAATTTCTGGAGTATAGTTGGTAGCGATGTAGCAGTAGGGGCACCTCTCCTCTTAGGTTATTTTTGTCTGAATTTGTAAAGGCTGGTGTTGTAGTGTATTCATCTATCACCACTTTTACTTTCTACAGAGTTCATTGTTTCATTGCATTTCAGATATCTTTTGTTTTTAAGTATGAAATGTATATTTTTTAACAGTATTGTGTAATTATTGCTCGCATAAAAATTTATACTATTGATTCATTTATATCGAACTTTGTTATTACTTAATTCATACTTTTGCAATTGTTTCAAAAAAGGTTAAATTAATAACCTCTCTCGCTCTCTCTTGGGTAGGGATTCATCTCCTTCTCCGAAAATAAGTAAAATGAAATGAACTTATTGAGCACAGCATTTGGTTATTCAGATAAAGAGCAAACTTCATATTATTCTTACTGCAATGAAGTAATACTATGAAGCCTTGACTAGTAGGAAAGTTGCTTCATTGAAAAAAATCTTCTTTAATAGTTTCATTTTATATATATAGATAGTGCTCTAATTTAGGTGCAACTGGCCTTGTATGAATTGTGTATTTGCGCAAGAGAATTTCTTGATGCAAATATATATATATGTAATTATTCTGTCATTAAAGTTTATATCTATAATTTTCTTGAATACCATAACAAAGCATCTCTTTAAAGCTTCGCATATATATAAGCAGAATCGTCCAATACAGCATTAGATCTCTAGAAAACTGTATGGTAGATTAAATTGGGGAAGCAGCTAGGATGGTTCATCACGTAATTAGTAAGGCTCTTCTAAAGTATTTTCATCGTAGTATGAAGTTTCCTTAATTTTAAAGAAACCGCGTGCTTAATAGTATTATTTCGTATATATAAATGGCTGCGCTGTCAGCGGTGCATTGTTCAGCACCTCCTGGCGCCTTGAACCATCGCTCAGCTCGGGAATATTCTCGCCTACACCGACAACATTACCCTGTTCACCCGCCGCGAGGATCATTCCGGCGTTATAAATTCCATATTCGGAAACCTTCGGCATCTGGCATAAAAATGAATTTCATAAAGAGCAAATACCTATGCTGCAGCGCCTAGAATGTCCGCAACGATGCTCCACTGAGAATCATTTGGTTGTCAGAGTAGTTGAATATTCTGGGCTGCACGATCACGATGGGATCTTCAACATCCGCCCTGGATCTTCTGGAGGCTGCCATAGCGAGATGGACCTCCTAAACCCGCGGCCTCTCTTGTCGGTTGGGCAAGAGCCGGAAAAACTATGGCTCTGGTCGAGTGCTGCGCGCGGCTCTACCCCCCTCCTTCCACGCCCTGGTTCCCGCCGTGCTGTCTCCGGCTGCTAAAATCTGGGAAACAGTCACGGGCATTCTCGCGCTCGATCACCGCTCGCTGATTCCGCCCCAACTCCTGAAGCTCCCCATCATCGGGATCTGCTGTCTCCTCCGACTACCCGATCTTCTTGTTCCTGCTAAGTGGGAGGGCGCTTACGTTGAGGACTTCGCAGGCTCTGCTACTCCTCTCACTCACCCAACGCGCTTCGCCCTTTCGGAGGCCATGTTCTTGACCAGCTTCTGCCAGTTTCTTGCCTGAAAGAACCTGCCTAGGACCTTTCATGTTAGCCCCATCGGGAAGACTGTAGTGTTTACCGGGCCGGCAACGCAGTTGTTTAGAGCCACCACCCGCACTGCCCCCTCCGTATGCTGGAGCGCCTGCGCATGCCTGCCCTGTTCATCACTCAGATCCTTCAAATGTGAACCAATAATTTTGACTACCCATCACCATTGACTTGTCATCCTCTCAGAGTTAAGCATTATCTGGCCACAACGCGACGTGGCAGAGAGGTTGGCTATCAACGCCTTGCCCAACCTGCCACCCGACCTCGGCCCGACAGTCCTTAGTGGATCCTGCGAACTGTATCTGGCCACCGGTACTGGCCCTGACGCTGCTTCAGTCATCTAATCCTGGAGGCCTTCACCATCAACCAAAGGCCCCCTGACCTGCAGAGCTGGGTCTTCGGGCGTGGCCTGGATGACGGCGCCCATACCAATCTGGCGTCTACAAAGCCTGCATATTCAATTACTCCCTCCGTGTAGAAGTGAGGAGGGTTCAAGAAGACCCCATCCTGTCTGGAGGAGGACTCTCTCAAGGAGTGAGATACTCCTTCGCTGAAGAAAAAACTGTAAATATTTATCACCATATTGTGTTTTTATCATTTATCATCCCCTCAACCCGCCTATATAACCATTGATTAAGTGCCAATAAATTATTTCAAATTGTCAATTTTCTACATATTTAGCATATCATATAATATATAATAGATGAAAAAATAAGGAGAAAAACGTTTCTTTAATGAACGGATTCGTGACAAGCTTTCGGGCTGTCAAGCCCTTCAACAGGTACAATGAAATGTGAGTAGACAGAACTATATAAAAGAATCGATCTATGAGATAATTAGCATATATGATATAGATGGCGTAATGATAAAATGAATCAAAATTAATATTGCTGCTTTTTGTATAACTAATTTTGTAAAAATATAAAATTATGGTAATGATATAATTTAAAACAAAAAATAAAGCTAAAACGGACGGAGATATTAACACAATTTTAGGAGGAATAAAGTGAAATCTAAAATAAAGTATGACCATATGGGTAAAACCAAACAATGGAAAAAAGAATATACAGAAATAACGATAAAAGCGTCATACCAGAGGGAAATAATGAATATTGTCTCTCAATAGATCTTTCATATTTAACCACATAAACATCACTGGCCACTCCTTCAATTTATCCTCCCCTACCACCCTGTATTCCAATATCAATAACAAATACCAAAGATTAATTTTAGAAGCAATTTTATCCATTACCAATAATAGTATTAATAGACATATTGATTTACCAAAGCAGTATCATGACATATGTATGAATCTATAGGCCGGCTACCAAAAAACCTAATTTTTCCATGAGCCCCCCCCCCCCCCCCCCGGTTCTTCCTTTTCTATAGTCCTAAGATTCCGCTGATGGCGGGTTTAATCATTATTTCCCTCTGGTATGACGCTTTTATCGTTATTTCTGTATATTCTTTTTTCCATTGTTTGGTTTTACCCATATGGTCATACTTTATTTTAGATTTCACTTTATTCCTCCTAAAATTGTGTTAATATCTCCGTCCGTTTTAACTTTATTTTTGTTTTAAATTTTATTATTACCATAATTTTATATTTTTACAAAATTAGTTCTACAAAGCAGCAATATTAATTCTGATTCATGTTATCATTACGCCATCTATATCATATATGCTAATTATCTCATAGATCGATTCTTTTATATAGTTCTATCTACTCACATTTCATTGTACCTGTTGAAGGGCTTGACAGCCCGAAAGCTTGTCACGAATCCGTTCATTAAAGAAACGTTTTTCTCCTTATTTTTTCATCTATTATAACCAATTCAGGAGAAATTTCTTATAAGTCTTCTCATATAATATATATTGATAACAATAGTGGCAGCTCTCCATTTAAAAAGGCATAAAATAATGCATTTGGTTTATGACCCCAGTACAAAACGCAAATGTGGTGATAAAGAATGAGCCACAAAACCAGGTTTGGCAAATTAAAACAAAAAAAATTAACCTGTATACCATGGATTCAGCTTTGGCCCTTTTCAGTACTGAGGCGGTTTGATTTCATAATATCCTACGAGAGAGTTATGAAATCGGTTGAATTTTTCACAAAGGTGTTTAAACTGATGAAGTGGTATACATTTGAATTTTTAGCTAAATTTGTCAAAACTGGTTTTGTTTCTCATTATTTATCACCAACTTTAAATATTTTACTTAGGTGATGGACCAAATGCATTGTTTAATGCATTTCAAAGGGAGAGATCCCACCTTTGTTACAAGAATACGATCTTACCGTAAATTTAAGTTAAATATGATTTTTTATTTATAGATACACACACACAGATAAAATATAAATAAAAATCTCTCTCTAACAATTATTTGTACAAAATTATTTTTTTTTAAAGCAAGGACAATCTTTTAAAAGCTTATCTCAATTCACTAAGTAATTAATGAGGTATCTGAAGTTATTACTATAGTAATCTATATCAGCCAGGAATTGCTATATTCTGTGGAAGAGTTGAAAAGCGCATTCTCGAAATATTGCTTTTATATCGAATCTTTCTGCAAATATATTCATCAGTTTAGCTATAAATATTTTGATATTTTATATAAAACATTTATTTCATTAAAAAGTCTGTATTTTTATTTTCTAATTTACCTTTTTGGTGATGGATCTAAGATGAATGGATAATATAGCAGCGAAAACATTGTGCCTAAAACTTTCATCATATTGAAAAAATAAACATTCTAAAGTAATTGGACCAATTATTTTGGGAATATGGATAATTATTCGGTTTCCTTTGAAATACTTCGATATTGTCAGAATTTCTCTTTTTTTATTTACTATTTAATCTGAAACTTCACGTAGGAATTAGTCCTTCTTTTTGTGAAACATAGAACCAGTTTTGCCTTTACTTCTCCCTCTAAATATTAACAACAAAGGATAAAAAGATTTATCTATAATAAATTTTAATGTAAAATTTACATATATAAGGGTTTATTCTATAAATAGTGATATCCAATGTAACTTTTTTTATGAAGTGCATTTTTTGAAATATATAACGTAATTTCCTTATTTATAAATTTGACATGCGTCAGGTGTCTTTATAAAGATAAATATAATATAGTGACAGAATATATGAAGAGGAGAAATATATAATATGGAGAGATATGAAAATCTTCATTTCCAAATCCGAAATCACAAAGAACATAAATAAATCAGCACTTAAAGAAGGAGACTGTATTGGTATGTGTTGGTATTTGGTATGAGAAAATTGCAATATTTACATACACAGATGGTTCCAAGTTCATGGAACATATTTCTTGTAACAATAATCAATATGAAGTCTGTCGTACGTCAGGTTTATAGTTTAGCATCTAATTTTTCTTATTTTTTCACTTATAAAAATATGTGGAAAATGATTTAAAAATTAAATAATAAAAAAGGTCAGGTGTTGGTAGTAAAATCAAAAGAGGCATAACATGACCACGTTCACATGAACCTTTTAGATTGCAGAGCGCCATCTAGTGGAACAGAAATCAACTAAACATTGATTTAACCTTTTATAAAATAAATGAAGCTTCCAGGGTTAAGTTTCTTGTGTAACCTTTTATTTTCAAACTTTCGGACTTGTTATTCCTTCAACAGGATTATCAAATTAAAAACTTTATAATAAATACAATATTTATATACACATTATTATAAACTGTACATATTTTAAATACTTATTATATATTAAGAGAAAAATATATTACATCATTTCAGTTTGAAAAACAATTTTTTTTTGAAAATATACGTGCGTGGTGGCGTGGTGGATGATATCGTGGTGGATGGTTAATGATATCTCGAGACTTTAAATTAATTTAAAAAATTCGTGAACTATTGTGTTATATATAGAAGAGTGCCTACATCTATGGGATAGTATTTGTCCATATTGTTTCGTATGTTTCTGATATTTCGATGCATCTGTTTATGCTTTTTAGCTGTTTGATTATCATTGATTCTATTAAAATTCTTTTATATTGATTTAGCCTGTTCCCTAATATTTGGCCAACCCATTTTCTTGATAAATCTAGAAAAGGCAACCACGAACGCGTTTCGGGCTGTTGGCCCTCGTCAGCGTGGTGCAAGCTGTACCTCTACGACCAAAAATATTTTGGTTCCAGAAGCTTCTTGAGAAATAAAGAAATAGGTATTTAAGGCCAAACTTGCTTAAATACGGTAAACATGTAAAAAAGCCCCTACACAGCGCCTTTTCATAACAGAATAATATAATCCGGCGTGCCGAATTTCGATATTCCAATAAAAATCACAGAAAAATATTTGCCCCTCTTGAAATGAAACAAAATTTAAAATGCACTAGAGAGAAAAGGGGCATCGCTCCCTTTAAAATGCAATAAAACAATGAATTTTGGTTATCACACCTGTGCCGAAAGCACAGGTAAGGATTAAAGAAGGCGCCATAACACAAGCTTCAGTAACATCATACAAAAGTCCTTCTGCATACCAAGGTTTCGGGCTATGGGTCTTCTCAGTACAGGGGCGGCTTCGATTTCGTACCATCCTAGAAGAGAAGTTATGGAATCGGTGGAAACTACCAAAGAGGTGTTTGAAGCTGGTGAAGGGTATAGCCGGTTTACATGTAGAATTAGAATATTTATATTAATAACATAAATTCTAAATATATATTAATTATAGATAATATTTGATTAAATATATAAAACCATTTTATAAATAATAAATATATTTATCAACCGTTTTCATTGTTTTGGATATTTTATAGATGTTTTCTAATATAATGCTAAAATTTCATTAAATCATATATTCCTTTATTTTGTTCATAAGATATTGTGTTTTCGTGCTAATCTATGAATATGGTGTATATCATTCATATGAAAATAATACTGATTTTCATCTAACGCTACACAGATTTTATCATCATAATCGAATTTTTTGTCTAAATGCAGATATATATAATACAATTTTATATATCACCAAATTATATGGGAGAAATGAAATTTTCATTCAAATATTTTAAAAATAAAATTTGCTTGATCGCGTTTTTTTATATATATAATAGGTATAGTAGAATTGTGGAGAGATATTAGAATATATAAAATTGAAATATATATTAAAGCAATTATGTTGAAAGAAGCGTATCTTTTTTTTTGAGCAAAAGACACTATCACTATAATCTTTAGAAGAACATACTGCTCTCGAAAACCTGAGGATTTTCTATCAATAAAAGACACACATCGTTTAACCACTTAGACACTTCATTTCAAGAAAAATACCGTGTGATTATTCTTTGTGAAATCTACATACATTTTGAGATTACATCTAAAAATATTTAATTAAAAAGGCATATATTGGATCAAAATATCATTTATTTTACCAATATTTCAGTTGGCTGAACGCCAAGGTATTATAACATTTTAAAGTGTGTCAACAACAAACTCAGCGCCACATAACGTAAATAGCATTAAGTTTTTAAAAATATTTTGTTATATTCAATGGGGAGAAAAAAATTGATATATATATTTATATTATGGACAAAATAATTTTTGTAAAATTACGCCTAATAACGCCTAATTTTATATTTTAAAATTATTTGTACTATGCTTAAAATATTTTCGTATAAAAATAACAAAATATATAAAAGAAACACTGGTTCTATCAAAAATAAATAGCATCAATAGAAAAATTGACGTCCCAACCCAATATAACAATATCCCTGACAAATAATCTAAATTGTAAAACGAAAATTAAAATTATACCGCGAATGTTTCTTTTAAAAATCGAAATTTATTTTCAAAGAGAAATAGCGACATTTCTAACTTTGAGGATGAGGTATGGAAAGGTGAAACATGAAGAGTAATGGAGAACGGAAAAATATTTTCTCCATTTTTAATTCTCCATAATTCTCCATTACTCTTCATGTTTCACCTTTCCATACCTCATCCTCAAAGTTAGAAATGTCGCTATTTCTCTTTGAAAATAAATTTCGATTTTTAAAAGAAACATTCGCGGTATAATTTTAATTTTCGTTTTACAATCATCAGCCGCGTTATATTGTATTTTAAATAATCTAAATATTAATAATTATTGGAATGTATATATATTTAATCCCAGTATAATATATTTTACTTTAGCTGGAAACAGTCTTATGCACGCCCGCGAGAGCACATGCTAATAACAAAGGTTTTTAATTATTCTGTATATATATCATTTAGAGATTGTACAAAGAATATCCGCCCGTTGAAGAGCAGTATATTTGCTCGAAAGCTTGCAAATTTAAATAAAAATGGATTGCTCTATTTTCAAATCTAAAAATATAGTTATATATATTTCCTTATTTTAGAGTGAATATTAAAGTTTTTGGTTGTTAGAATGAAACATTCTAACTAAAAAATGTGAATCCTGTTTTTCAGTGTTTTAATGGTCTAGAGTTTGTTCAAATATCGTCGGGTCTGATTATCTACCCGTGGTATTATTGGGGAAAGTGCCTTATATAAACTTGTATAAGGTTTCGGGAAAATACGTTCTTCAAATGATCATTTTTACCGAATCCTCTTTATAAAAAAAAAAGATGTATATTAATTATAGAGTGAATTATTTTGCCACAATTTTTCTTCCGCGACCATGTAAAAGAATATGTCCCTATATGGAACGAAGAAATGAAATGAATAATATTGGCCTTGAGGGCATTATTAATCTGACAATTGAATCCTAAAAGGTATTTTTGTGTGAGTGTGGAGAAGAAAAAAAAACATTGAAAACTCGGCTATAGAAAGGAGAGTTTGGCAGAATATATATAAACCTTTTTTTGAGACATCATTGAACATCACTTTCTGAAGTGAATGTGTATCACAGTAAGCTCCTGATAGAAATTTAATTATCGGGGGCAGAAGATCCAAGTGCCTGACACTGGTAGGTGACATAGACTTGGACATGATCCACTTATAGAAAAAGCTCATGGGTAATATATTTTAAAAATTAAACTTTTGATGTTGAAGGTAACATAATTTGAAACCTGTTCTTAGAAAACATGATTCCTTTCCCTATTCCCCAGAATTTTTAGTCTAATTAATACCAAGATTTATGTAATAGGAAACCTAGGAAAGGTCCTACATAGAAAGAGACGATACAGTAATTAAATATTAAATCTAAATTTTGTAATCCCTTTTCCGTTCTCAAATAATTAAAATTTACCTGGAAGAGAACAATGAAATTAGATTAAAGCAAGATTAGGAGTCAGCGATTCTCTAGAGAACTTGACTTTAAAATAGGGATAAGATGCACGGACTTTCCTGGGGCGTCGTGAGAACAAACTCCTTTTGCTTCTGAGATGAATCCCTACCTAAGATATCTGAAGCTTTAATATATACACGAACTACATCACCACAATAAAAAGTAAGAAGTAAAATACATCTGCTTAGAGAACACGAAGGAAACAAAGAAGAGGAAGGAAACATTGCCAATGGATACGCCAAGTGGATAGATCAAACGTCTTCCCCTACTAGGTCTTGGGGCTTTAAACTCAGCACAACAGGGAAGGTAAACGGAAAACAAACTGGATTAATAAAACAAAGAATGGTGCCCAAAATACCACCCAAGACAACGATGGTTACATTTCGTGGAGGACATTTTAGTTTAACTGGCCCAATGGCATTAAATAGAACTATGGGTTGATGACGACGCTATAAAAATAGTGAATACCTGAAACTTCCCAAATGTATTTTGATATCAAATATATATGTTAGGTAAAATTATTAAATATTTTATAAAAACTTTATGAAATAAATAACAATAAGTTTCTATTTAGCAATCATGTAGTCACAATTTACGCATGCGCGTGCACAAGGAAACATTGGTTGTTGTTTTATAATATTAATAGTTCATTTTCTTATCATATCTTCGATAGGCTTGTAGAAGTTATACTTCGCTCGAGAAAGCTTGCTTATATATGTTATATTAAAAACAACTTATATGTTATTTTATTCTGAATATTTTAAAAATATATTTCGTGTTGTGTTATATTAATTTTATGCTCTTTCTAAGAAAACTCTGAAACATATATGAGATGTATATCATTCTTATATATATATGTATTTATCATATATGCACCTGTACACAATGTAGACATATATAATTTCTAAATATTTTCAATGATATAATTAAATATTTTCAAGCGTACGCACCCTCACATAAAAGGTCATCTATCTGCGTATAAATATATTTATATGTGTCTCTTTATTTTGAAATATTTTTAATATTATGGAAAAAATATTTGAAAATGATATTTACCTGAAATAGTTATCTCGAGAGAAAACAAAGAAATCGCGACTTTCCGTTTGGAATAAATATTAAGTTTTTTTAAAGTTATTGTTGTGGATACTTACACCATTCGGAATTGTAACAATTTCTGTAGATATTTGGGTTTATCTACTTCATCGATGCGGACAGAGGATCACCAATTCATCTTCTGCAGAAAAAAGAATGTTACCTCGATCTACGAATATCGACGGAAAATATTGACTGCCATCGGCGACTGAGAGTTCCATTGAGCCGGTGGTCGCCTTTGGCAAATAATTGATTCTCTGTCATTTACATAATTCAATAGATATATTTACAATTAATATCTAATTAGGTTCTCAATTATTACTATTTATTGTTAGCTATTGGAAGTTTATGTAAAAATCGAGATATGCCCACTGGGTAATATAGATTCCTTATTTTATGAAACCTAGTGAAATTTTAGAATATTAATTTGAACAAATTATCGATAACTGGCTTTTCGCCATTCTCTACCGTTGAAGCCGGTAGTGGCCGCACTAGCCAGATGTTCAGCTCCTAGCAACTATCTCTAGTGAATATTATTAATATAGTAAATTTTGAGAAAAAATTGACGCGTAAGATTCTTTTTTAAATAAAATAATTTTCTACTGCTCCTAATGCAATGATAAATTAATGGGAGGGCATAGTTCATCAGTGGAGAACCCTTCCAAAATTTCGGAGTGTTAAATCTATCATACAACTGTATTATTGCATTGGGCTGTTTTGATTTCATACTGATACTGAATCTAACCTCTTGGAAAATGTATTTTAAATTAACTATGGACATAAGCTTTGAGGCCAGTAGAAATACACATAATTATACATATATGGTGTGTTCTTCGAGTAAATGCTCTTCCGAAAACATTAATTAGTATTTTTTTCAAACACTAAAATATTTATATGCCTCAAAATACTTTCAATTTCTTATAACATATATATATATACGAAAATTATAAAAAGGGACAGGGATTGATATTAAAAACAGAAAAGTCATATCGCGACCGCTTACAGAAGCATTTTAGATGCGCAAGACTAAGAGCCATCTATAAACTATATCTGGTTGGTTACAAAGCCACAATACAGAATATTACATACTCAGAAAGTCCACCTGGAGATCATGGTATCGGGAAGATGGTTCTCGCCAGTATAGGGTGGTCATTGATTTCATCAGATTACAATAGATAAAGTAATTCTTCGGAATTTGTCAAAAATATGTACAGTTGGTAAGGCTAATTCTATGGCCAAATATAGATGGGAGTTATATCAGAAGAAGATATAAAATGAACAGATGACGAGAAGTAAATTCGCGGTCATATTATGAACGTCGAAATAATGACGTGCTACCTACTAAAACTCCTGAGCAGTTTACTTCACAGTATTTCGAAGTACACATTTATCTAACTAGGTATTTTCCCACACAAGACTAGAAATGTATTTTAAAATTGAAAATGTTTTATCAAGGATTTTACCCTGTAGATACAAACGGGTCACCACAGGTAAAATCTTAATAAAAGATGGGAGATCTGCTTATTCAAATAGTTTTTAGAATTTGAATTATTTTGACATAATACGCCTGGTCTAATCCAGAATCCGATTCCTATGTGGATTGAAGCATCAAAAAATAAAAATAAAGACGTGGATACATGTTCCTATGTGCAAAAGACACTCCCCCTGTCAATAAATCCTTTAAATCTTACATTCTTCTTATATATCAAGGCAATACATTTGTTTCATCACTTCTGAGCGAAATGCACAGATTCAGATGAAAACCAGGTTTGTACTGAAGAGAGTAATGGTACGAAATCATTGAATACTCTTCTACTTTCTTATATTAGCCAAATCTGATGTTGTAGAGAGGTGTCCTCTCATGGAGGTTGTTCTACTGTATTTGCAATGAAAACAGTCCTTTGTAGAGAGGTGTCCTCTAGCGGGAGTGTCCTCTCATGGAGGTTGTTCTACTGTATTAGCGATGAAAACTGTCCTTTGTAGAGAGGTGACCTCTAGCGGGAGTGTCCTCTCATGGAGGTTGTTCTACTGTATTGGCAATGAAAACAGTCCCTTGCAGAGAGGTGTCCTCTAGCAGGAGTGTCCTCTCATGGAGGTTGTTCTACTGTATTGGCAATTAAAACTGTCCTTTGTAGAGAGGTGCCCTCTAGCGGGAGTGTCCTCTCATGGAGGTTGTTCTACTGTATTGGCAATGAAAACAGTCCTTTGTAGAGAGGTGTCCTCTAGCAGGAGTGTCCTCTCATGGAGGTTGTTCTACTGTATTGGCAATTAAATCTGATGTTGTAGCGTATACTTATAAATCCGTACGTTCTAAGCAGAGATGCATCGCTTTATGTAATTAAATTAATGCATTATTTTAATAGATTTATTAAAATATAGATTTGATTTTTATGTAAATATCATCTTTCCGCAATTTTACAAGTGTTAATATAGTATCGGCAAGCTTTAAAAGCTTCCCTCTCTAACAAGTCAATTTAGGGATTTTCCATTACACTTGAAATAATATTAATTGAATTATAGAGAGGATATAAACCTTTTAAATGACCTGTTGAAGAGACAAAATACAACCATTGAAGGTTTGCCGATCATAGTTATATAAAATCAGTGAAATAGCTTTTTATTTACTTTTCAATTTTTATTTTAAAAAAATGGTTTTAAGCAGTTTCACTGAAATATATAAAGTGTAAAATTTACTTTTAAATGCCAATTTTGATATGCAGAAAGTTGGTATAAGGTGTTAAGTCAATTAAGGCAACGAGCAGCGTTACGTTCTGAATTCCTATATCCACCATCGCCAAGGTTCACGGGGATTTGAACAGAGGGCTTTACACGAGTTAAGTCACAGATGTTTAGAGTTTATAGTCGTTTTTAAAATATTAAGTTTTTAATAAGAGAAATTCAATATAATCCTTCGTCTCCCCCCTTCGCCCCTCTAGGAAAAAACGCACCCTGGAGAAGGAAGGGGCTTGAGGAAATCCTTTGATTGATCGCGGGGGAAGTGGGGAATTGGCGCAGGGGGAAAGTTAGTTCCCTCCTTGTTATAGATTGTTATAGTGGAGGGAAAAGGGCCATTTTTCCTGTCAAAATAAACGCAAAACTATGTTCTCCTCAGTAGCAGACTTTGGACAACACAAACGCTTAATGGAGTAGTTTTCACGTTTTATGGCCAGGATAATTTCATTTATTGTTTTACATTTACCGATAAAATTTCCATTTAGTTATTGTAGCCATCATTTACATGTAATTGAGATATTTTATATATACACTTTAATCCATATCCATATCTCCGTATATATTTTAATATATCATTAATTTATATTTATTATCCACAAATGTGTGTATGGTTAAATATTTATTAAATGAATATATCACTGAGTCCAATTTGAACTCACTGTTGTTTAAAGTACGTGTTTGCAATAATTGGTGTAAATGAACTCGGCTGTATAAAATAAATTCAATTTATTCATAAACGCCTTTGCGAGGATGAGCTCATTGACTTCCATTGACAAACATATGCAGAGTTTTATCTTATTTCAGTTTTTTCGGGAAGGATGTTATTTGTTTGTTAAGTGAACTGATCTCCTACAGCTTCTCATTGGACGAATGTGGCCATGTTTGTATATAAAAGAGGATTGCAACGGGATGCGAGGAGTCGAGGGTAGTGATCGTGTGGAGACGTTTAAAGTGTTCTTTGTGTGCTTGTCTGGTGATCTCCTCGCATACCTATGTAACCATGCATTGGTAGTATTGGTTAAGTATTGGTTTTGTTATAACTAATCGATTGGTTTTATTTATGCCCTATCTTTTTATATTGTGTTGTATTTCTGAGTGTAGGAGTTTTCTCTGTGTTAAATTCTTTTAATTTAAGCCCTAGTAAATTGCACTTTGTATGTTAACCCGTAAAAGTAACTTTTGTCACTTCACAGAGAGGACCACTGCTCCATGACTCGTGCCGTCAAAGATCTGGCTTAGACTAAAGAAATTGAGCCTTCGTAAATTCAAATCTTATGTGTGGTTTATTCAATATCGAATTCCTTTTCATTCCTGTGAATAAAACATTAATATACAAAACATAAGGATGTGGAGGGTCTTTGATATCGCCGGTCGTCTCTTTTAATATTATTATTTTTTAAAGGAGACAGAGGCATTTTGTTCACACTTGGTTATCTCGTGTGTCTTCAATAAAGGTTACTTTGTGTCAAATATCTTTCAGAGTTATTATCTGAATCCCGATATACCTGCTAAAAAGTACAACTTGCATATGATTTGTCCATGAGTGTGTAAATACATACATTAAGATTAAGATCAAATTGAAAATGCGTTGCGCGCGCTCAGATAAATTGAAAACATTGCTATTAAATTTGTAAATGTTTAAAAATTAAAAATAAATAATCAATATTTAAAGAAACATATTTGTGTTTTCGGTAAAAAATATCTAGTTTAACATTTCTTTTATGAATAATTTGTTTTTTATTTTTTTTTTATACGAAAAATCGTTTTACACAAAGTACAAATAATTATAAATATAAAATAGGCGTTATTGTTAATTTTAAAAAATTATTCACACTCATATTCTACAAATTTTATTTTGTCCATAATATAAATATATATATAATTTTTTTTCTCCCTATTGAATATAACAAAATATTTTTAAAAACTTAATTCTGTTGACGTTATGTGGCGCTGAGTTTGTTGTTGACACACATTAAATATGTTATAATACCTTGATAAAGGTTGGCGTTCAGCAAACTGAAATATTGGTAAAATAAATGATATTTTGATCCAATATATGTCTTTTTAATTAAATATAGGAATATATTCACCTATATGTTATGATACATTAGCGCGCCATCTGTTATGAAAATTCGAAACTATTATAGAATCCTATGATTCTTTTTGAAATTAAACAATTTCTACTGCCCTTACTGAAATGGAAAAATTATTGATGAGCCAGGCCTTCCCAATAATTTTTTCATTGCAGTAAGGGCAGTAGAAATTTTTTAATTTCCAAAAGAATCATACGGGTATAAATGATAGTTTCGAATATTCACCTATATGTCTTTAAAATAATTTCTCCTTTAATTATAATACGTTTATAATTTTTTTTTAAATTGTAGCTAAATATATTATCTGAGCGCGCAATCTTTTTAATTTGATTGCATTTTTCGATAATTTTATTGCAACCTTTTCATTGTTTATTTAAAAATTTATTTATTTAAATTCTTGTATACCCCCATATAGATTATAATTAAAATAATTGATTTCTATTATACGAATCTATCTATTTTGATGCGCTATCAAATATAAATTTTATTATGAGATTAGAAACTATTATAGACGCGTATGATTCTTTTAAAAATTAACATTTTTGCTGCTCATTTCTACTGCAATGAAATTGTTTAATTTTTAAAAGAATCATACGCGTCTATAATAGTTTCGAATTCTCATAACAGATGGCGCGCTAATGTATCATATTATAAATTATATTGATCAAAAAAGGTTTTATGCTTTCAAAATGTTATAAAGTTTGAAAAAACCGTTATATATTAATAATAACATTGTTGAAATTTCACTCCTTATTGTTTTACTATATACAGTGGTACCTCGACATACGAGCGCCCCAACATACGAGTTTTTTTAGATACGAGCCGACGAGCAAGTGATTTTTTGCTTTGAGTTACGAGCGAAATTCGAGATACGAGTTCGGTTCGGTAGTGTTGAAGATATTAATCTGTGATTTTAATTGGGAATTTTGTATGGGGAAATTTGCTTCGAGATACGAGTAATTCAAGATACGAGCAAGGTTGTGGAACGAATTAAACTCGTATGTCGAGGTACCACTGTACATATATTTTACAAAAATAGAATAGATATCTTAAAAATATATATATTTAAATGTTTAAAAATGAAGTACTCGTATCAGGAAAATGAAATATGGTATTTTGTAGTCTATATGCGATTTTTTTATAACCCATAGTACACGTGGTACAGGCCATGATAATCAAAGTGGGGGGTAGCAAGCGACTGCTTCACTGTAATTGCAGTATATTCAAATTTATTAAATTTAAATATAAAAGACAAATTCATAGATATACACCAATAATATATATTTCCATATTATAAGAAAAACACCAAAGTTTTTTTTTTTTGTGAAATATTATTTCCTTCAATGTAAAAACCTTGTTGATATTTTAAAATACATCTATATGTCAATATTATATCAGAAATATGGCTATATATCTTTCATGAATAGATATAGCGACCTATTTTGTTATCTGAAATAAATATATTTTGTGTATGGACGTAATAAAACACATATATATTATGGAAATCACAGATTTTCACCTTTTATACCAATATTGTATTCAAATATCAGCAGATATGTAAGAAAATATTAAAATATGTATTTATATTTTATCCTATCACATGAAATACTGATATATTTATATGTATATTATGTTTACGTTGTGTAAATAATCTGAAAGTTACATTTTCTCTTTACAGACATTATTCATAACTATCTCACTCGCTAGACGAACCTTCAGCAAATAAAGGAAAGCACTCGACTGGGTAAGTAAATATGAGTGGTGTCATCTTTATAAATTCATCCCACGAAATATTCATTCCATAAAAAAATTATATACAATAAAATATCGCGTCATCTGTATATAAAATATTAAGACAATATTGTAGCAAAGTATTTATCAATTTATTAACAGAGTATCATTTTTTTATGTTTATATTTTGTTACTCTGTAAACTTCCCTCATTGCTTATCTTTTTAATCATTCATAGTTTTTTATTTGCCTTAAATAAATTGCTGAGTCAACCCGAATTTTTTTCCTAATTTTCCACGTGGCAATATTTTAATGTGACATTTTCTTTCTTTAAATAAAATTTATTTCTGACTATCTTTCTGAGATGAAAAATATTTGAGGAGCCTGGATCCGAAGTGGTGAACCCACAGAGATTTCTCATGTTTATTCTTCCCGGCTGTTCTTATATGAAGAATACTCCAATACAATATTAGAGCGGTGTGGGAGAACAAACTGGCGAAAACTATGAGAGGATTTTTTACTGGTGAGAGAGAGAGAACTTGGCCCTTCCAATATTTTTTATCATTGCAGTAAAAAAGAAAATAGAGAAAATGGATTTATCTATTAAAAAAGAAGCGTTAAAAATAGTATAAATTCCACATAGAAGATAAGAATTGAATAGGTAAACTAGGAGTTGTCAGAAGACCCAGGGGAAGTATCAAACACCGTCAACAAAAAGGCCATTCGGTCCAGATTCTGTTTGAAATTGTTTAAAGCATGCTGATTTAATTATAACCAAAATCTGTGCGTTGTAATCAGTGATTCGGAACAGGTTGGTAATTAAAATGTAGTCATCTTGTTACGGGGGGTCCTGCGGCGATATAATTATTTAAACTGCGAGGGGGCTTAATTAACCGCGCTGTCGAGGGGCCGGCCACTTAAGTGGCTTCGTTTGGCCGAGATATTTCGCGAATGGAGTGCACACCCGCTCATCTTATTCAAAAGCCATTTTCTTTCACACTTTTGTGTTGTATATTAATTAAGAGTTTTCAACCCTTTTTTATATAATAATATTCATATATATTAATTTTTATTTTTATATTTTATTTTATTCTTACATTTATCTAAATATTCGTTTTTTTTTGTGTGCTCAACTAAATTTCTAATTTTTAATATGACATTTATACTGATAGATACATATTTTGTATATTTTGATATTGACCAATTCAATGACAATAATTTTGATATTCATTTTTATTTATGATAACGAGCTTTATATCCGGTTGTCCGTCTCTATATATACGTAGTATCTAATTTATTATATTTAGACAAAATCACAGATAGTTGGCGTTCTGCCCTCTAGGAGCCAAAAAAATGTTATTTTGTCATTTCAGGATAACGCCAGGGATTTGACTTTCCGTGTTCGAAAAGCCCTGTTGTTTATATGGCGCCGTATTTGGATAAAGCGAGTTGTTGGCGTTTCGCGTCCAGAAACCTGAGTTAACTCTACCTCTTCGTTTTACTGCAAAGCGCAGTAGTTGGCGTTACGCGCTCCAGAAACCTGAGTTAACTCTACCTCCTAGTTTTACTATAAAGCACAGTAGTTGGCGTTACGCGCTCCAGAAACCTGAGTTAACTCTACCTCCAAGTTTTACTATAAAACGCAGTAGTTGGCGCTACGCTCTCCAGAAACCTGAGTTAACTCTAGCTCTTCGTTTTACTATAAAGCGCAGTAGTTGCTCCAGAAACCTGAGTTTACTCTACCTCTTCGTTTTACTATAAAGCGCAGTAGTTGGCGTTACGCGCTCCAGAAACCTGAGTTAACTCTACCTCTTCGTTTTACTATAGAAGCCAATAAAATAGCCGTTTATCTCCAAAGCTCGCCTATTTTATTAATAAATTACAACAGTAGTAATTGTCTCTTTGTAATTAGAAATCTCAATACAGGAATTATTCCTCCATTCTGTGAGACGTCCCTCCATTCCTTATGTAAATGTCATGATCAACGCTTGAATATCAAGATCGCTCAAGTATACCTATTGTAGATATATAGACCTACTTAAAAACTAGCTCAAAATTTGAAAATAAAAAATAAAAAATAATTTTAGCTCTTTTTTTTATTTAAAATTATGCCAAATTTGCACTAGGCATTAAATATAGTTATATAGCAGTTTAATGTATAATCATTCATGTGAGAAATGGAGAATAAATAATTACTTGCATATGTATTCTCTCTCTTTATACCTATATAAAAACTCATATTTCAGAATCTATTCAGGTATTGGTTT
>CP092886.1:130871285-130913298 GCA_030710605.1 Cordylochernes scorpioides | reverse complement strand
GTCTTTCCAGCAGTATAGCTACCAATATTGTGTATATAACATTATAGTTGCGGAAGGAAGATATTCATGAACCTATAGGGGCACTCCTACCTTTTTATATATCAGAACGATACATTATGTTCATCATCGTAATAAAAGACTTTACTAGTAGTGATATAGAATGAGCCACAAGATTGCGCAATTTCAGAAAAAAAGCCAACATGTATACCATGGTTCCGGGCTATGGCTCTCATCTTTTGGCTCTTTCTTTATCACGAATACTAAAGCTTTATACTTATACTAGGGTGATGAATTTAATGCTTATTTCTGATGCACAATTAATGAGGCAGTGCCCCTTTAGGTACATATAAACAAGGATGGGTCGATAAGTAATGCACAATCATCAATAAATATTATTTGACAAACCATAAAGATGTAACTTTGTATATATGAAGACCTAATTATTAGCTAAATTCCAGAATCATTCAATATATCCATCTTTCCCCTGTACACATTTGGTCCAGCGTTCTTTCCAACTCACAAAAGCACTTTGGTAAAATGCTACATCTTGCTTTCTGAACCACCCTCTAACCTCATGAGGTAACATTTCATCATTTCAAATGCGCGTATATAATTTTTAATATACCAAACAGGTAGAAGTCGGAAGGAGCCAGTTCAGAACTGTAAGCTGAGTGAAGCATCAAAGTTCACCCATATCTGGAAATTTGAGCCAATGGCGGTGTGAGGTCTTGCATTGTCCTGCTGAAATTTTATTTGACAGTCTTTCAGGCCGGCCTTTTTTTTTAAATAGCTCTTTTCAGTTTTTCTAATAATTTACAATATCTTTCTTTGTTGATGGAAGTAAGTTTCCAACCATGTCCATGAATATGAGTCCATTTTGGTCGCAAAAGACCGTGATCATATTTTTCTCTTTGGAAAGGGAAAGCCTTGGTTTTTCTCCTGACTGGAGACATTTTATGGGTCCATTGCATTCAATGACGCTTTGAAAAGGGGTCATAATGATAAATACAAGTCTCATCATACGTTATGACTCTTTAAAGGCCTCAGAAGCTGGTCCTGGGTAAGATTCGATGAAGTGTGAACAAATATCTTTCCGAGTTTGCATTAAATTTCGTGTTAAAACCTTTGGCACCAATTTTGAGCACAATTATCTATAGCCAAGATCTGAATATAAAGACCCACAACATTATCGAGAGTGTCCGACACCACGATATAGCAAAAATGAGTTTATAAACCATGAAATACGCGTTGTAATGTTTTATATAATATAACATAGAGTTGCGGGAGTGTAGATTTCATTTACAAATTTAGATCAAATTCAATGCATATTTAAATTTATATGTGTGAGATAAATTAGGACACAAGCCGAATATAAGATCTCTGTACCAATAATCAATTGTTATCCGATTAATGTTTAAAAATATTTGATTTAACAAATTTATTAGTTAAAACACATGTTATGAAGTGTACATCGAATATGTGCAATATTTTATTCTCTTTATATGATAATGTATGACTGTGAATGAATCTTACCTAGCAGTTAATGTATAGGTCATCTTGTTGAATAATCTAAAGCTACGTTATTGACATTTTTCCATTCGGAGACGATACCAGTTTTAATACTTCCAGAGAAGAACTTATTCACCCAAATGTTCAAATCCTTCTGGTAATTTAATTTTCTTCAGCAAATAAACATTGCATGGGATACATTCATGGACAATACCTTGAGGAAGTTGTACCTTTTAGCATGTATATCGAAATTCAGATTTACTCGGAAATATATTTGATATACAGTCACCTTAATTGAAGACACGAGATAAACAAATGTGAACAAAATTGCCCCTGTGTTCTTAAAAAATAGACGACCGGCAAAACTTACTTAAATTTTGTCAAAGAGTGTAAGTAACAAGCCGACGGTTCTAGGTCCGGATTATATGCTGGGTATGGCATATGTTCGATTTCTTCCAGGTGTTTAAGTTTTATTTGTCTAGTTCGATCAGTATGTGGTTTGGCGCTGTCCTGATGTGGAAGAACGTTCTTCGTTCAACGAAACCGGGTCTTCTGACATAAAAACTATAAAACCTCTCTATCAGTTCATAATACCTATTATTATCGATGGTTATACTCTCTGGAATGAATTTATAGCTGGTTTTCTCTTTAAAATAATCAAACGCAAAGCATCAACTCATGTTCGAAGCCTCAACGTTTGACGAACCGGTTCAGGAGGTTGACCTAGGTTCAACCACTTCTTTTAGGGTTTTAGGATTACGACAATATATCCACCTCTCATCACAAGTAACAATTCTATTTATGAAATGCACAATTGTAGATTAACTATCAACTTCTTTCACACTTTCATTAGGTGGTTTGCCTGAGCTGGAGTCAACTCTTGAGGTAAGAAGTGGCGCTTTTGAAGACCTTGCCTAGTTCGTGAAGGTGACGGCGACGAACCACGATGCCTCGTGATCTCCCCAGTTCGCCTGATAGTCTCTGAGTGCTGATTGTCGAATTTGGCTCTAAAGCTTGGCACAGTACTTTATTATCTATAGTTCGCGGCATACCTGACCTTGCGCTATATTCAAAATTCATGTCACCAAGACGGAATTTCATGTAGCTTCAGCAGAATTATGGGCCAAATAACACAAATTAAATAAACACTTCTTATAAGTCCATTTTACAATCCATTAAAAAAATAATTGAAGCGAATAAGAAAGAAAACAATAACGAAATGAGGGATAAATAAGAAAGAACATTTCCCGTGTTTTAGTATGAAGTATCACGTGATAGGGTAGTAGTTCAAATGGTCAAATGAAGACGCTACTAAAAGTGTTATCTTAAATATAGCGGCACTTTCGGTTCACCATCTGTACATTGGTATCAGGTATAAGTTATATTCCCATTAAATTTGTAATCGAAAAACTTTATTCCTTTTTCTCTCTTTTCATTTAAACTAATAGAAAATATCTCATTTAAATACATTTGTGAAAGTAAAACATATTAGGTATTTATGTATTAACTCTCATGTATCGTATTTGTTAACCGAATAAGTTGCAGAGGCTACTCAATTTATTCCAACTCAATTTATTTGTGAACTCCTTTTACATTCCATCGGATACCAAATAAATTGAGATGTTTAAAAATTGATGAGTAACCAACATTCAAATAAGAGCCTGTGTTAGACTATATTATTTATATATATCTTAATTTGCAGACGTCAAAAAGGTAAAATATTTAAATTCTTAATTTTCTTCCGTTATATTTCAAAATAAAGGAAAATTATATTTTAAGTTAAATTATGCACACGATTTAAGATTATTTATTTAGAAGACAAAGAAATTTACTAAATGCACTCTTTGATACAAGATAAATGATCATTTGGAAACTGACTTCAATTTAAATGAATACCACATCTTTACTAGCGTGAAATTTCTAATAAATATTTAAAAGGCCCTTGTTCCATCAAAATCTAATTATAAATGATTTAAACTGAAGCTAGTTGGTGGTTTAAAAGGAATGGGGCTCGGAGCTTAATATTCCTTTCGGGATGCACTAAGCTAGAAAATGGATTATCTAATGTAGGCCTGGCTCTAATGGGATCACGGTGGTCTTCAAAGGTTATTGAAAACCAATTTGAAAGTGTCAAAGTCGATGGCTCCATCAGAGAAGTACCAATTCTAAATTATCTATCTTTCTAATGAAATTTACTTCTCTCTCATTTATCTAATGCGTTAAGAGATAGAGTTAGAGGACGTTTATCTCCTTACATTTCCTAGGTAAATATTGAACACTTTATTTAGATGACTTTGAATTTGTTCTTATTGATCATTAATATATATTTTAAGTGGTGAGACTTTTTTATACGCTGATGCGTTCCGCTCAAATTTTAAAAATGCATAGTATATTGATTTTAAAATAATTTAAGCGCAATTATTACAATGAATAGTTGCCTTTTTAGACATTAAAAAATATTCTCGCAAGTTTTCAATATATTCTTATCTAAGATCGGCTCTAGCATCTGACAAGCTCAAACAGATTATGTCGTCTACATAATTCTCTCGAAGGTTGTTACATAAGCATAGCCGCCCAGTACTGATGAGGGCCATAGCCCGGAACTATGGTACACAGGTTCGTCATTTGTTAATATGGAGTTGTGGTTTAGTTACTGTCCTGAATTTTAGCGTTCTTTTAAATAAAACCAAAAGGTGCAATCTCTAAATGAATTTTATGCATTTAATAAAAAAATTACAGTATTACATATTTTGAACTTCTCTGAACAGAACGAAGATTCAGATCAGGATATAGGCTGCACTATGATATATATATATATATTATATTATATTTTATATTAATAATCAATACACGTAATTTAGAAATCTTCTAAATGAGTTTGTGTTTTATATTTTCCTAGAGAATGTAGGGAAAGAAATGTCTTCTAACTATATTTCTTTTCGTATTAGATATTCATAAGAATCTACCAATTTAGAATTGGTACAATTTTTTGATGGAGCCATCAACTTATAATGCTAAATTTCTGGAGTATAGTTGGTAGCGATGTAGCAGTAGGGGCACCTCTCCTCTTAGGTTATTTTTGTCTGAATTTGTAAAGGCTGGTGTTGTAGTGTATTCATCTATCACCACTTTTACTTTCTACAGAGTTCATTGTTTCATTGCATTTCAGATATCTTTTGTTTTTAAGTATGAAATGTATATTTTTAACAGTATTGTGTAATTATTGCTCGCATAAAAATTTATACTATTGATTCATTTATATCGAACTTTGTTATTACTTAATTCATACTTTTGCAATTGTTTCAAAAAAGGTTAAATTAATAACCTCTCTCGCTCTCTCTTGGGTAGGGATTCATCTCCTTCTCCGAAAATAAGTAAAATGAAATGAACTTATTGAGCACAGCATTTGGTTATTCAGATAAAGAGCAAACTTCATATTATTCTTACTGCAATGAAGTAATACTATGAAGTCTTGACTAGTAGGAAAGTTGCTTCATTGAAAAAAATCTTCTTTAATAGTTTCATTTTATATATATAGATAGTGCTCTAATTTAGGTGCAACTGGCCTTGTATGAATTGTGTATTTGCGCAAGAGAATTTCTTGATGCAAATATATATATATGTAATTATTCTGTCATTAAAGTTTATATCTATAATTTTCTTGAATACCATAACAAAGCATCTCTTTAAAGCTTCGCATATATATAAGCAGAATCGTCCAATACAGCATTAGATCTCTAGAAAACTGTATGGTAGATTAAATTGGGGAAGCAGCTAGGATGGTTCATCACGTAATTAGTAAGGCTCTTCTAAAGTATTTTCATCGTAGTATGAAGTTTCCTTAATTTTAAAGAAACCGCGTGCTTAATAGTATTATTTCGTATATATAAATGGCTGCGCTGTCAGCGGTGCATTGTTCAGCACCTCCTGGCGCCTTGAACCATCGCTCAGCTCGGGAATATTCTCGCCTACACCGACAACATTACCCTGTTCACCCGCCGCGAGGATCATTCCGGCGTTATAAATTCCATATTCGGAAACCTTCGGCATCTGGCATAAAAATGAATTTCATAAAGAGCAAATACCTATGCTGCAGCGCCTAGAATGCCCGCAACGATGCTCTACTGAGAATATTTTGGTTGTCAGAGCAGTTGAATATTCTGGGCTGCACGATTACGGCGGGATCTTCAATATCCGCCCTGGATCTTCTGGAGGCTGCCATAGCGAGATGGGCCTCCTAAACCCGCGGCCTCTCTTGTCGGTTGGGCCAGAGCCGTAAAACCTATGACTCTGGTCGAGTGCTGCGCGTGGCTCTACTTCACTCCTTCGGAGCCCTGGTTCCCGCCGTGCTGTCTACGGCTGCTCAAAATCTGGGAAACGGTCACGGGCACTCTCGCGCTCGATCACCGTGCGCTGATTCCGCCCTAGCTCCTGAAGCTCCTTATCATCGGGGGCTAATGTTTCCTCCGACTACCCGATCTTCTTATTCCTTTTAAGTGTGTCGGCGTCTACGTTGAGGACTTCGCAGGTCCTGCTGTTCCTCTCACTCGCCCAACGCGCTCCGCCCTTTCGGACGCCATGTTCTTGAACAGCTTCTGCCAGTGTCTTGCCTGAAAGAACCTGCGTGGGACTTTCCGCGTTACGCCCATCGGAGAGGCTATAGTGTTTACCCGGGACGGCCACGCCGTTCTTTCGTACTGCCTCCTCCGTATGCTGGAGCGCCTGTGCCTGGCTGCCCTGCCCATTACTCAGATCATTCAAATGTGGACGATTCATTTTGACTACCCATCACCATTTACTTGTCATCCCTCCAGAGTTACGCCTTCTCCGGCCACAACGTGATGTGGCAGTGAGGCTGGTTACAACGACTTGCCCAACCTACCCACCCGACCTCGGCCCGACAGTCCTTAGTGAGTCCAGAGAACTGTGTCTGGCCCTCCGGTACTGGTCCTGACGCTGCGTCAAACCTCTCATCCGGGAGGCCTTCACCACCTCCAACGGCCCCCTGACCCTAAGGGCTGGGTCTTCTGGCAAGGCCTGGATTACGGCGCCCATGCCATCTTGGCGTCCGCCAAAGCATGCAAATACAAGTACTTTCTCCACGTAGAACTGAAGAGGGTTCAAGAAGACCCAATACTGGCTGGAGGAGTGCACTCTCAAGAGTGAGATCCTCCCTCGCTGAAGAGAAAACTGTAAATATTTATCATCACCATATTGTATTTTAACATTTATAATCTCCTAACCGCCCTATTTAACCATTGACTAAGTGTCAATTAGGTAATTTAAATTGTCAAGTTTTTACATACCGGTATGTAGCATATAATATACTATAAATACCTATAGACAGCTCTCCATTCAAAATTGCATTAAAACAATGCATTTGATTTATGACCCCAGTACAAAACGCAAATGTGGAAATAAAGAATGAGCCACAAAACCAGGTTTGGCAAATTAAAACAAATATTAACCTGTATACCATGGATTCGGCTTTGGCCCTTTTCAGTTGTTGCCCAAATGAAGAGCCTCAGATGTCTCCATGCATCTCTATCACAGCAGCAGCAATGTCCACTATTTTGGGTGTGTAAAACTGCTGCTCTGGGTCAATGTCAATTTTCTGCAAGGCTGCGGCCATTGCTGGGCATGAGAATATGTGAGTAGGTGTTAGTTCCACACCAGGACAGTTGTTGCATGTCCTATAGGTTCTTGTGCCATCTGGATGTATTGTCATTCCTTTATAGTATTTTGTTCTAAGTCTTGTTATAGTTTTTGTTAGTTTTCTCTCAGAGTTTATTTCACATATTAGATCTTTTCTTATTTTTTGTTGAATTATCTTGTATTTTGCCAAAGCAGCAGCATCAAATACTGGCATTTGTTCTTTCCTTTGGCTCAGCTTTCTGGCTTCCTTTGCCAATTCATCTGCCATTTCATTACCACCGATCCCAACATGGGCAGGAATCCATTGTAGAATGCAGTTTTCTCCAATGGTTCCAGTTGGGTAAGTAATGAGTGTACTTTCTGCGTGATATCAGTATTGCCCTTCTGAATTGCTTCTAGAGCGGATATGGAGTCGCTGTATATTAAAATTCCTTCTGCTTGATGCAGGGGTGGTTGGTTAAGGCATACATCAAGGGCTTTCCAGATAGCTGTCAGTTCACAAGTCAAGTTTGACGAAATCTTTCCTGCTTCTTCTTTGATTTTGATGTGTGTTCCATTTTGCAGTATTATGTTAATTCCAGCCTCTCCATTACTCAGGGTAAGGTCTGATGATCCATCTGTGTATGCTGTTATATAATTTCTCTGATCGTATAAACCAATTGTATCAAGTACTTTCTTTTTAAGTATGCTTTTGTTCTAATCTTTATTGCAGGGTTCATTCAGGTTAAGATTGATCCCTTTTCAGTACTGGGTTTCGTTTGATTTCATAACATCCTACGACAGCGTTATGAAATCGATTCAATTTGTCACAAAGGTTTTTAAGCTGGTGAAGTGGTATACAGTTGACTTCTTATCTAAATTTGTCAAAACTGGTTTTGTGGCTCATTCTTAATCACCACTTAAATTTTGTATTTATGTGATAAACCAAATGCATTGTTTAATGCATTTTAAAGGGAGAGATCTCACCTTTGTTACAAGAATACGATCTTACCGCAAATTTAGGTTAAATATGATTTATTTATAGATACAAACACAGATAAAATATATAAATAAAAATTTCTCTCTATCAATTATTCGTACAAAATGTATTTTATTATGTTTAAAAAAAAACAAGGTTTCGAGAAGGCAATCTTCAACAAGCTAATCTTAATTCACTAAGTATTTAATGAGGAATCTGAAGTTATTATTATAGTAATCTATACCAGCCAGGAATTGGTATATTCTGTGCATGAGGTGAAAAGCGCATGCCCTAAATATTGATTTTTTTCGAAACTTGCTGAAAATATTCATCAGTTTAGCTATACAAATTTTGATATTTTAAATTTTATATTTTATAACATTTTATATAAAACATTTATTTCATAAAAGTCTGTATTTTTAATTCCTAATTTACTTTTTTGGTGATGGATCTAAGATGAATGGATAATATAACAACGAAAACATTGTGCCTAAAACTTTCATCATATTGAAAAAGTAAATATTTTAAAGTAATTGGACCAATTATTTTTGGAATATGGATAATTATTCGATTTCCTTTGAAATACTTCGATATTGTCAGACTTTCTCTTTTTTATTTACTATTTATAATGGAACTTCACGTAGGAATTACTCCTTCTTTTTTGTGAAACATAGAACCAGTTTTGCCTTTACTTTTCTCTTTAAATATTAACAATAATGGATAAAAAAGATTTATATATAATAATTATTTATGTAAAATTTACATATATAAGGATTTATTCTATAAATAGTGGTATCCAAAGTAACTTTTTTATGAAGTGCATTTTTTGAAATATATGACGTAATTTCCTTATTTATAAATTTGACATGCGTCAGGTGTCTTTATAAAGATAAATATTATATAGTGACAGAATATATGAAGAGGAGAAATATATAATATGGAGAGATATGAAAATCTTCATTTCCAAATCCGAAATCACAAAGAACATAAATAAATCAGCACTTAAAGAAGGAGACTGTATTGGTATGTGTTGGTATTTGGTATGAGAAAATTGCAATATTTACATACACAGATGGTTCCAAGTTCATGGAACATATTTCTTGTAACAATAATCAATATGAAGTCTGTCGTACGTCAGGTTTATAGTTTAGCATCTAATATTTCTTATTTTTTCACTTATAAAA
The DNA here is from genome assembly GCA_030710605.1 of Cordylochernes scorpioides. Classification (NCBI taxonomy): domain Eukaryota; kingdom Metazoa; phylum Arthropoda; class Arachnida; order Pseudoscorpiones; family Chernetidae; genus Cordylochernes; species Cordylochernes scorpioides. Next base: position 130,903,992 of record CP092886.1, on the reverse strand, counting down.
ATATGTGGAAAATGATTTAAAAATTAAATAATAAAAAAGGTCAGGTGTTGGTAGTAAAATCAAAAGAGGCATAACCTGACCACGTTCACATGAACCTTTTAGATGGCAGAGCGCCATCTAGTGGAACAGAAATCAACTAAACATTGATTTAACCTTATTATAAAATAAATGAAGCTTCCAGGGGTTAAGTTTCTTGTGCAACCTTTTATTTTCAAGCTTCCGGACTTGCCAGTCCTTCAACAGAATTATCAAATTAAAAACTATAAATTAAATGCAATTTTTATATACACAATATTATATACATATTTTAAATATTTATTATACAGTATATTGAGAAAAAATATATTACATTATTTCAGTTTGAAAATATACGTGCGGGGTGGCGTGTTGGATGATACGTGCTGGTTATTGATATCTCGAGACTTCAAATTAAATATAATAAACCCAATTTTAAACCCAACCCATTTTCTTGATAAATCTAGAAAAGGCAACCACGAACGCGTTTCGGGCTGTTGGCCCTCGTCAGCGTGATGCAAGCTGTACCTCTACGACCAAAAATATTTTGGTTCCAGAAGCTTCTTGAGAAATAAAGAAATAGGTATTTAAGGCCAAACTTGCTTAAATACGGTAAACATGTAAAAAAAGCGCCTACACAGCGCCTTTTCATAACAGAATAATATAATCCGGCGTGCTGAATGTCGATATTCCAATAAAAATCACAAAAAAATATTTGCCCCTCTTGAAATGAAACAAAATTTAAAATGCCCTAGAGAGAGAAGGGAAATCTTTATCTTTAAAATTCAATAAAACAATGAATTTTGGTTATCGCACCTGTGCCGAAAGCACAGGTAGGGATTAAAGAAGGCGCCATAACACAAGCTTTGGAAACATCATAAAAAAAATACTTCTACATGCCATGGTTTCGGGCAATGGGACTCCTCAGTACTCGGGCGGCTTCGATTTCATACCATCCTAGAAGAGAAGTTATGGAATTGGTGGAAACTACCAAAGAGGTGTTTGAAGCTGGTGAAGGGTATAGCCGGTTTACATGTAGAATTAGAATATTTATATTAATAACATAAATTCTAAATATATATTAATTATAGATGATATTTGATTAAATATATAAAATCATTTTATAAATAATAAATATATTTATCAACGCTTTTCATTGCTTTGGATATTTTATAGATGTTTTCTAATATAGTGATATTTTCATTAAATCATATATTCCTTTATTTTGTTCATAATATATTGTGTTTTCGTGCTAATCTATGAATATGGTGTATATCATTCATATGAAAATAATACTGATTTTCATCTAACGCTACACAGATTTTATTATCATAATCGAATTTTTGTCTAAATGCAGATATATAATACAATTTTATATACCACCAAATTATATGGGAGAAATGAAATTTTCATTCAAATATTTTAAAAATAAATTTTGCTTGATCGCGTTTTATTATTATATATAATAGGAATAGTAGAATTGTGGAGAGATATAAGAATATACAAAATTGAAATATATATTAAAGCAATTATGTTGAAAGAAGCGTATCTTTTTTTTTGAGCAAAAGATACTATCACTATAATCTTTAGAAGAACACACTGCTCTCGAAAACCTGAGGATTTTCTATCAATAAAAGACACACATCGTTTAACCACTTAGACACTTCATTTCAAGAAAAATACCGTGTGATTATTCTTTGTGAAATCTACATACATTTTGAGATTACATCTAAAAATATTTAATTAAAAAGGCATATATTGGATCAAAATATCATTTATTTTACCAATATTTCAGTTGGCTGAACGCCAAGGTATTATAACATTTTAAAGTGTGTCAACAACAAACTCAGCGCCACATAACGTAAATAGCATTAAGTTTTTAAAAATATTTTGTTATATTCAATGGGGAGAAAAAAATTGATATATATATTTATATTATGGACAAAATAATTTTTGTAAAATTACGCCTAATAACGCCTAATTTTATATTTTAAAATTATTTGTACTATGCTTAAAATATTTTCGTATAAAAATAACAAAATATATAAAAGAAACACTGGTTCTATCAAAAATAAATAGCATCAATAGAAAAATTGACGTCCCAACCCAATATAACAATATCCCTGACAAATAATCTAAATATTAATAATTATTGGAATGTATATATATTTAATCCCAGTATAATATATTTTACTTTAGCTGGAAACAGTCTGATGCACGCCCGCGAGAGCACATGCTAATAACAAAGGTTTTTAATTATTCTGTATATATATCATTTAGAGATTGTACAAAGAATATCCGCCCGTTGAAGAGCAGTATATTTGCTCGAAAGCTTGCAAATTTAAATAAAAATGGATTGCTCTATTTTCAAATCTAAAAATATAGTTATATATATTTCCTTATTTTAGAGTGAATATTAAAGTTTTTGGTTGTTAGAATGAAACATTCTAACTAAAAAATGTGAATCCTGTTTTTCAGTGTTTTAATGGTCTAGAGTTTGTTCAAATATCGTCGGGTCTGATTATCTACCCGTGGTATTATTGGGGAAAGTGCCTTATATAAACTTGTATAAGGTTTCGGGAAAATACGTTCTTCAAATGATCATTTTTACCGAATCCTCTTTATAAAAAAAAAGATGTATATTAATTATAGAGTGAATTATTTTGCCACAATTTTTCTTCCGCGACCATGTAAAAGAATATGTCTCTATATGGAACGAAGAAATGAAATGAATAATATTGGCCTTGAGGGCATTATTAATCTGACAATTGAATCCTAAAAGGTATTTTTGTGTGAGTGTGGAGAAGAAAAAAAAACATTGAAAACTCGGCTATAGAAAGGAGAGTTTGGCAGAATATATATAAACCTTTTTTTGAGACATCATTGAACATCACTTTCTGAAGTGAATGTGTATCACAGTAAGCTCCTGATAGAAATTTAATTATCGGGGGCAGAAGATCCAAGTGCCTGACACTGGTAGGTGACATAGACTTGGACATGATCCACTTATAGAAAAAGCTCATGGGTCATATTTTAAAAATTAAACTTTTGATGTTGAAGGTAACATAATTTGAAACCTGTTCTTAGAAAACATGATTCCTTTCCCTATTCCCCAGAATTTTTAGTCTAATTAATACCAAGATTTATGTAATAGGAAACCTAGGAAAGGTCCTACATAGAAAGAGACGATACAGTAATTAAATATTAAATCTAAATTTTGTAATCCCTTTTCCGTTCTCAAATAATTAAAATTTACCTGGAAGAGAACAATGAAATTAGATTAAAGCAAGATTAGGAGTCAGCGATTCTCTAGAGAACTTGACTTTAAAATAGGGATAAGATGCACGGACTTTCCTGGGGCGTCGTGAGAACAAACTCCTTTTGCTTCTGAGATGAATCCCTACCTAAGATATCTGAAGCTTTAATATATACACGAACTACATCACCACAATAAAAAGTAAGAAGTAAAATACATCTGCTTAGAGAACACGGAGGAAACAAAGAAGAGAATGGAGACATTGCCATGGATACGCCAAGTGGATAGATCAAACGTCTTCCCCTACTAGGTCTTGGGGCTTTAAACTCAGCACAACAGAGAAGGTAAACGGAAAACAAACTGGATTAATAAAACAAAGAATGGTGGCCAAAATACCACCCAAGACAACGATGGTCACATTTCGTGGAGGACAATTTAGTTTAACTGGCCAATGGCATTAAATAGAACTATGGGTTGATGACGACGCTATAAAAATAGTGAATACGTGAAACTTCCAATTTTATTTTGATTTGAAATATATATGTTAGGTAAAAAATTAAATATTTTATAAAGACTTTCTGAAATAACTAAAAATAAGTTTCTATTTAGCAATCATGTAGTCACTATTTACGCATGCGCGTGCACAAGAAAATTTTGGTTGTTGTTTCATTAATAGTTCTTGTTCTTATCATATCTTCGATAGGCTTGTAGAAGTTATACTTCGCTCGAGAAAGCTGGCTTATATTTGTTATATTAAAAACAACTTATATGTTATTTTATTCTGAATATTTTAAATATATATTTCGTGTTGTGTTATATTAATTTTATGCTCTTTCTAAGAAAACTCTGAAACATATATGAGATATATAATATTCTTATATATATGTATTTATCATATATGCACCTGTACACAATGTAGACATATATAATTTCTAAATATTTTCAATGATATAATTAAATATTTTCAAGCGTACGCACCCTCACATAAAAGGTCATCTATCTGCGTATAAATATATTTATATGTGTCTCTTTATTTGGAAATATTTCAAATATTATGGAAAAAATATTTGAAAATGATATTTACCTGAAATAGTTATCTCGAGAGAAAACAAAGAAATCGCGACTTTCCGTTTCGAATAAATATTAAGTTTTTTTTTTAAGTTATTGTTGTGGATACTTACACCATTCGGAATTGTAACAATTTATGTAGATATTTGGGTTTATCTACTTCATCGATGCGGACAGAGGATCACCAATTCATCTTCTGCAGAAAAAAAAAAGAATATTACCTCGATCTACGAATATCGACGGAAAATATTGACTGCCATCGGCGACTGAGAGTTCCATTGAGCCGGTGGTCGCCTTTAGCAAATAATTGATTCTCTGTCATTTACATAATTCAATAGATATATTTACAATTAATATCTAATTAGTTTCACAATTATTACTATTTATTGTTGGCTATTGGAAGTTTATGTAAAAATCGAGAAATGCCCACTGGGTAATATATATTCCTTATTCTATAAAACCTAGTGAAATTTTAGAATATTAATTTAAACACATTATCGATAACTTGCTTTTCGCCATTCTCTACCGTTGAAGCCGGTAGTGGCCTCACTAGCCAGATGTTCAGATCCTAGCAACTATCTCTAGTAAATATTATTAATATAGGAAATGTAGACTCATTTTAGACGTTTATGGTTCTTTTTGAAATAAAATAATTTTCTACTGCTCCTAATGCAATGATAAATTAATGATAGGGCCTGGTTCATCAGTGGGGAACCCTTCCAAAATTTCGGAGTGTTAAATCTATCATACCACTGTAATATTGCATTGGGGTGTTTTGATTTTATACTGATACTGAATATGACCTCTTGGAAAATGTATTTTAAATTAACTATGGACATAAGCTCGAGGCCAGTAGAAATACACATAATTATAAATATATGGTGTGTTCTTCGAGTAAATGCTCTTCCGAAAACATTAATTAGTATTTTTTTTCAAACACTAAAAATATCATATGCCTCAAAATACTTTCAATTTCTTATAACATATATATATATATATATATATATATATATATATATATATATATATATGATGCAGTAGCGCGCCATCTGTTATCAAATTACAAAACTATTTTAGAGGCGTAATATTCTTTTTAAAATAAAACAAATTCCACTGTCCTTAATGATAGGGCCTGTTTCATCAGTGGGGAACCCTCCCAAAATTTCGGAGTGCTAAATCTACCATACCACTGTAATATTGCATTGGGGTGTTTTGATTTTATACGGATACTGAATCTAACCTCTTGGAAAATGTATTTTAGATTAACTATGGACATAAGCTTATATATATACGCAAATTAGAAAAAAGGGTCAGGGATTGATATTAAAACAGAAAAGTCATATCATGACCGCTTACGGAAGCATTTTAGATGCGCAAGACTAAGAGCCATCTATAAACTATATCTGCAATTTAGCGGATTTGGGTTGGTGACAAAGCCACAATACCGAAAATGACACATTCAGAAGGTCCACCTGGAGACCATGATATTGGGAAGATGGTTCTCGCCAGTATAGGATGGTCATTGATTTCATCAAATTACAATAGATAAAGTAATTCTTCGGAATTTGTCAAAAATATGTACAGTTGGTAAGGCTAATTCTATGGCCAAATATAGATGGGAGTTATATCAGAAGAAGATATAAAATCAACAGACGACGAGAAGTAAATTCGCGGTCATATTATGAACGTCGAAATAATGACGTGCTACCTACTAAAACTCCTGAGCAGTTTACTTCAGAGTATTTCAAAGTACACATTTATCTAACTAGGTATTTTCCCACACAAGACTAGAAATGTATTTTAAAATTGAAAATGTTTTATCAAAAGGATTTTACCCTGTAGATACAAACGGGTCACTACAGGTAAAACCTTAATAAAAGATGGGAGATCTGCTTATTCAAATAGTTTTTAGATTTTGAATTATTTTGACATAATACGCCTGGTCTAGTCCAGAATCCGATTCCTATGTGGATTGAAACATCAAAAAATAAAAATAAAGACGTGGATACATGTTCCTATGTGCAAAAGACACTCCCCCTGTCAATAAATCATTTAAATCTTACATTCTTCTTATACACTGCGTGACATTGAAAATGGAACACCAAGAAATAGTGGCCAGAAAGTGATGAAACTCGGCAGACAGAGAGAGACAGGGACGAACAATAAGTGATCTTTATTTCAAAATGATAGTCATAATACAGAGCGAGAACGGCGTCGGCTTAGTAGCAAGTAGGACCACCGCGGACGGCGATGCACGCAGCAACACGTCTAGATAGAGAGTCAATCAGAGTACGGATGGCGTCCTGAGGGATGGCTCTCCAATCCCTCTCAACCATTTGCCACAGTTCGTCTTCTGAACGCGGCTGTGGCAAGGCATGCAAACGGCGTCCAATGATGTCCCAGACGTGCTCGATTGGTGAGAGATCAGGAGAGTACGGTGGCCAGGGAAGCATCTGTACATCTTGCAGAGCTTGTTGGCTAATGCGAGCAGTGTGCGGTCGGGCGTTATCCTGCTGATAAAGGGCATTGGGTACCCCCTGAAGGTAGGGGAGTGTCACCGGTCGCAGCACATCATCAACGTATCGTTGGGCCGTCATAGTGCCCTGAATACGAAGTAAAGGTGACCTGGAATCATACGCGATTGCGCCCCAAACCATGATTCCACGTTGTCGCACGGTGAGGTGTTCCACAATTGCTGCCGGATTGGACCTTTCTCCACGTCGACGCCACACGCGTACACGGCGACTATCACTGGACAAGCAGAAACGCGACTCATCTGAGAACACAACCCTGTGCCATTCCGTCATCCACGTCGATCTAGCCCGGCACCATTCCAAACGTTGGCGCCTATTCGGTGGGGTCAATGGCAGTCTTCTTAGCGAACGGCATGAGTGCAAGCCATTAGCAACCAATCGACGGGAAATGGTTCTGGTCGAGATGGAATGATCTAGGGTGTCTTGCACATGTTGCAGGATGGCGGTACAAGTGGCTTGTGGGGCCGCCACTGCTTGTCGAAGGATACGCCGATCCACACGTGCTGACGTCACTCTGGTTGCACCGACATTCCTATAAATTGCCACATTTCCTTGTTCCAACCATCTTCTCCACAGTCGGTGCACCGTGGACGCACCAAGGTGTGTATCAGCTGCGATTTGACGTATGGACCAACCTGCCCTTTTCAGTCCGATCACCATGCCCCTCGTAAAAACGTCTGTCTGCTTGAACTGCCTCCGTTTACGATGACCTGGCATTCTCTGTTATTACACGTGTCTTTTGACACAAGAACAAAATTTCTACAATGATTTTCCTTGAAGAAATAACGACACGAATACTGTCCTTTCTGCAAGTTCCTTCCCTTATATCTTACTCCATGTGCGCACGAGTGCTGCACATTTTACATCATTTGCATAACTCGGTTAGGCGCGTCTACCCTGAAATTTGCATAATTTTCTGGCCACTATTTCTTGGTGTTCCATTTTCAATGTCACGCAGTGTATATCAAGGCAATACATTTGTTTCATCACTTCTGAGCGAAATGCACAGATTCAGATGAATACCAGGTTTGTACTGAAGAGGGTAATGGTACGAAATCTTTGAATACTCTTCCACTTTCTTATATTAGCCAAAGCTGATGTTGTAGCGTATACTTATAAATCCGTACGTTCTAAGCAGAGATGCATCGCTTTATGTAATTAAATTAATGCATTATTTTAATAGATTTATTAAAATATAGATTTGATTTTTATGTAAATATCATCTTTCCGCAATTTTAAAAGTGTTAATATAGTATCGGCAAGCTTTAAAAGCTTCCCTCTCTAAAAAGTCAATTTAGGGATTTTCCAACTACAGTTGAAATAATATTAATTGAATTATAATAGAAAGTATATAAACCTTTTAAATGACCTGTTAAAGAGAGAAAATGCAACCATTAAAGGTTTGCCGATCATAGTTATATAAAATCAGTGAAATAGCTTTTTATTTACTTTTCAATTTTTATTTTAAAAATATTGGTTTTAATCAGTTTCACTAAAATATATAAAGTGTAAAATTTACTTTTAAATGTCAATTTTGATATCCAGAAAGTTGGTATAAGGTGTTAAGTCAATTAAGGCAACGAGCAGCGTTACGTTCTGAATTCCTATATCCACCATCGCCAAGGTTCACGGGGATTTAAACAGAGGGCTTTACACGAGTTAAGTCACAGATGTTTAGAGTTTATAGTCGTTTTTAAAATATTAAGTTTTTAATAAGAGAAATTCAATATAATCCTTCGCCTCCCCCCTTCGCCCCTCTAGGAAAAAACGCACCCTGGAGAAGGAAGGGGCTTGAGGAAATCCTTTGATTGATCGCGGGGGAAGTGGGGAATTGGCGCAGGGGGGAAGTTAGTTCCCTCCTTGTTATAGATTGTTATAGTGGAGGGAAAAGGGCCATTTTTCCTGTCAAAATAAACGCAAAACTATGTTCTCCTCAGTAGCAGACTTTGGACAACACAAACGCTTAATGGAGTAGTTTTCACGTTTTATGGCCAGGATAATTTCATTTATTGTTTTACATTTACCGATAAAATTTCCATTTAGTTATTGTATCCATCACATATTCTTATTTTCCATAGGATTATTCAAATAATAATCTGTATATATATATCATGTGTATATAATCTTTCTCCATTTTTACCCCTTTGTATATTTCCCACTTTCATAGGTTTCTCCGTCTTGTAACCCCAAGGAGAGCCCTCTGTAAGACCAGTGTGTCTTAAAAAAGGTTTGTGTGTGTGTGTATTGTATCCATCATCTACATGCAATTGAGATATTTTATATATACACTTTAATCCATATCCATATATACATTTTAATATATCATTAATTTATATTTATTATCTACACATGTGTGTATGATTAAATATTTATTAAATGAATATATCACTGAGTCCAATTTGAACTCACTGTTGTTTAAAGTACGTGTTTGCAATAATTGGTCTAAATGAACTCGGCTGTATAAAATAAATTTAATTTATTCATAAATGCCTTTGCGAGGATAAGCTCATTGACTTCCATCGACAAACATATGCAGTTTTATCTTATTTCAGTTTTTTCGGGAAGGATGTTATTTGTTTGTTAAGTGAACTGATCTCCTACACCTTCTCATTGGACGAATGTGGCCATGTTTGTATATAAAAGAGGATTGCAACGGGATGCGAGGAGTCGAGGGTAGTGATCGTGTGGAGACGTTTATAGTGTTCTTTGTGTGCTTGTCTGGTGATCTCCTCGCATACCTGTGTAACCCTGTATTGGTAGTATTGGTTTTGTTATAACTAATCGATTGGTTTTATTTACGCCCTATCTTTTTATATTGTGTTGTATTTCTGAGTGTAGGAGTTTTCTCTGTGTTAAGTTCTTTTAATTTAAGCCCTAGTAAATTGCACTTTGTATGTTAACCCGTAAAAGTAACTTTTCTCACTTCACCGAGAAGACCACTGCTCCATGACTCGTACCGTCAAAGATCTGGCTTAGACTAAAGAAATTGAGCCTTCGTAAATTTAAATCTTATGTGTGGTTTATTCAATATTAAATTCCTCTTCATTACTGTGAATAAAACATTAATAGACAAAACTTAAAGACGTGGAGGGTCTTTGATATCGCCGGTCGTCTCTTTTATTTATTTATTTTTTAAAGGAGACAGAGGCATTTTGTTCACACTTGGTTATATCGTGTGTCTTCAATAAAGGTTACTTTGTGTCAAATAATTTTAAGAGTTATTGATTGAATCCCGATTGTACATGCTAAAAGACACAACTTACATAAGATTTGTCCATGAGTGTGTATATACATAGAAATTGAGATCAAATTGAAAATGTGTTGCGCGCGCTCAGATAAATTGAAAACATTGCTATTAACTTTGTAAATGTCTCAAATTAAAAAAATGAATCATCAATATTTGAAGAAACATATAGGAATATATTCACCTATATGTTATGATACATTAGCGCGCCATCTGTTATGAAAATTCGAAACTATTATAGACGCGTATGATTCTTTTTGAAATTAAACAATTTCTACTGCCCTTACTGCAATGGAAAAATTATTGATGAGCCAGGCCTTCCCAATAATTGTTTCACTGCAGTAAGGGCAGTAGAAATAGTTTAATTTCAAAAAAGAAACATACGCGTCTATAATAGTTTCGAATATTCACCTTTAAGTCTTTAAAATAATTTATCCTTTAATTAACACTTTATATATATATTTTTTAAATTGTAGCTAAATATATTATCTGAGCGCGCAATCTTTTTAATTTGATTGCATTTTTTGATAAATATATTGCAACTTTTTCATTGTTTATTGAAAATTTTATTTATTTAAAATCTTGTATACCCCATATAGATTATATTTAAAATACGAGGGTTGTCCGTTAAATAAGTTCCACAGAGGTTTTTCATACAGAAAAACAGGTTTATTTGCCCTGAACTATACATTTTCAAAAATATCAGACTTTTTTTCATTTTTCTACATATTCCCCGTTTCGTTCGACGCATTTTTGCATTCGGGACACCCACTTATGGAACCCAAGTCAAAGAACTCTGCCGCGTAGAAAGCCTAAAACCGCTTCTTCCAACTCGTCATCGTCCTGGATGAGGGCGGTGGTTTGATGGGCGGTGTGCGGCCGAGCGTTGTCGTGGTGAAAACGCACCCCCTTTGGTTAACACCCCTCTCCTCTTGTTCTGAATCGCGCGTCGAAGTTGTTTCAAGGTCTCACAGTACCGGTCGGAATTGATTGTTGTACCCCGACGCATAAAGTCGCACAACAATAGACCCTTTCGGTCCCAAAAGACGGTAGCGATAAGTTTCCTGGCAGAAAGTGTTTGTTTAAACTTTAGAGGTTTCGGCGAAGAAGTGTGCTTCCACTGCTTGGATTGTTCCTTTGTCTCCGGTGTGGTGTAGTGTACCCAGGTCACATCACCAGTAACGATCGAATCCAAGAATTCCTCTCCGTCAGTTTTGTGGCAATTAAGAAATTTCTGGGCCGCATCAACCCGCTGCCGTTTATGGTCTTCAGTCAGCATTTTCGGAACCCATCTTGCGCAGACCTTTGAATACCCTAAATGTTCACGCAAAATCTTGTCGATGGTGGTTTTACTGACATCAGGAACCAAATCGCAGAGCTTCCGCACAGTAACCCGTCGATCTTCAAGCATTGCCGCTTCGACTTTGGCAATGGTTTCGTCCGAAACCGATGGCCGTCCAGCACGCCGTTCATCGTGGACGTCTGTTCGGCTGTTTTTAAATTCTCTGACACATCTGCGCACCATCCCGGAACTCATACACCCTTCTCCATACACTTGACAGAGTTCAGTATGAATGTCCTTCGCCGAATTCTTCTTTGCGGCCAAAAAGCGAATTACTGACCGTAATTCGCAGCTGGCGGGAGACACGAGGGGAAGCTCCATCACTATCGGCTGCTCAGCCAAGACTAAGCTTACCAGCGACGTGTCCTTGGTGGGAAATTGGAGTGGGGAGAACAAGCTACGAGTCCGTGCAGTCGGCTCGAGCCTAAAAGCGATCCTCATGACAGTGGTGCCCCGTGGAACTTATTTAACGGACAACCCTCGTAATTGATTTTTATTATACGAATCTATCTATTTTGATGCGCTATCAAATATAAATTTTATTATGAGATTAGAAACTATTATAGACGCATATGATTCTTTTAAAAATTAACAAATTTTTGCTGCCCATTTCTACTGCAATGAAAATTGTTTAATTTTTAAAAGAATCATACGCGTCTATAATAGTTTCGAATTTTCATAACAGATGGCGCGCTAATGCAATCATATTATAAATTATATTGATCAAAAAAGGTTTTATGCTTTCAAAATGTTATAAAGTTTAAAAAACCGTTATATATTAATAATAACATTGTTGAAATTTCACTCCTTATTGTTTTACCTTTTATTCACAAAAATAGAATAAACATCTTAAAAATATATATGTAATATGATGCAATTGTTGTTATTACACTGCAATATTTGTTGTATTACACTGTTGTAGAATCCTGTCGACTTAACCGTTCTGTGGCAATATCGTTGCGGAATTTCTTGTTGTTCGATTTGAATGGTGAGGATTGGTTGAAACGCAGTCGTTGAGTGGTAAGTGAAGCACACAGTTAGGAATAATCAGGACACGTGATTGAGTTTGAAAATAAAAGGCAACTGGGTTGGAGGGAAGAAAGCTTGAGAAGAGTTGAGCGATTTGACTTATTAATTAGTTGATCACATGGCGATGATGGGATTTAGATGAAATGAGCGGAGGGAGAGAGATCTCTAGAGTAGATGTTACCTTGTTGGAAGCGAAGGAGCAACTGACTATTCTTGTTTTTCGATTTAACACCAAGACTCAGTTTCTCTCTGATTGGTCGAGAGATGTCACATGATCTTTTCCTATTGGTTGACCTACTTAAGGTGCTGTCTTCTGATTGGCCCGCGGCTCTCCTTGATGAAAGATATGGCCTGCCTGATAGGAAGTGTCGAGTGCCATTTCCACTTTATTTACTTCCGCGTTATCAAAATACGTCCTGCTTTGTCAGGAAGTATTGTGTGCATCTTGACGAATATAACTTCTGCGGTCACTAGATACGTCCTGTTTTTCCAGGAAGTGTTGGTTTAAACTTAGCTCGCAGGGACCCGGGGTCAGAAGGTTAACTGCGACGTTATTAATAAATATGTTCTCCTCTAGATTTACTTCCTATGTCTTTTGTTACTTTCTTTCCTCCAATTACCTTATTCTTTTATTAAATCTTTGAAAATCATACATGGTACATACATAGTGGGTCGGGGTTGCATTTAATTATATACAAATTATGACAGATGCGCCCCCTACATGTGAAGAATTCAAGAAGGGGTTAGCCTGAGAGAATTCTGTAAAGTGAAAAATAATTTTGTGGGAAAATTAGTTGTGGGTATTGAGTCTATATACAAGCATTGGTGGCGATATAATAAGTAAAATAGAATGGTGTTGATGATATAGGTTGAGTATAATTAATAGAAATCAAAAATTTTTTAATTGTAAGAAATCAATGAATGTTATGGTACATAGTGGGCAAAAAAAAAAAAAGGAAAATGCGCCTAAACGAATTCTACTCGAGTTAAGAAATGAATTCGAGGGAGTTCTATTAAGGCTTTTGAAATCAAAATAAAATAATATAAAATAGTTGAATGAAATCAAAATTGAATGTGTTTGGTTGAAAAAGAAAATTGTTTTGTTGCATGGTAATAAGGGAAAATGCCTAGTTACTTTTTTGCTCGAATTTCGGAAAGGGATTCGAGGGAATTTCATAAGGTCTTTTGAAATCAAAATAAAATAAAATTAAAGTTTTTTGAGCGAAATCAAAGTTGAGTGCTTGGTTGAATGGTGAAAAAAAAAGGAAAAATGCCTAACCATATTCTATTCGAGATTGGGAATGAAATCGAAGGAATTCTATTAGGTCTTTTGAGAAATCAAAAATAAAAATAAAATAAAAGTTTTTTGAGCGAAATCAAAGTTGAGTGCTTGGTTGAATGGTGAAAAAAAAAAAAGGAAAAATGCCTAACCATATTCTAGCTCGAAATTGGGATTGGAGACCGAGGGAATTTTATTAGGGCTTTTGAGAAATCAACATAAAATAAAATAAAATAAAAGTTGAATGAAATCAAAGTGAAGGCTTGGTTGCACAAAAAAGAAAAAGCCTTGTTGTATGGAAAAAAGAGAAAATTCTTTGTTGCGTTGGTGAAAAAAAAAAGAATTGCCTAATTACTATCCTACTTGAGATTGGGAATGAAATCGAGGGGGTTTCATTAGGTCTTTTGAGAAATCAAAATAAAAATAAAAATAAGAGTTGAACGAAATCAAAGTTGAGTGCTTGGAAAAAAAAGAAAAATGAAAAATAAAAAGGTTTCAACAACAAAGGGTGATTTAATGTTTTTAGTTTAATCGAAAGCCAGTGAGTTTTCGTTGATAATTGAGTTGTGGCAGTATAAGCTAAGTGGTAAATAGAATGATAATTGATAAATAAAAATGATAATATAAACTAATTGGAAAAAAAAATGATAATTAATGATTAAAAGTGGTAATAAGTTGAATAAATTGATAAATTGATTAAATATTTAAATTTTAATTGAGAGAAAATAATGAAAATGATTGATATGAAAAATAAGGTGTATTGGTTGGAACCCTTTGGTATCTACATGCCCTGATCTACATGTATTGGTTGCTCCATTTTGCCCTATAAATGTTTTGTCTCATCTGTAGCGACACTTAGGTGAAAAACGTGATTCTAGCCCTCAAGTGCGTTTATGCTGTGTGTACAGGAGACATGGAAATCTATATAACCTTTATGTGTAATTTTTTGTCTTTGTGTGTGTGTTGTGAAAAAATGTTAGAAGTCGGTTGTGTAAGAAATGTGTGAGCTAGTTCTATGTGTTGTCTCGTGGATGTGGAATTGGGTGGTAAAAATCGATATGTAGACTCGAACTGGAATCAAAAATCGGTGGCATAGCGAGGTTCCCAGTTGACCTCAATAGGGGATCTTCTCATTGTAATTAGAGATACGGAAGTGGGGTGTGTCGGGCAAACGAGAGGGAATGAAATTGGAGATCGGACGAAGGCGCTCCGCTTTGTTTACAGAGGCTGAATTTATCGCTGCGGACTACACCTCCTGTCGTGGTGTCTCAAAATTCTCGTTTCCTGCCGTCTATTTATTTTTGGTGCGGCTCAGATCTTGTTTTTGGAGCGTGATTTCTCCGACACTGGTTGGTCATCTTTCAGTTACTGTTATCTTTTCGGAGTTTATTTAGATTTTCTGCGAAGATGGTTCCTAAAATTATGAGAAGCTTTATAAATGTTTGTCCACAATGAAGAACTGCTTGTCCAAAATTAAAAACTACCTCTTGTAGTTCGAAGATTTTCTGAGCGGGCATGGCATAGATAAACAAGTAATTAATGAATAAAATTGGGATACAGTTGTACGGTAGAACTAATAAACAAAGGATAAAAATCAGATGAAAGATAGGATATTGCCCCATGTTCGTCCATATTTTTTGTAACTGGGGACTCTGAAATATTTGCTTGAACCTTATTAATTGTAGAATTTGAATGATTGGTAGGTTCGTAGTTCTCCTGTTTGATATCTTTAGGGAGTGGTGTGATATGATTGAGCTGGTTGTCAGGTTTACAGTTCTCCTGTTTGATCGTCAATGGTTTTATTAGAGATATGTCGGCGGTAATTGGTTTAGGTTGAGATGTGTGATCGTTTCTCTGACGTGGGTGTGGTAATTTTGACATTGTTTGTGTTGTGTGTACGCTGTGCTTTATGTACGAATTTTGTTTTGCTTTGGTGCCTGTGTCGGTATTTTTACGTGAAGGTTGGTTGTATTCATCGATTCTTCTAGCGAATCGGCAGGTGGGGCAGGTTTTTACCTGTTTTGCGATGTCTTGTGTCATGTTCTGCCAATAATATTGTGATGAGATGAGCCTCGTCATCTTGGAGATGTTTGGATGGTGGTGTTGAGTGTGTACGGACTTAAGAAGTCTGGTTGTAAGTGAACTTGGGACTATAGTTTTCAGTACTCCTTTTCGGGAGACGGTGCGCAGTTTATTGTGATCTATAGTCACGCGAGATTTTCTCGGTGGAGAAGACTGTTGGCTCTGTATGAGTGGCGCATCTAGAAAGCCACAAAATGGGATACGAGTTCCAACGCCCGTTTCATATTGTTGTACTCCATTTATGCTACGGACCTCATATTCGTATCTTGACAGTCTTAACCTCCATCGAAACAATCTGCCTGACGGAGTTTTGATCTCTTTCAACCACTGCAATGCGGGATGGTCAGAAAATATTGTAAACTTTCTGCCCATTAGACAGGTGCGGAAATTATCCACACTTTCCACAATGGCTAGGCATTGTAGTTCCAAGTCTGAATAATTTCGCTCGTGACTACGTAGAGATCGGCTGAAATGTTGAACGGTGTATGTCTTCCCATCAGGGTAGACTTGTTTAAGAACGCCTGTAATGCTGAATGTTGAGGTGTTACAGTACACCTGGCATGGCAGACCTTCCTGGTAAAGGTGTAATGTGGGGTGTGTGGTAAGGTTTTCCTTCAGGTTAGTGAACGCTTTCTGGCATTCGTCATCCCAGACCCACATGATATCCTTTTTTAGAAGGTTGATAAGTGGCGTCCGCAAGCGGGCGTGGTCTGGAATGAACTCTTTATAGACGTTCACAGCTTTTAGGAAAGATCGTAATGTTTTTCGATTGTGTGGTTGTTTGGTGGCGTGAATTTTTTCTATGTTTTGTGTAGACGGGGTGATTGTATTATTCTTAACGGTTGTGCATGCGCTTGTTTGTCGTTGTCGTCTGTTGGCGTGAGTGTCGCGCTTGTTGGGCGGGTTGTGCGTGTTTGTTGCGTGATGGCGTATGGGTGTGTGTATGGATTTTGTGTGGTAAGTGGGTGAGTTGTGTTGGTGTACTGACACTTTTTTGGGTATTATTGGAATTGTAGGTTGAAGCCGTGGTGGCTTTATATGTTGTGGGCATATAGTACTGGTAATTGGGTTGAGTGAAAAGTTGTGTGGTGTGAGATTAGAATGGTGGCATGTAAATATTTGGGGTTTGGGCAATGAATGCAGGCAAGGGTTTCCATGTGTGAAAGCTTTGGGTGCTGTGCGAGTCCTTTGGGACAGGTTTTGGCCTAGCCCGTGCTTGCATTCATTTGACACATGTTTAAAGTGGTAGATAGTATTAGACAATGGGACGCCAAGTTGGAAAATAGTGCCGCGATTATAATTTAGTTTTAATTTATACTGATAAAGGGTTTTTAAGGTAAGAACTCCAAATGGCAATGATGCATTTACCACGTGAAAGTTCTCTCTACGGGTTATTTGGCCTATTGTCAGAGGGAAAGTTAAATGTCCTATTATTTTCGTAAAACTATTTAGGGTGGATAGATCAAGGAAAGGTTTTTTAATACTTAAGTTGGGAAGTTGTGCTTTTAATCTATTGTATAAATGATACGGCAATATGTTCGAACCTGCGTCTGGTTCAATTAGAAAGGTACATGGTAGGTCCTGGGTCAGATACAAGTCCAAAGTCAATTTGATGGTGTCATTGGGTGGATTGCCTACCTTAGTCTCGAAAGGTCTCCACTGTGGCGTCTTCGGCTTGGGATGGCTGGCTTGGAATGTCTGTTGGACCGGATCGGGACCGTTTGCACTGTCCGCGCGATTGAAAGGGAAATCTAGTCATTTGTACTGCTTCCATTCGAGTGGATCGCGTTGTCGGTACACTGGGCCCGTGTCGCGTGGATTGCTTCCGGGTGTATGGGTACGGCATGGCGGGTGGCGACTCCTCGGTGGGCGTCAGGTTGTTCGGACACGTACCGGCGGTGCGGGCGTCGGTTGCCCCGTGGGTGGCGCTCCGGAAGACCGTTTCCAGTTGCGTGGATCTTGCCCCTTGTAGCGCGGCGGTCAGTTCTAAAATTACCGTCGCCAGGGTATGTCTTGTCGCTTCGTTCGTTGTCAGTCTCTTTCCGCTCGTTGCCAGTTTCTTCTCTCTCGGTTTGTTATTGCCTTTTATTTTGCTGGCGCCTGGGTTAATTTCCATAATCTTCATCCTGTTTAAGCTCCATAATCTTTATCCTGTCGACTCTGTGTAATATGATGCAATTGTTGTTATTACACTGCAATATTTGTTGTATTACACTGTTGTAGAATCCTGTCGACTTAACCGTTCTGTGGCAATATCGTTGCGGAATTTCTTGTTGTTCGATTTGAATGGTGAGGATTGGTTGAAACGCAGTCGTTGAGTGGTAAGTGAAGCACACAGTTAGGAATAATCAGGACACGTGATTGAGTTTGAAAATAAAAGGCAACTGGGTTGGAGGGAAGAAAGCTTGAGAAGAGTTGAGCGATTTGACTTATTAATTAGTTGATCACATGGCGATGATGGGATTTAGATGAAATGAGCGGAGGGAGAGAGATCTCTAGAGTAGATGTTACCTTGTTGGAAGCGAAGGAGCAACTGACTATTCTTGTTTTTCGATTTAACACCAAGACTCAGTTTCTCTCTGATTGGTCGAGAGATGTCACATGATCTTTTCCTATTGGTTGACCTACTTAAGGTGCTGTCTTCTGATTGGCCCGCGGCTCTCCTTGATGAAAGATATGGCCTGCCTGATAGGAAGTGTCGAGTGCCATTTCCACTTTATTTACTTCCGCGTTATCAAAATACGTCCTGCTTTGTCAGGAAGTATTGTGTGCATCTTGACGAATATAACTTCTGCGGTCACTAGATACGTCCTGTTTTTCCAGGAAGTGTTGGTTTAAACTTAGCTCGCAGGGACCCGGGGTCAGAAGGTTAACTGCGACGTTATTAATAAATATGTTCTCCTCTAGATTTACTTCCTATGTCTTTTGTTACTTTCTTTCCTCCAATTACCTTATTCTTTTATTAAATCTTTGAAAAACATACATGGTACATACATAGTGGGTCGGGGTTGCATTTAATTATATACAAATTATGACATATATTTTTAAATGTTTATAAATGGAGTACTCGTATCAGGAAAATGAAATATGGTATTTTGTAGTCTATATGCGATTTTTTAAATAAACCATAGTATACGTGGTACAGGCCATGCTAATCAAAGTGGGGGGTAGCAAGCGACTGCTTCACTGTAATTGCAGTATATTCAAATTTATTAAATTTAAATATAAAAGACAAATTCATAGATATACACCAATAATATATATTTCCATATTATAAGAAAAACACCAAAGTTTTTTTTTTGTGAAATATTATTTCCTTCAATGTAAAAACCTTGTTGATATTTTAAAATACATCTATATGTCAATATTATATCAGAAATATGGCTATATCTTTCATGAATAGATATAGCGACCTATTTTGTTATCTGAAATAAATATATTTTGTGTATGGACGTAATAAAACACATATATATTATGGAAATCACAGATTTTCACCCTTTATACCAATATTGTATTCAGATATCAGCAGATATGTAAGAAAATATTAAAATATGTATTTATATTTTATCCTATCACATGAAATACTGATATATTTATATGTATATTATGTTTACGTTGTGTAAATAATCTGAAAGTTACATTTTCTGTTTACAGGCATTATTCATAACTATCTCACTCGCTAGACGAACTTTCAGCAAATAAAGGAAAGCACTCGACTGGGTAAGTAAATATGAGTGGTGTTACCATTATAAATACATCCCACGAAATATTCATTCCTTAAAAATATCAAATATAATAAAATATCGCGCCATCTGTATATACAAATTGAAACAATATTGTAGCAAAGTATTTATCAATTTATTAACAGAGTATCATTTTTTATGTTTATATTTTGCTACTCTGTAAACTTCCCTCATTGCTTATCTTTTTAATCATTCATAGTTTTTTTTATTTGCCTTAAATAAATTGCTGAGTGATCCAGAAATTTTTCTTTATTTTATTTTCCACGTGGCAATATTTTAATGTGACATTTTCTTTCTTTAAATAAAAATTATTTCTGACTATCTTTCTGCGATGAAAAATATTTCAGGAACCTGGATCCGAAGTGGTGAACCCACAGGGATTTCTCCTGTTTAATCTTCCCAGCCGTCCTAAATGAAGAATACTCCAATACAATATTAGAGCGGTGTAGGAGAACAAACTGGCAAAAACTATGTGAGGATTTATTACTGGTGAGAGAGAGAGAACTTGGCCCTTCCAATATTTTTTATCATTGCTGTAAAAAAGGCAATAGAGAAAATGGATTTATCTATTAAAAAAGAAGCGTTAAAAATAGTATAAATTCCACATAGAAGAATTGAATAGGTAAACTGGGAGTTGTCAGAAGACCCAGGGGAAGTATCAAACACCGTCAACAAAAAGGCCATTCGGTCCAGATTCTATTTGAAATTGTTTTAAAGCATGCTGATTTAATTATAACCAAAATCTGTGCGTTGTAATCAGTGATTCGGAACAGGTTGGTAATTAAAATGTAGTCATCTTGTTACGGGGGTCCTGCGGCGATATAATTATTTAAACTGCGAGGGTGCTTAATTAACCGCGCTGTCGAGGGGCCGGCCACTTAAGTGGCTTCGTTTGGCCGAGATATTTCGCGAACGGAGTGCACACCCGCTCATCTTATTCAAAAGCCATTTTCTTTCACACTTTTGTGTTGTAAATTAATTAAGAGTTTTCAACCCTTTTTTTATAAAGATAATACAGTCGAACTTGGATAATTCGAACCCCAAGGGACCATAAAAAAATTCGAATTATCCAAAAATTCGAATTAAAGATGTTAAATTATTTATAGGAAATTCTAGGTCCCAAGATAAATATTCGAATTAAAGAGGTTTTCGAATTAAAGAAGTTCGAATTATCCAAGTTCTACTGTATTCATATATATTAATTTTTATTTTTATTTTTTATTTTATTCTTGCATTTATCTATATATTCGTTTTTTTGTGCTCAACTAAATTTCTAATTTTAAATATACGATTTGTACCGATAGATGTTTTAATACATTTTGATATTTAACAATTCATTGGATATATTTTGATCTCGATTTTATATTTATTATGACGGACCTTACACCCGGTGTCCTTCTATATATACACGTAGTGTCTAATTTATTATATTTAGACAAAATCACAGATAGTTGGCGTTCTGACCTCTAGGAACCGAAATATTGTTACTTTGACATTTCAGGATAACCCCAGGGATTTGACATTCCGTGTTCCGCGCTCCAGAAACCTGAGTTAACTCCACCTCTTCATTTTGTAGGCACAAACTTTCAATTACCATAAATATATTGTAAGATTATAAACTTAAAAGGAGCTTTTTCTATAGAACATGTTTAGTTCGTTAGTTTTCGAACGACATTGTTCTTCAACGGGCGTAAAGACAAGCTTTGTTGTTGAAGAACGATGTCGCTTCAAAGCTAGGGAAATAAACATGTTATATAGAAGAAGCTCCTTTTGAGTTTATAATCTTACAATATACCTTTTCGTTTTACTATAAAGCTGAGTAGTTGGCGTTCAGCCTTCCAGAAACCCGAGTTATCTCACCTCGTTGTCAATTTAAGATAATTTAGGAGAAACGAGAACCACAAGAGAAGTTCGAAATTATTAATCTCTTGAATGCAATACAAAAAAAGAAAACTAATCATATTCAAATTATCCATAGGATTATTTTTTGGTACATTTGTTTATCAGCAGTCGTTCTACGGATAAAAGCGAACCTAGATATTCTATAGATAGTCTTTCACAGTAAACCCAACGGCATAGATTTCAGTGTAAAATTTTCAAGTTATATATACTCTATAACAAAAAAATCGACGCACCATAAAGCAGTTGTCCGATTTATATGAAAATACGTATACAAAGAGGTTTCGACCAAACATGCAAATGATTGAAATTTGGTGGCCGATTTATGCAAAGCAAGAGCTCCAGCGCATTTGAACTGCGCATCCAGCACGAGCATTCTAGACTCAATATTCGGCGCGGCACGAGCTGATTTTCAGAATTTCCGTTTAATATTTTAGCAGTACGCCTATTTCTACTGTATCAAGGCCTCACCGAAAGATTCGTGCTCTTTACGAACATATGTCAGAATTTGAAACTGGTCGTGCCATTGGATTGAAAGAGGCTGGTTGGTCTAATCGACTAATCGCGCGACATCTGTGTCGAAGTAATGCGGCTATTAGGCGATGTTGGTAAAAGTGGGTCAACAACGGAAGTATGCAACGTCAGGACGGCAGCGGTCGACCAAGGGAAACAACAGAACGGGAGGACAGAGCAATTGTCAGAAATGCTGTCGCAGCACCGGAATCCACGTTATCTACCATCCAACGTGTGACCGGCACACAAGCGTCCAAAATGACCATCAACAGGCGACTGAGAGAGCGGAATCTAAGAGCTCGCCGACCGTTACGATGCCTACCCTCACACCCGTGCACCGACAAGTCCGACTACAGTGGTGTCGGAAGCGATCAACTTGGAACTGCGCTGACTGGGGACGTATATTCTTTAGTGAAGATTCCTGTTTCTTACTGTGTCCTGAAGACCGTCGCAAACGTGTCTGGAGAAGTCCTGGGCAGCGTGTGGATCCTGGTCTTACTGTCGAACACCACACAGGTCCACAACAGGGCGTTGTGGTCTGGGGTGCCATTTTATTTGTTAGCAGGACCCCATTGGTAGTCATTCCTTGCACTCTGACAGCACAACGGTACGTAGATGACATTCTACGGCCTGTTTTGGTGCCGTTCCTCTCGCATCACCCGGGGCTTACTTTTCAACAAGATAATGCCCGGCCACACACGGCATGTGTTACTATGGATTGTCTTCAATCTTGCCGAACTCTTCCGTGGCCAGCAAGGTCGCCTGATCTCTCGCCCATAGAGCACATCTGTGATGTGATGGGAAGGCGATTGCAACCATTCCGGAATGTTGAATATTTAGCCCGACACTTGGAGGCAATTTGGCAAGAAATCCCGCAGCACATCATCCGGAATCTTTATCAGTCCATGACACGCCGGGTGGCAGCCTGCATCCAGGCCAGTGGGGGTCCAACGACATATTGACCTTCTCAATTTGTGACGAGCAAACTCTGAAATAAAACAATTAATTGTTCTGAAATTTTAATCCATTTTTCCCCTATACATGCTCTTTACATACACCAATATCTGTCCTAATCTGACAACTACTTCTTGGTGAGTCGAAATATTTTTATATAGTGTATATACATAATTGCCAATATAATGTGTTTCTTTTATAGACAACATTTTGATTTTAAATTCGCTCTTCAAAGAACTGCTCTATCTAAAAGTAAGGATATAAGCCTGAAATGAATACTTAGATATTACACACATATGTCAATAATACATTTCAATGTAGGATTATAACCTTACTCTTTTAGATAGAGGCCAGTAAAATAGAGCCGTTTGGAGCTCGAAAGCTTGCTTATTTTTATCAATAAACATACAACATTGGCAATTGTCTCTTTTTATTTGAAATCTCAATACGCTATTCATTCCTTCTTTGTGCGAGGCGTTCTTCCATTCCTCATGTAAATGTTATAATCAACGCTTGAATATTAAGATCGCTCAAGTATACCTATTGTAGAAATATAGAGATACACAAAAACTAGCTCAAAATTTGAAAATAAAAAATGATTCAAGCATATAAACTCTTTATTGATTTAAATTATGCCAAATTTGCATTAGGCATTAAATATAGTTATATAGCAGTTTAATGTATGATCATTCATGAGAGATATGGAGAAAAATAATTACGCGCATTACGTATATCTCTCTTTATAACCTATGAAAGCCGATACAAAATCGTTTATATACACTTTTAATTTTATTTTAAAAATTGTTATAAAACAATAAAAACTCATATTTAAGAATCTATTTGAACATTGGTTTTGTACATTTTAATGAAATTTTACACTTTAATAATAATATTTTGAACTTTAATAATGAAATTTATGAATCAATAACAACATTTTATAATTTATTGAATAGTAATAACAATATTTTATGCTTTAATAACAAAATGTATACTTTATTAACAATATTTTTATTTAAAAATATATTTTTTACGTTTTATATATCGAAATATTTCAATTGGAATTGGTCTATTTTATATCCGTTTTAATCAAGCATTAGAAATAAAGCATATGAGATTTTCTCAAATAAAGTTTACCACTGTTTAATATGGTGTTGAAATTTACCTATATTCCCGAATCAACATTTACAGATTACACGTTAGCTATTTTAATAATTATTGCATTAAATAAATTTTTCTATGTTCAATGAAAACATTAAATTAATTTGCATTTTTGCTTAGATATTTCTCCATCGCATGTATGACGAACTACTGTTCTGGTTAATATAGAATAAATTTATTGGTTTTCGAAAATTGAAATATTAGTGTACCTATTTCTGAATGAAATATAGCACTCGAGGCTAGTGCTAACACATGTGATGTTTACTGCCCTTATACTGCCTCGTAAGGACAGTAGAAATTGTTTATTTTAAAAATAATCACACGCGTCTATAATAGTTTCGAATTTTGATTAAATACTTTATTCATAATGCGTGATTAAAACGGATTAAATGTCTAAAATATACATCAAAATTATTTTAAATGAAGGTATTTCATGAACACTGAACATTTTTATAGTATAGTTGTTTAAACATTTTAAAAAATCAATAAACATTGATTAAAAATGAAAATATTGGTATTAAAGTGCAAAAGGTTGTTATATTAAAGAGTATAAGGTTGTTATATTGAACTGTAAAACGTCGTTATATTAAAGTGTAAAAGGTTGATATATTGAAGTGCAAAACGTTGTTATATTGAAGTATAAAAGGTTGTTATATTGAAGTGCAAAACGTTGTTATATTGAAGTATAAAAAGTTGTTATATTGAAGTATAAAAAGTTGTTATATTGAAGTATAAAAAGTTGTTATATTGAAGTATAAAAAGTTGTTATATTGAAGTATAAAAAGCTGTTATATTGAAGTCCAAAAGGTTGTTATATTGAAGTGTAAAGGTTGTTATATTGAAGTATAAAAAGTTGTTATATTGAAGTATAAAAAGTTGTTATATTGAAGTGTAAAGGTTGTTATATTGAAATATAAAAAGTTGTTATATTGAAGTATAAAAAGTTGTTATATTGAAGTCCAAAAGGTTGTTATATTGAAGTGTAAAAGTTGTTATATTGAAGTATAAAAAGTTGTTATATTGAAGTATAAAAAGTTGTTATATTGATGTGCAAAAGGTTGTTATATTTAAGTGTAAAGGTTGTTATATTGAAGTATAAAAAGTTGTTATATTGAAGTGCAAAACCTTGTTATATTGAAGTATAAAAAGTTGTTATATTGAAGTATAAAAGGTTGTTATATTGAAGTGCAAAAAGTTGTTATATTGAAGTATAAAAGTTTGTTATATTAAAGTGCAAAAAGTTGTTATATTGAAGTATAAAAAGTTGTTATATTGAAGTATAAAAAGTTGTTATATTGAAGTATAAAAAGTTGTTATATTGAAGTGCAAAACGTTGTTATATTGAAGTATAAAAAGTTGTTATATTGAGGTATTAAAAGTTGTTATATTGAAGTATAAATGGATGTTATATTGAAGTATAAAAGGTTGTTATATTGAAGTATAAAAATTTGTTATATTGAAGTATAAAGGTTGTTATATTGAGGTGAAAAAAGTTGTTATATTGAAGTGTAAAAGGTTGTTATATTGAAGTGTAAAATGTTGTTATATTAAGGTGTAAGAATTAGTTTTATTGAAGTGGAAAAGGTTGTTACATTGAAGTGTAAAAAGTTGTTATATTGAAGCGTAAAAAGTTGTTATTAAAATGCAAATGCTGTCTTAAAAGTGCAAAACGTAGATATTATATTGTACAAATTTAGTAAATATATATATAAAAAGAAAAATCTTTGGAATTTTTTCATTAATTATTTATATTTTTATAATGACATTGTGTGATATTTTAAATGGTTCATTGATTTGGGATTTTTTTTTAATATGGCATTTATTAAACTAATTTCATATAAAACACTACATTTATATTCCTACCTTTATGTATATATGTAAATATAATGTATATATGTATATATGTACTGGATTTAGGTGAATAAATTAAGAAAAAAGAAAAAGGCATTTCCTGATCGTGCATATAAAAGTAGCCGATGGCTTACGCCATCTGTCGGAAAATATACCAACTATTAGTTGATTTTTAATTATTCTAGAATTGGCCAAATATCCTTTCTTGATTAATTAATTTTACTTTATATATATATATAGGATTAAGGAATTACAACCCACTCTCTCTCCTTGTAGATCATGCTCTAAAAAACAACCACACTCCGGATTTCGAAAATACACTATTTTATACCAGAACATTAAGGAAAAACACTGCCGATTGTTCTTAGAAAGCTGGGCCTCTGCAGAAGACAAAGAAAGCATAAATAGGAAATTTGATTTACCAGACATCTACACACCATTTTATCTTCTTAAAATTTTTGTTTAAGTGTTTTAATTTCAATTAGTTGATCTTTATTTTTAAATTGACTTATTATATACTATTTAAAAGGGAGGGGTGCCGTTTTTTAAATTACATAACTTTGCTTTATTTAATTTTTTTTGCTTTAATGAATTTTTAAATTTGTTGTAATACCCGCGATTTCTTAAATTCTATTTTCACACATTATTAATAACCTGTAATTAATACAAAACACTTGTTTAATTATTTTTACATTTATCGCTTCAAAACGCAAAAGTATTGATACATTAAATATATAACATATTATATGCAATACTTTAAAATCTTTAGTTTCCACTTTTTAATTTATTTTTTTCTCATATATTCATCCTAAATTGTTTTAACTTCCATTTTAATGCATTTTTATAAAATATTTTTTACTTATAGATAAATCGATCTCCATAAATTTTGAAATGATTTTTTTTAAATACCCACATTTTTTGTTAAACCTTTTAAAAAGGTTCTTACAGTTTATTGTTTAAATCATTTTATATTTATTTTCAAATGTTTTAATAGATACATATATTTTTACATTTATCTCTTAATGAATTATTTTTATGTACTTATTACAATTTTTTTTTAAATATAAGATAGAACTCATATTTTTCCTTTAATATTTTAAGATATTTTACATATTTGATTGCAATTTTTATAATAATTTTTTCATGCACAAATTTCTCCCACCTACTCTTTATTTTAATTGATTTCAACTGTGATATTATAACACTATGCGGCACTGGGTTTGTGTATACAAAAATGTAATGCCTCGATAAAGGTTGGCGTTCAGCCAGCCGAAATATTGGCAAAATAAATATTTTATTAAATCCAATATATTCCTTTATTATCTAATATATATATATAATTATAAAAGGTAAAAAAATGAAGTAAATTCGTCAACAAATCTATTTAGTATTTCATTTTATTGTGTTGCCATTGACGTTTAAATTGATCGTTATATTATTTTTTCCAACTCTATAGAAAATGTAACTTGAGAGAACTTGTTGGTTTGTTTTATTAAACTTGTGACTGATCGAACGCAATATAGATATATATAACGCTTGTCCACCAGCTCTATAAATATTTGTATCCAACTGCTTGAAATACTTTTAAGGAGCTTTTTCTGAAGCAGCCGACAATTTGGAAATATCTGCTCCTGACAGATGAAGGGGGAAATGTTGCGTTTAACGCTTTCCTCTTATTTATTATTGACCTATCGATAAAAATAACTTTTAGAAAGCTTTTTAAAAATATATATTTTTGGTTTTTATTAAAGAGTTTTCTGAAAATCTTAAATATTATTTCCATTTTTGCAATTTATATTTAAAAATTGAAATATATATATATTTTTTAAATTAATATATTTTTTAAAATTGTGCCATACATTATATATATAATAAATAAAAAATGAATTTTTATAAAATAATTTTTATTTTCATTTAAAATATTATGAATAAAAGTTATAGGAATCACACCATTTTGCAGGTTGGCTTTATAATTGAGTAAAAAAAAATATCTAGAGAATTAAAATATTAGGTTTTAAATTTCAAATCATAATCATAAGACAATAACGCGCCATCAATATATAATAAGTGAAAGCATTGAAGCACGAATGTTTTTTCACACATTTCACAAACTCTACTGTCCTTAGTGCGTTGAAGAATATTAGGGGAGTGCTTAGCTCATCAGTGGTGAACCCTCTCAGCAAATTCGCCAATTTAATCTACCATACCGATTTTTAGGGCTCTAATACTGTACTGTATTGAACGATTCTGCTTTTATATGCTACATGAAGGCTGGAATAAAACATCATTATATTCGAAAATGTGAACTATATTTTACAACGAGTATGTTTTATTCACAAATAGAACAACTTTATACTGCATTTACTGCAATAATAAAATTAATGGGTGCCTGACTCATCGGTATTTTTATTATTGCAGTAAGGGCAGTATAAAATTGTTTTAATTATAAATAAACATTTAAAATACAATATAACGCGGCTGATGATTGTAAAACGAAAATTGCAATTATACCGCGAATGTTTCTTTTAAACAAAAATCGAAATTTATTTTCTCTTTAAAATAAATTTCGATTTTTGTTTAAAAGAAACATTCGCGGTATAATTGCAAATTTGTTTTATAAATAAACATACGCACGCGCGCTGTAAAATAGTTTACATTCTCAAAACAGATGGCGTGCTAATTCATATCATTTTGTATGATTTATCGATTTAAAATAACGCGCGAGTAATATTGAGTTCGATTATATAGATTTCGATGATATAGATTTGAATCATTATTTATCAATTACTTTATGTTAAATAAATATTTGAATCAAGTAGAAAGTAATTCTCTCGGTAGAAATTCTATCCTACTTTATTAATCGAGCAGGGGATACTTTATCTTGCTATAGACGACTGATTCCATCTCATTGAAATCTTAAAATCTTTCTATACTTATTAAATAATTCATCCCAAAACAATTGATTATTGAAACTCATTTAATCAAAATAAACGAAAGCATATAACAATGAGATATTCTAAGCATAGGACCTATAAGATATGAAACATTGTGAATGTAATTTAATTTACTATCTTATAGTTAGTCATTTACAAAGATTACTATATCAAAACACATCCAAATCGATTATTGCATTGTATTATTTCTTTAGGCATGTGTGCAATTTTCAAGTTGTAGTTAAAAATACGTAAGTTTTAAGGAATGATTTTCAAGAATAAGTTCTAACTGCTATAAATATGCTAATAATCATTTAGATCTTAGTTTAAAGCTAATAAAATAAATATATATCTCTCTATATATAAAAGTCAATGTCTGTCTGTTTCGCGATAAACTCAAAAACTACTGAACCAATTGGTAACAAATTTTGCATGTCGCTTTTTATAAACCTGAGGAAAATTTTCGGCTACATTTTGATTAGTATTTTTGGCTATTTCTTTTTTCATTTGAAGAACTTTTTTTACGCGGAGTAATTCGGAATGGAATGAATACCCAAATATGGCCATTTTTTATAAGCATCGGTGGTTCAGTGGTAGAATGCTCGCCTGCCACGCGGGCGGCCCGGGTTCGATTCCCGGCCGAAGAATTTTTTTTTACAATTTTTAAAACTCATTTATATTATATCTATATATATAAAAATTAATGTTTGTATGTTTGTTTGTATGTCCGGTATACAAATTCGCAGTAGTTCACTAATTCAAACCAAAATTTCCATACATAGGTAAAAATAGTACGGGGAAGACGATAGGCTATTTTAAAAAATATATAAATCAATTATTAAAACTATATATTTTTAGTCAGAAAATGATGATGACGATATTGCTGTATCATGTTTGATTATCAGATACAAAATTATATCGGGAAAAATTCCAAAAAGCAGAGACCACGGGTGAAACCAGTTCATTATTTTGTACGCAGGAACAAAATTCTAACAGAAAAAACATTCATTCGAGCAGAAAACAAAAGCCACATCATCTTTCTATAAAAATATCGCTTCTCAGACACAAAGTTTGGAGCAGGACGTTTCACAAGAGTGACATCCATCCGGCGCCAATTTATAATTGTAACGAATAGTATTTGAATAAAAACATTTAATCGGGTAAAACCCGAGCGTTGACCGGGTCATTCGGCTAGTATAATATAAATATATATTATTATATATCAACTATATTAATTAAATCAAATACCTAAACACTAATATAATACAATTTTTGCCATCACACACACTTTATTCCTGTAGTTTATGTGTTACTTCTGTATGGCATTCTATGGCACTTCTAATATTTATTATTGATGTACTTTCAGTATGAAGGAAATTGCAAAGGGGGAATTCTCGGGCGAAGCCGGGTCATACGTCTAGTATATATTATATAATCCAAAATGCAAATATTTTATTTTTCAAAAGCATGTATTTTATTTTCATCATTGACTATTCTTTTATTTTTGACCATAGATTCAGAATACTTTGAATATATATTGTTGTAAAGATGTATATAGTTGAGCTACCATTTTTTTAATTCACGAATATAGAATTCATTTTATAAATTCTATATTACTGTGAAAAATAATTAATGTGTAAATTAATTGATGGGTAAATAGCTATATTTTCCTTTTCACGACTGCACCTTCAATTCTCTATATTTCTCAACGGCAAAACAAAATATTCATAATATATATATATTTGAAAAACAGTACAAATGTGATATTGTACTGAGATAAGGTGCATAAATTATGAAAAAGGCATCTCCTTATCGTGCAACTGAAAGTTGCTGATGGCTTGCGACAAGGAGATGCCTTTTTCATAATATATATATATAGTAAACAAATTTTATCTTTGTCTTATTCAAGAAGAAGACCTTATCAAAACTCTCGACGGTGAGTTATTATTTCTTCTCTCAAATCCAAAAAGAACGGTTTGAGGGTAAAGCGGTTCTCTCCCCTGATAAAACCTCGCCACGGTGGACGGATACCGATGGCTGTCTAGACTGAAGCCTGTGCATTGATGATAGAAGTACGTTCCACCTAACATTGGACAGCGTGCACCCACCCTCGTGTGCATCACCCTCGTGTGCATCTACCCTCGTGTGCAGCCCGCCGTTTATTGCGGTGAGGAAATTGGGAAACTGACATCTGCTCGCCGTGTGTTTAGTTGCCCGTGACAGAACACGTTTTGTATTGAGGGTCTTCTAAAACCACCCAATTGGAAGCTCGTTTAATCTCCAATTATTTTATCTTATTAATTTTAAGTTTTAGATAAATATGTTTATTTCAATCATTAAAATTTTAAGATTATAATTATTTTTTATTTAGATCATTCAAATAATGTTAAAATATTAAAAATAAATTATTATGTGAGTGTGGAAGAAAAAGAGAAAAAAAATATATATATTATCTAAGGTAATAGACAGGTAAGGTCAGAGAGAGAATATATATATTTATTTGAAAATTCAATTTTTGTAAATTTTATTCAAAACAATTATAAAGACTATAACAAGGTTGACGCAAAAGCTTTGGCAGTTACGCGTCATGTGGAACATAGTAAAAAAGGAAGAGAAGAGTTAGATTAGAAAAATAGCAAAAGACAGAACATATTATGATTCATTCAAACTATAAAATAATAAAGATAAAATAGTGTTAGAGTTTTTTTAAATTATAATTTTGTGATTTTAATTTTTTATATATAATTTTAAATTTATTTTCAAATCCCTAGTGAAACTTTGAGTTGACTTTTTATTTGATTTTTTATATCAAATGATGTATGGAAACGCTATTGGTTCAACCAGAATGGAAAGATATTGGTACCAGGTGGGTTTTGTCAAAGGTTATAACCTGGCGTCCAAACACACATTTCGAAACTTCACTTGATGGCATAATACATTCAAAATACAAATTATTTATTTTCAGAAATTACTTTAAATAAATTATTTTGGCTCCCCCGCCATAGAAGGTCTAAGAAATTGATAGTGCCATCAAGTGAAGTGTCGAAATAGCGCCAGGTTAACTTTCGACACAAGACCCACCTGGTACCAGTCTTTTTCCGTCCTAGTTGAACAATTAGGGTTTCCATCTTTATATTATTTTATAGTCAAAAATATATTAACATGGTTCTGTCGTTTGTTCTTTTTGTAATCTAACTGAAGGTCAACATTTTGAATTAATCATCTGAAATATTAAAAAAAAATATATTATTTTACCAAGAATTAATCTAAATTTAACTAAAACATATGAGAATGTAGCCCACTAAATTGTTAGAGATGTTTGATAGATTAAACTAAGAGAGAGGAAACCGTTGTTGATGTACCAGACCGTCCTAAATATTCATCCATATCAGTAAGAACAATATTGAACGTTTTAATCAGAAACATATCGCGCTTATTAATTTCAATTATAATATTGTATTGGCTTCCAGAAGTGTGTTTGTGAATGCTGTAATAAAGTTCTTGAGGATGACTGTAATATCGAGTATATCATATAGGTTTACCGCTATTTGCCCTGGATACAGTATTGCATCCTAGTGTTGTAGATTGCATTATATATTATTTGAGGCGACTTGGTATCAAAAATGGTGTACCTCCTCTATCAGGCTCCTCTAAGACGATCTATCTAGAGCCATATTATGGTGTAAGGTTTAAAATCTTGGATTATGCTGGTAAGGTGATGTTTTGGCCCAGTTAGTCCATTTATTGAGGATTTTAGTAGGAATATTAATGCAGTGTTTTGACCCAATGCCTTCCACATCCATATGG
>CP092886.1:130845196-130871185 GCA_030710605.1 Cordylochernes scorpioides | reverse complement strand
TGCACTTGTTAATGACATTTTACATTTTAATAATAAGATTTTATTTTTTAAAGAAATTTATCTTTTTTATTTCAATTACATTTTTTAATAACAATATTTCAAACTTTAATAAGGAAATTTACAATTCAATAACAATATTTTATAATTTATTGACAACGCTTTTAATATTAATACCAAAATGTACACTTTATTAACAAATATTTTAATTGGAATTGGTCTATTTTAGATATTTTTATATCCGTTTTAATCAAGCATTATAAATAAACCTTATGGCATTTCTAAAAGTAAAGTTAACTACTGTGTTTAAAATGGCGTTGAAATTTACCTCTATTTTCGCTTCAAACTTTATAGATTACAGGTCAGCTATTCTAATAATTATTGTATCAAATAAAATTTTCTATGTTGAATGAAAATATGAAACTAGTTTGCATTTTGGTTTAGATATTTCTCCATCGCATGTGTGACGAACTACTGTTCTGGTTAATATAGAAGTAATTTATTAGTTTTCGAAAATTGAAATAATAGTTCCTATCTATATACGTATATAAAAATGAATGTATATGTGTGTGTGTGTCTGTCCTTTATGCCTGACCAAACCACTCATTGGAACGCCATGAAACTTTGGGAAGTTATTAAGTATAGTACTGGAAAGGTTTCTGAAAAATAATTTCTTGAATATCTTGAATATCCTTAGAATTATTTGCAGATTTGTAGCTTTAACTCGCAAGCAGCGCCACCTTGCGACGGAAATAGGCTTAGGTCTGCCTCACCCCCTGTCGAGAGAATGTAATCGTCCGGCCGCCGGCCAGATGGACAGTCCAAGTACCCACCGATCAATCAGAGTGGTCAAGAGGACCTGGCGCGCGGGGGCAGAGTTGGTGACACAGCTGTGCCAAGTAGACAAGAAAAAAGCCTCGCGGGGGCTTGCCCAAGATGACCTCCGGGACTTCGTCCATCTTCCATAAACGACCATGATTTTATTCACCTTATCGAGTATTTTTCAAGGGACCGGGAAAAAATGTTCACTAGATAAAACGATGATTTTGTAAGGTAGAAAATTAGGAAAGACAAAATTCAGGATGACACGGCACACAGGGACCGGGAAAAAATGATCACTTTATCGAGAGATTCAAATTTACGAGTTTCAAATTATCAAAATGTATCTATTATTTTTTTATAAGTTTATAGAGAATTGTTTTAACAAATGTTCGTTAGACAAACCTTTACTCGGGTAAAACCCGGGCAAAGCCGGGTACATCCGCTAGTGTCTGAATAAAATATAGCACTCGAGGCTAGTACTAACTCTTGTGATGTTTACTTCGATTATAGAAAAAAAAAATTTCAAAGGAAAGTTTCAACTGACAAAAGGTTCAATTTAAAGGTATCTTGTAGTGAAAATATATCGAAATTTAACCTTTTAAACGTTAATATTAAATACTTCATGATGCATTAGCGCGCCATCTGTTATCAAAATTCGAAACTATTATAGACGCGTATGATTCTTTTTTAAAATAAACAATTTATAATGTCCTTATACTGCCTCGTAAGGACAGTAGAAATTGTTTATTTTGAAAAGAATCATAAACGTCTATAATAGTTTCGAATTTTGATTAAATACTTTACTCATAATGCGTGATTAAAACGAATTAAATGTCTAAAATATACATCAAAATTACTTAAAATAAAGGTATTTCATGAACACTGAACATTTTTTATAGTATGGTTGTTTAAACATTTTAAAATATCGATTAACATTGATTAAAAATGAAAATATTGGTATTAAAGTGCAAAAAGTTGTTATATTAAAGAGTATAAAGTTGTTATATTGAAGTGTAAAACGTTGTTATATTGAAGTATAAAAAGTTGTTATATTGAAGTATAAAAAGTTGTTATATTGAAGTATAAAAAGTTGTTATATTGAAGTATAAAAAGTTGTGATATTGAAGTATAAAAAGTTGTTTTATTGAAGTATAAAAGGTTGTTATATTGAAGTATAAAAAGTTGTTATATTGAGGTGTAAAACGTTGTTATATTGACGTATAAAAAGTTGTTGTATTGAAGTATAAAAAGTTGTTTTATTGAAGTATAAAAGGTTGTTATATTGAAGTATAAAAGGTTGTTATATTGAGGTGTAAAACGTTGCTATATTGAACTATAAAAAGTTGTTAAATTGAAGTATAAAAAGTTGTTATATTGAAGTTTAAAAAGTTGTGTTATATTGAAGTATAAAAAGATATTATATTAAAGTGTAAGAATTTGTTATATTGAAGTGTAAAAAGTTGTTATATTGAAGTATAAAAAGTTGTTATATTGAGGTGTGAAACGTTGTTATATTGAAGTATAAAAAGTTGTTATATTGAAGTATAAAAAGTTGTGTTATATTGAAGTATAAAAGGTCGTGTTATATTGAAGTGCAAAAATATGTTATATTGAAGTATAAAAAGTTGTAATATTGAGGTTAAAAAGTTGTTATATTAAAGTGCAAAAAGTTATTATATTAAAGTGTAAAAAGTTGTCATATTGAGGTATAAAAAGTTGTTATATTGAGGTGTAAAACGTTGTTATATGGAAGTATAAAAGTTCTTATATTGAAGTATAAAAATTTGTTATTATAAAGTGCAAAAGGTTGTTATATTGAGGTATAAAAGGTTGTTATATTGAAGTATAAAAAGTTGTTATAGTGAAGTATAAAAAGTTGCTATATTGAGGTGTAAATCGTTGTTATATTGAAGTATAAAAAGTTGTTATATTGAAGTATAAAAATATGTTATATTAAAGTGTAAGAATTTGTTATATTGAAGTGTAAACAGTTGTTATATTGAAGTGTAAAATGTTGTTATATTGAAGTGTAAAAAGTTGTTATATTGAAGTGTAAAATGTTGTTATATTGAAGTGTAAAATGTTGTTATATTGAAGTGTAAAAGGTCGTTATATTGAAGTGTAAAATGTTGTTATATTAAAGTTTAAGAATTTGTTTATTGAAGTGTAAAAAGGTGCTATATTGAAGTGTAAAAAGTCGTTATATTATGGTGTAAGAATTTGTTATATTGAAGTGTAAAAAGGTGTTATAT
Source organism: Cordylochernes scorpioides (assembly GCA_030710605.1). Classification (NCBI taxonomy): domain Eukaryota; kingdom Metazoa; phylum Arthropoda; class Arachnida; order Pseudoscorpiones; family Chernetidae; genus Cordylochernes; species Cordylochernes scorpioides. The sequence continues at coordinate 130,868,114 of CP092886.1, read as the reverse complement.
TGAAGTGTAAAAAGTTGTTATATTGAAGTGTAGAATGTTGTTATATTGAAGTGTAAAATGTTGTTATATTGAAGTGTAAAAAGTTGTTATATTGAAGTGTAAAATATTGTTATATTAAGGTTTAAGAATTTGTGTATTGAAGTGTAAAAAGTGCTATATTGAAGTGTAAAAAGTTGTTATATTATGGTATAAGAATTTGTATATTGAAGTGTAAAAAGTTGTTATATTAAGGTGTAAGAATTTGTTTTATTGAAGTGGAAAAAGTTGTTACATTGAAGTGTAAAAAGTTGTTATATTGAAGTATAAAAATTTGTTATATTGAAGTGTAAGAATTTGTTATATTGAAGTGTAAAAGGTTTTTATATTGAAGTGTAAAAAGTTGTTATATTGAAGTGTAAAATGTTGTTATATTGAAGTGTAAAATGTTATATTGAAGTGTAAAAAGTTGTTATATTGAAGTGTAAAATGTTGTTTTTTTTAAGGTTTAAGAATTTGTTTATTGAAGTGTAAAAAGTTGTTATATTATGGTGTAAGAATTTGTTATATTGAAGTGTAAAAGGTTGTTATATTGAAGTGTAAAATGTTGTTATATTGAAGTGTAAAATGTTGTTATATTGAAGTGTAAAAAGTTGTTATATTGAAGTGTAAAAAGTTGTTGTATTGAAGTGTAAAATGTTGTTATATTAAGGTTTGAGAATTTGTGTATTGAAGTGTAAAATGTTGCTATATTAAGTGTGTAAAAAGTTGTTATTTTATGGTATAAGAATTTGTTATAGTGAAGTGTAAAAGTTGTTATATTGAAGTGTAAAAAGTTTTTATATTAAGGTGTAAGAATTTGTTTTATTGAAGTGGAAAAAGTTGTTACATTGAAGCGTAAAAATTGTTTAATTTAAAGTGTAAAAAGTTGTTATATTGAAGTGTAAAAAGTTTTTATATTGAAGTGTAAAAAATTGTTATATTGAAGTGTAAAAAGTTGTTATTAAAATACAAATGCTGTCTTAAAAGTACAAAACCTATATATTTTTCAAAAATATATAAAAATGAAAAATCATTGAAATTTTTTCGATTAATTATATAGGTTTTCATAATGACATTGTGTGACATTTTAAATGGTTCAGTGATTTTTTATTTTTTCAATATGACATTTATTAAATTAATTTCATATAAATCACTACCTTTATATTCCTACTTTTATGTATATATCTAAATAAAAATTGTACAAAAGTGAAATTGTACTGGAATTAGGTGAATAAATTAAGAAAATATAAAAAAGAATCTCCTGATCGTGCAAATAAAAGTATCCGATGGCTTACGCCATCTGTCGGATTAAATATCCACTATTCGTTGATTTTTAAAATTATTCCAGAATTAGTCAAATACCCACACATTCTTGATAAATTAATATTACTTTATAAGTAAATATATAATAGAAAGGTAAAAAAATGAAGTAAATTCGTCAACAAATCTATTTAGTATTACATTTTATTGTGTTGCCATTGACGTTTAAATTGATCGTTATATTATTTTTTCAAACTCTATAGAAAATGTAACTTGAGAGAACTTGTTGGTTTGTTTTATTAAAGTTGTGACTGATTGAACGCAATATAGATATATATATAACGCTTGTCCACCAGCTCTATAAATATTTGTATCCAACTGCTTGAAATACTTTTAAGGAGCTTTTTCTGAAGCAGCCGACAATTTGGAAATATCTGCTCCTGACAGATGAAGGGGGAAATGTTGCGTTTAACGCTTTCCTCTTATTTATTATTGACCTATCGATAAAAATAACTTTTAGAAAGCTTTTTAAAAATATATATTTTTGGTTTTTATTAAAGAGTTTCCTGAAAATCTTAAATATTATTTCCATTTTTACAATTTATATTTAAAAATTTAAAAATATATATATTTTTAAATTAATATTTTGTTTTTAATTGTGCCATACATTATATATATAATAAATAAAAAATTGCATTTCCTATAAAATAATTTATATTTTCATTTATAATATTTTAAATAAAAATTATAGGAAACACACCATTGTGACAGATTGGCTTTATAATTGAGTAAATATCTAAAGAATTAAAATATTAGGTTTTAAATATCAAACCTTGCAAAACATAATTAATAATCAAAAGGAAAAAACGCGCCATCAATATATAATACGTGAAAGCATTGAAGCACGAATGGTTTTTCACACATTTCACAAACTCTACTGTCCTTACTGCGTTGAAGAATATTAGGGGAGTGCTTAGCTCATCAGTGGTGAACCCTCTCAGCAAATTCGCCAATTTAATCTACCATACCGATTTTTAGGGCTTTAATACTGTACTGTATTGAACGATTCTGCTTTTATATGTTACATGAAGGCTGGAATAAAACATCATTATATTCGAAAATGTGAATTATATTTTACAACGTGTATGTTTCTTTACAAGTAGAACAACATTAAGGGAATATACTGCAATGATAAAACTAATTGGGGCCTGACTCATCAGTATTTTTATTATTGCAGTAAGGGCAATATAAAATTGTTTTAATTATAAATATACACACACACGCGCGCTATAAAATAGTTTACATTCTCAAAAATCATGGCGTGCTAATTCATATTATATTTGTATGATTTATCGATTTAAAATAACGCGCGAGTAATATTGAGTTCGAATTTATAGATTTCGATGATATCAATTACTTTATGTTAGATAAATATATGAATCAAGTAGAAAGTAATTCTCTCTGGTAGGAATTCTATCCTACTTTATTTATCGAGCAGGGGATACTTTATCTTGCTATAGACGACTGATTCCATCTCATTGAAATCTTAAAATCCTTCTATACTTATTAAACAATTCATCCCAAAACAATTGATTATTGAAACTCATTTAATCAAGATAAACGAACGCATATAAAAATGAGATATTCTAAGCATAGGACTTATAAGATATCAAACATTGTAAATGCAATTTAATTTGCTATCTTATAGTTAGTCATTTACAAAGATTACTATTTTGAAAATAGAGCAATCCATATTTAATTCATTAGATAATAAAAGGCATATATTGGATTTTATAAAATCCAATATATGCCTTTTATTATCTAAAGATTACTATATCAAAACACATCCAAATCGATTTTTGAATTGTATTATTTCTTTAGGCATGTGTGCAATTTTCAAGCTGTAGTTAAAAATACGTAAGTTTCAAGGAATGAATTTCATTGATAAGTTCTAACTGCTATAAATATGCTAATAATCATTTATATCTTAGTTTAAAGCAAATAATATATATATATATATATTATATAATCTAAAATGCAAAAAATATTTTATTTTTCAAAAGCATGTATTTTATTTTCATTATTGACTATTCTTTTATTTTTGACCATAAATTTAGAATACTTTGAATATATATATATTGTTGTGAATATGTATATAGTTGAGCTACCATTTTTTATTTCACGAATATAGAATTCATTTTATAACTTCTATATTACTGTGAAAAATAATTAATGTGTAAATATATTGATGGGTAAATAGCTATTTTTTCCTTTTCACGACTCCACCTTCAATTCTCTATATTTTTCAAACACAAAAAACAAAATATTCATAATATATATATATATTTGAAAAAACAGTACAAATGTGATATTGTACTGAGATAAGGTGCATACATTATGAAAAAGGCATCTCCTTATCGTGCAACAGAAAGTTGCTGATGGCTTGCGACAAGATGCCTTTTTCATAATATATATATTTTGTAAACAAATTTTATCTTTGTCTTATTCAAGAAGAAGACCTTATCAAAACTCTCGACGGTGAGTTATTATTTCTTCTCTCAAATCCAAAAAGAACGGTTTGAGGGTAAAACGGTTCTCTCCCCTGATAAATCTTCGCCACGGTGGACGGATACCGATGGCTGTCTAGACTGAAGCCTGTGCATTGATGATAGAAGTACGTTCCACCTAACATTGGACAGCGTGCACCCACCCTCGTGTGCACCCACTCTCGTGTGCATCTACCCTCGTGTGCAGCCCGCCGTTTATTGCGGGGAGGAAATTGGGAAACTGACATCTGCTCGCCGTGTGTTTAGTTGCCCGTGACAGAACACGTTTTGTATTGAGGGTCTTCTAAAACCACCCAATTGGAAGCTCGTTTAATCTCCAATTATTTTATCTTATTCTTTTGAAGTTTTAGATAAATATGCTTATTTCAATCATAAAAATTTTTAAGATAATTTTTATTTTTTATTTAGATCATTCAAATAATCTCAAAATATTAATAATATATTAATATGTGTAAAGAAAAAGGCATCTCCTTATCGTGCAACTGAAAGTTGCTGATGGCTGGCGCCATCTATCGGAATAAATATCAACTATTCTCGTTGATTTTTTAATTATTCCAGAATTGGCCAAATACCCATTCTTGATTAATCATGAAAAGCTAACCACGGACGCGTTTCGGGCTGTTGGCCCTCATCAGCGTGGTGCAAGCTGTACCTCAACGACCAAAAAATTGGTCATTAAGGCATCCTGAAAAATCATGAAACGGGTAGTTAAGGCCAGAATTGCGTGAGGACGCAAGAATAGTTGATATTTATTCCGATAGATGGCGCCAGCCATCAGCAACTTTCAGTTGCACGATAAGGAGATGCCTTTTTCTTAATTTATGCACCTTATCCCAGTACAATGTTACATTTGTACTATTTTTTCACATTGTGTAGCGTCCTCACGCAATTCTGGCCTTAACTACCCGTTTCATGATTTTTCAGGATGCTTTAATGACCAATTGTTTGGTCGTTGAGGTACAGCTTGCACCACGCTGATGAGGGCCAACAGCCCGAAACGCGTCCGTGGTTAGCTTTTCTTGATTAATCAAGAATGGGTATTTGGCCAATTCTGGAATAATTAAAAATCAACGAGAATAGTTGATATTTATTCCGATAGATGGCGCCAGCCATCAGCAACTTTCAGTTGCACGATAAGGAGATGCCTTTTCTTAATTTATGCACCTTATTCCAGTACAATGTTACATTTGTACTATTTTTTCACATTAATATGTGTGTGTGGAAGAAAAAGAGAAAAAATATATATTATCTAAGGTAATAAATAGACAGGTAAGGTCAGAGAGAGAATATATATATTTATTTGAAAATTCAATTTTTGTAAATTTTATTCAAAACAATTATAAAAACTATAACAAGGTTGACGCAAAAGCTTTGGCAGTTACGCGTCATGTGGAACATAGTAAAAAAGGAAGAGTTAGATTAGAAAAATAGCATAAGACAGAACATATTATGATTCATTCAAACTATAAAATAATAAAGATAAAATAGTGTTAGAGGTTTTTTTTTAATTATATAATTTTGTGATTTTAATTTTTTATATATAATTTTGATTAAATATGAATCTCTTTTGATTAAATATGAATTCTATGGTTAGGTTACTAAATTTGAAACTGGATGAAATTTTTGCATACTTTGAGAATAAATTTCAACAAAATCAAAAAAATTTGACTAAAAATGATTTATCATATCTTTCGACTATGTTAAAACAAACGAAAGATGGAATTTCTTCTATGGTTGAATCGGATAACGAGAACCTTTTGGCACAGATGAAGGAAACCGTCGGCAACATAGTGGAAGAGAAGCTCGGTGATATTCGAAGCGTGATCTCCTCGAAAGGATTATCTTATGCCCAAGTTACACAGAGAGATCATACACAGAAATTTATTGAGGAAAGACAACGGACCTTAAACACTGAAGCTACACTGCTCGCAGTTCCTCTAAATAATGAGCCTATTAACAACATAGCTCAGGCAATTTCAACTAATATAAAAAAGTTACGAGAAAACGGTAGTGGGATACGAATTAATAAAATTATTAACACCAAAAACGCAGTAGTAATAAAAACTCCTAGCGACGAAGAGGCTAAACACTTGTTAAAGGAACTGAGCATGGCGGCGGAATTGAAAGCAAATAGTAAAATTTTTACCCCGCAACCTAGAGACCCAACAATTATTATAAAAAATGTCAGTAAATTAACGGAAGTTAATAATTTAATACCAATCATATGTACCATGAATCCTGATTTGAGTGGACTAGAGAATGAAATCCGAGTGCTGTTCCCCATGAAATCCAATACCTCTCACCACAATGTAGTGCTGCGAGTTTCTCCACGAGTGTATCAAACCTTAAGGAAGAAGGGTAATTTTATCTATACCGACTGTGAGAGATGCCATATACACGACAAAGTATTAGTTAGGCAGTGCCAGAAATGTTTTGAGTTTAATCCAAGACATAAAATCAGCGAATGCTCCCATGAAAAGATTTGCCTAATATGCGGCGCGGCGGGAAATCATGAGTGTTCGCGTAAACAAAAATGTTTCAACTGCGCTAAACACCCGAGGTACAAGAATGGAAGGTCTCTTGATCACAAGGCGAACTCCAGCGAATGTCCCCTGTACAAAACCCAGATGGAAATAGTAATACAAAGAACTCAATACCATTCAGATGAATGATAACAATATCAGATGTATACAATTTAATGCAAGGAAAAGTATGATGGCAACTAGTGAGTTAGGTGTGACAATCGCAGACGATCTTCCTGACATCATATTTCTACAAGAACCATACATGTGCAATGATACAGTGAAATTTGGCAAGAATTCACGAATAGTATATTCTAGCACAGATAGGCAAATTTATACTGCTACTATTATTTTGAACCGCAACATAATATATGAGAAAATTAACAGGTTTACAAATTCCTTCTGTACAGCGATCTCTCTCTATTTCAACGGGAAAAGAATAGTTATTGCCAATATCTATATACACCCAAACTCAATGGCTGCATTTCATATCCAATTCATCTCAGAAATACTTGAGGCCTTTGGTCAACTCCCAATTATCCTTTGTGGAGATTTCAATTCAAGACATCCACTCTGGTTCGATTCAACGACAAATAAAAACGGATACATTCTAAAGTATATTATCGAGGAGCAGAATCTATTTGTTCATAATCTTAAAATCCCAACTTGCAGAAATGCTAGCATAATCGACTTGACAATTTCTAATAAACATTTCATTGGTCTTATACATAACTGGAGAACCTCAGCACTTTCTGTTACCTCAGACCATTTGGCAATACTTTTTGATATCTTCAATATTATAAACTTGGCAAACAATAATAGACAGACATCGACATGGAAATTCAGAGAAAAATTGGCGAATTGGACCAAATTTGCTGAGAGTATTTCGCCTTCGGATTTACTGGATTTAAATTCAGCTTCTAAGCACATTGTCAATTGTGAAGATATTGATAATGTGGAAAACAAATTGACAAATTTAGTAATTGAAGCTGCATACTCTTCTCTCGACGTCAAGCATCACACCTCTATAAACACGACTACTTCCAAAAATTGGTGGAATAAAGAGCTTCAACAATTAAAAGAACATTTACATTATCTCAGGAATTTGTATTATAGAGGGGGTAACCTGAATCCGAGTATTTACAGAGCGGCAAGAAATAAATACTTAAGAGCCATCAATAGAGCAAAAAAGACGTCGTGGAAAATATTTATTGAAGAAAATGAGTCTACGAATGCTTTCGGGAATGCATACAGGATTTTTAAACGGTTAAGATCGGCCGATATTCAAGTGGGCATACCATTACTGAATAAAACTGCAGAATGCATGAGAGAGCAAAAGATGAAGGAAATGCTAACAGCATTTTTTCCTGATGATGATGTGCGGTTGGACAATGAAGAACACACTTTAATTAGAAATCACATCCCAAGTTTTACCAACAGGGAAATCATTTTTATTACTGAAAAGGAAATAAAGGATTTGTGCTCGAATCTTAATATCAGAAAGGCTCCTGGTCCAGATAACGTGAGTAATTATATGATTAAGCACTCATTATTATCAATCCTACCCAGTTTAGTCAAACTCTTTAATGAGTGTCTGGTGCTGGGTTACTATCCTGAAAGCTGGAAACATTCGGTATTAAAAATTATTACGAAACCGCAAAAAGCTGACTACGAAGCAATTAATAGCTATCGCCCAATTTCACTAACATCAAATTTCTCAAAAATATTTGAAACGATCATTAAAAATAAAATACTCAATTATTATAATCATAATAACTTACTGAGCCATAGACAACATGGATTTACGAAAAGAAAATCTACAATAACGGCATTGGACAAAATAACCGAGACCATACTTAAACACAAACAAAACGAATTGGTTGCATTGATTGCCATTGATATAAGTGGTGCATTTGATAATGCGTGGTGGCCTGCCTTAATAAAAAGAATGGACGAAGACCACGTCCCAGCAGTTCTTATAAAAATTATCCAATCATTTTTAAATCGGAGAAGAAAAACAAGTCTCACCTTCTCGAATACAACAATTTCGAAATATTTATCAAAGGGATGTCCTCAAGGCGGACCATTATCACCTTTATTGTGGAATATAGTCCTGAATGATTTGTTGATCAACTTCGCATCCCCAAATTCTGAAATAATCTGTTATGCGGATGATGTTTCGATTGTTTGCTGGCACAAGACCATAGAAGGGTTAAAAAATGAAACAGAAAGAACTTTAAATTATGTAATACAATGGTGTACAAGAAATAAGCTAAAGCTAAGCCCGGAGAAAACCGGCTTAATACATATGCACGGCAAACAAAATATTCCAATGGGAACTCCAAATTTCATAATAAAACCAGTGGAAGAGGTAAAAATTTTAGGTATAAAATTTTCTAATCACAGAATTAAGTCAAAAATTAACTTCACACCCCACATTAATGATATTATTTGTAAAATCAACCGTATGAAAAATCTTTTGTTTTCGCTCTGTGGGAAGATGTGGGGATTGGATGCTAAAAAAGATTAATTTTATATAAAACTCTTTTCAGGCCAATACTAACCTATGGATCTGAAATATGGTATAAATTTATTAATAAAAGAAGTAAGCAAAGATTAAACTCTCAGCAATATCAGATTCTTCTTTGGGTAGTGAGAGCCTATAAAACGACCTCATCAAATTGTATTCATAGTTTGGCAAAAATACCTATTCTCACAGATCAAATAGAATCGTTGATAATAAAATACGATTTGGCCAATTTATCAAAAGAAGAAATTAATGTATTCAGACCGCATGCCCCGACTATAATTCATAACTACATAGAATCAAGAATGGCTGAAACAATAGCTAACACTAATGAAACATTCAGAAAATTTTTCCCATTTGGAATTCCTTTTTATTTTCGTCCGAATTTTTATAACTCACAGTTCGTCACGGGTCATGGTAATTTTGGAGAATTTCTGTCGAAAATCGGGGCAACGGATGATCCTAGCTGTTTCTGTGGAAAAGAAAACCAAGACTCAATGCATTTATTGATGGAATGTCCGATATTCCACAGCTACAGAAGTAATCATTTTTATCCCATCGAAGAGGTTTGCGAATTTGTATATAACAAAGACACTTATGTAAAATTCAATAATTTTTGTAAGTTCATTTTGGATTTTCTCTTCTGTTTGAGAAAACCATAGTTTCAGTTTTAATTGTGTTTTTAACCGGTTATTGTGTTGTATATACTGAATTGTATATAGGTTGCTAAAATAATTTATTTTGGATTTTCTCTTCTGTTTGAGAAAACCATCGTTTCAGTTTTAATTGTGTTTTTAGTCGTTTATTGAGTTGTATATAGGTTGATAAAATAATCCATTTTGGATTTTCTCTTCTGTTTTAGAGTGCCATCGTTTAAGTTTTAATTATGTTTTTAGTCCGGTTATTAAATTGTATAAAATGAATTGTATATAATCTACTAAAATGTATTTAGGCGCAAGTATCCCGAGCTGGGATATCGCGTCCGATATGTCAAATAAAATAAATTTTAAATTTATTTTCAAATACCTAGTGAAACTTTGAGTTGAATTTTTAATTTATTTTTTATATCAAATGATGTATGGAAACGCTATTGGTTCAACCAGAATGGAAAGATATTGGTACCAGGTGGGTTTTGTCAAAGGTTATAACCTGGCGTCCACACACACATTTCGAAACTTCACTTGATGACATAATACATTCAAAATACGTATTATTTATTTTCAGAAATTACTTCAAATAAATTATTTTGGCTCCCCCCCCCCCCCCCCCCCCATAGAAGGTCTAAGAAATTGATAGTGCCATCAAGTGAAGTGTCGAAATAGCGCCAGGTTAACTTTCGACACAAGACCCACCTGGTACCAGTCTCTTTCCGTCCTAGTTGAACAATTAGGGTTTCCATCTTTATATTATTTAATAGTCAAAATATATTATAATGGTTCTGTCGTTTGTTCTTTTTCTAATCTAACTGAAGGTCTACATTTTGAATTAATCATCTGAAATATTAAAAAAATATATATATTTTATCAAGAATTAACCTAAATTGAACTAAAACATATGAGAATGTAACCCAATAAATTGTTAGAGTGGTTTGATAGATTAAACTAAGAGAGAGGAAACCGTTGTTGATGTTCCAGACCGTCCTAAATATTTACCCATATCAGTAAAAACAATATTGAACATTTTAATCAGAAATATATCGTGTTGGATAATTTCAATTATAATATTGTCTTGGCTTCTAGAAGTGTGTTTGTGAATGCTCCAATAAAGTTCTTGAAGATGACTGTAATATCGAGTGTATCATATAGGTTTACCGCTATTTGCCCTGAATACAGTATTGCATCCTAGTGAGGTAGACTGGGAGAAGTTGCATTATATATTATTTGAGGCGACTTGGTATCAAAAATGGTGTACCTCCTCTATAAGGCTCCTCTAAGACGAACTATCTAGAGCCATAGTATGGTGTTAGGTTTAAAATCTTGGATTATGCTGATAAGGTGATGTTTTGGCCCAGTTAGTCCATTTATTGAGGATTTTAGTAGGAATATTAATGCAGTGTTTTGACCCAATGCCTTCCACATCCATATGGTGTTGACTTAATAGTAAGTATTTTTGCCTTTATAAGCCGTTTCTAATTTAAAGTGCAAGAGTGTTGTTCTCCATATCCAGCTCTGTAATTAGCCTTTACCGTAATTATCCGCAAAAGAGCGTGGTTCACCTATTACAACGCAGATTTGCCAGGTTAGGGACTTTAATTCATAGAACCATATATTCGGACATTTATTAAAATCCAGTGGTACGTTGAGGGCAAGTTGCAATATACAGACCTTATATAACATGCTATAAAGTGCAGGACCTTGATCATTTTAGTTTTGAGTTATATACTTTGTCACAGGCATAGATTAAGATCAAATTTACACTAACAGAAAAAAAACTTAAGGAAGTGGAGTGTCTGTGATATATCGCCGGTCGTCTGTTTTTTTTTTTTTTTAAAGAGTCAGAGGAAATTTTGTTTACACTTGGTTATCTTGTGTGTCTTCAATAAAGGTCACTGTATCAAATATCTTTCAGATTTTTGTCTGAATCCCGATATATGTGCTTAAAGGTTCAAGTTTTGTACAGGTTTTGGTCATGAGTGTAATTCTCCACCTCTTATACAAATGATCAATTTCCAGGAAAATTATATGTATGAGTAAATAGAAACAATCAATAATGTATTGATTAATAGAAGTGGATCAAGATATCTCTTTAGTGAATAGAACCCTTGCTTTATTCAAGTTTGTAAATACGTTTTTCGTAGTCTACGTATATCAAAAGTGGCAACACAATTTGGTGATGACGAACGATCCATGACACCTGTTTTAGAAATTTCATACAAAAATGTAAAGTTTTGGCGCTTTTTAAAAAGAAGAGGTGCCACCTTAGTTGCATGAATAGGTTCCTGCCCTAACTTTATATTGTATTCTAGCCTGAAAACCTGATTTTCCACTTCACCAGCTTAAACATCCTTTTAGGTAAATCGAACAATTTCATAACTCTCCTTGTAGAATTTTGTGAAATCAAAGCCGCCCCTGTATTGATGAGGGTCAAATCTCGAAACCATGGTTTACAGGTTGACCACTTGTTGTTGTTCATTAGTTATCTTCAACTATATGTTTTGTACTGAGCAGATAGCCTTAATGCATTGTTTTAATTAATGTTTTAAGGGAAGTGCCACTTTTACTTCATAAAATATATATTTGAAGAGTGAAATTTTCTCGAAGGGTTTCAACACCTCAAATAGAAATAAACTATTTGCCCAAAATCTTATTTTATGATTCAAATATATATTTATACTAGCGGACCCGCCCGGCTTCGCCCGGGTTTTACCCGAGTGAATGTTTGTCTAACGAACATTTGTTAAAACAATTCTCTTTAAACTTATAAAACGAACTCGGCTTCGCCCGGGGTTTTACCTGAGTAAAGGTTTGTCTAGCGAACATTTGTTGAAACAATTCTCTAAAAACTTATTAAAAAATAAAAAAGATATATTTTGATAATTTGAAACTCGTAAATTTGAATCTCTCGATAAAGTGAACATTTTTTCCCGGTCCCTGTGTGCCTTGTCATCCTGAACTTTGTCTTTCCTAATTTTCTACATTAGAAAATCATAGTTTTATCTAGTGAACATTTTTTCCCGGTCCCTTGAGAAATACTCGATAAGTTGAATAAAATCAATATTAATTGGTTCCCTCGGTAATTGGAAGTTAAAGGAATAGTATCTTTGCCTTGGAATTGTATCATTATTCTTGTCGCAAATAAATTGCCGTGTCATCCTGAGATATTCTTACTTTTGATAAATAATATTTAAGATAACAAACTTAGTGATAAGAAAACTTGTTATCATCGTCACAATGGGGGCGCTGCTTGCGAGTTAAATCTACAAATATGCAAATAACTCTAAGGATATTCAAGATATTCATGAAATTATTTTTCAAAAACCTTCCCGGTTATATACCTAATAATATCCCAAAATTTCACGGCGATTGGATGTATGGTTTTTGAATCTATAGAGTACAGACAGACAGACATTCAATTTTATATATATAAGATAATATAAAAGAGTTTTAAAAATTGTAAAAAAAAAAAATACATCGGCCGGGAATCGAACCCGGGCCGCCCGCGTGGCAGGCGAGCATTCTACCACTGAACCACCGATGCTTAAAAAAATGGCCATATTTAGGTATTCATTCCATTCCGGATTAGTCCGCGTAAAAAAAAGTTCTACAAATAAAAAAAAAAAGATATAGCCAAAAATACTAATCGAATGCAGCCGAAAATTTTCCTCAGGTTTATAAAAAGCGAAATGCAAAATATGGTACCAATTGGTTCAGTAGTTTTTGAGTTTATCGCGAAACAGACAGACAGACAGAAATTGACTTTTATATATATATATATAGAGATTTACTCTCCATTGTTGGCTTTTTAACTTACATTCATTCTTCATTGTTGGCTTTTTATATTACATTCACTCTTCATTGTTGGCTTTTTATCTTACATTCACTCTGTTGGCTTTTTATATTACATTTACTCTTCATTGTTGGCTTTTTATCTTACATTCACTCTTCATTGTTGGCTTTTTATATTATATTTACTCTTCATTGTTGGTTTTTTATCTTACATTCATTCTTCATTGTTGGCTTTTTATATTACATTTACTCTTCATTGTTGGCTTTTTATCTTACATTCACTCTTCATTGTTGGCTTTTTATATTATATTTACTCTTCATTGTTGGTTTTTTTATCTTACATTCATTCTTCATTGTTGGCTTTTTATATTATATTTACTCTTCATTGTTGGCTTTTTATCTTACATTCATTCTTCATTGTTGGCTTTTTATCTTACATTCATTCTTCATTGTTGGCTTTTTATATTACATTCACTCTTCATTGTTGACTTTTTATCTTACATTCATTCTTCATTGTTGGCTTTTTATATTACATTCACTCTTCATTGTTGGCTTTTTATCTTACATTCATTCTTCATTGTTGGCTTTTTATCTTACATTCATTCTTCATTGTTGGCTTTTTATATTGCATTCACTCTTCATTGTTGGCTTTTTATATCATATAGAAAATCATAGTTTTATCTAGTGAACATTTTTTCCCGTGTCACATTGCCGTGTCATCCTGAGATAATCTTACTTTTGATAAATAATATTTAAGATAACAAACTTAGTGATAAGAAAACTTGTTATCATCGTCACAATGGGGGTGCTGCTTGCGAGTTAAATCTACAAATCTGGAAGTAACTCTAAGGTTATTCAAGATATTCATGAAATTATTTTTCAAAAACCTTCCCGGTGATATACCTAATAATATCCAAAAATTTCACGGCGATTGGATGTATGGTTTTTGAATCTATAGAGTACAAACAAACAGACAGACAAACAGACAGACAGACAGACATTCAATTTTATATATATAGATATATATATAAACGTCATTTAAAAAAATGTCAAACATTCAAATTTAATACTGACAAACATAAAAACGCAAATCAAAAGGTGCAAAAAATATTTCAATGTAAAGTTTTCAGAATGAAAATTTATTTGAAACTCAACTTTTACCTTAAATTTATATGGTTCCTAAATAATTTTCATTAATTATTTTTTAGGAAGGCCATTCCCAAAATTTTGCTATCAAATTTAAAAAAATACATATTTTATAATTTTGAAATACTTTCATATATATATAATTAAGTATAAAGCATATACATATAATATATATACTTATAATATTTATAATTAGTCAATAAATAAATATTTATTTTACCTGAATCATTCATAAATTTATAAATAAAAATCCCACACAATAAATGCTTATAACAAATTACCAAAGTGATTATTGAATGCACAATAAATAGATTTTCAAATTATATTGTCGTGCAGTGAACAATCGATTGAATAGAATGTTGTCTCACAAATATTATTTCAATTAAAAAACCGAAGCTTCCAAACTTTTAAAAGGTTCCAAAGTAATAACTATAAAAGGACCTTTGAAAAGAAAGGAGTTGGAGGTGGTGAATTAGCCGGCCCACCTAATATATACGTCATCAAGGGGACGGAATCCGGGCCCATAAAGTGCGCACTTTCTAAACAACAATAAAATCCAAAGTAGTTTTCGAGCCAGGCGGACACCATTCAGATCTGCACCTTGAGATCGATTAGGTGTTCCTTCCTCCAGTTTTCTTTAATTACGACCAGCGGTTTACGAGGCGCCCGGGATCTCTGAGCCGCACTCAATTAGCCATCGCCCAGCCGTTCCATCGTCCGGCTTCCATCTTTACTACCGCGCGGCGGGGAGAAGTGAGATTTCAATAAACGCCTTTAATCGATTCTTCTATCTCTCTCAACTTAATTGGGTTACTTCACTTAGCGCCTTGTGTTTAAGACGCCTCACTTAATTCTCTTCATCCATTGCTTCTTCTTAAATTGTGGTCCTAACTTCTTGGAAGTCACCGCGCACTTGTTATTACCTCCGTATTCTAACTTATACGAGTCTTTATCAATTTGTGTTATAGATTTCCAATTGAATTGTTGTGGGATTTGCTCATAATGCAATTCCTTATGCTAGACTTTTAAATTACAATCTAATTTACTCGTAAAATATGTTATATGTTTATATATGAATATAGATTTACTATTTTATAAATATGTTTTGAAACCTATGGTATAGGTAGCATGTATGCTTCAACTGAGCATTCCAAGATGGTTAGCGCCTTCTATCAAATAAATATAAATAATCCGTCTATCATTTTCCCTTTCATCGAGAATAGTATAATAATGTGATTTAGAGAGAGCTGCGTTATTAGAAGATACCTTTGATTGCCATTTTATCACTATGATAATATTTTTTTATATTTTTATTTACAGAATTTATTTTATGTTGAAGAGGTAAATCAGCTTAATTTGGCTGAATATTTGTAAATCGATTAAAATTATTCTTCTAGGAGCACCTCTGTGAAAACTTTCTCTACACGAGTTTATGGAGTAGTTTATTGTATGAATCTAGTGCATGTTATCTTTGAATGTATATTTTTATGTATAACATTGAATAAATAAATAATGATGAAATATATATTTAGGATAGTGTAATAAATAATAAAACTTACTCTTGTTTATTCAACACGTATGTTTAAATATTGGCAAAACTACGGTTTGACAGTTTCTCTATATATAAATATATATTTATAAGAAATTTAACTATTTTTGAACTGAAACAATTTTACTGCCCTTACTGCTATGATAAATAAATGGGGAGCCCCTTGCTCCTCAGTGATGAACCCTCCTAGAGGTTTCGCCAGTTCAATCTACCGTACCGCTGTAATATTGTATTGGATTGGTTTGCTTTCATATATACCAATTGTTTTAGTTTATACGCATCAAAAATAGTTTAAAAATCTTATAACAGATTGCGAGCTAATGTTAATATATATTTATATTGTAAAATCAATGCATTTTAAAGAGAGAGAGAGATGCCTATTTTTCTACCTGAATATCATTCTCCCTTACTATAACAAATATGTTGAGAAGATAGCAAACTTCAAAATAAAATTATAAAAAAACCTTCTGCAATACCTTTGGCTATTAATTGAGCCTATTGATAAATATTTATTTCTTTTATAAATATATATAGATATGGGAAAAGAGGTCCCTCTCCTTTTGAAATAATTAATTGAAATATTATCTGCGCACATACACGGCTCGATGAATCTGCCACAACATCAGCGTTGTCCAATTCAGACAAACCAACTTGGAAACCAAGGTTTTGAACAATATTCGGCTGGATCTTCCAAAACATAGTTTAAGCTAGTAAAGTGTTAATTCCAATTTGTTCTTGAACTTACACAAAGATTCAATAATTTTTAAATTTTCATTATACTGTTTTTGAAATATTCCGATAGTTCGTCTTATATTTTGTACAGTTATATGTGATGCAGAAAATCCAAATAACGCGGGATCGATTCAGTTACTTTATGAATGTACTGAACTCGAGATATATATTTGCACATATTGTGTGTCTTACATTGTAGGTAAATATTCGCCTGGAACCTTTGCTCTTCGTGTAGGAGACATCGAAAATGAGGATAAATATTCTATAACCACATTCTTAGAAGGTTTATTACTGGATATTTGGCGCTAAAGCCAACTAAAATTGAACAGTATACCTAATGAAAATAAACGCATATTCAACCTCAGAGATGACTTCTTTAATAACAATCAAAATATTTTAATATTCAATTAATTTATTCTTTAGGCCCTTAATTTTTTCATTTTCCAAATTAATTTATTATATATTTTAATAACGTGCACACGTCAACTATTTTCTAATTTATTTCCCCATAACGAGTTAAAACCATCAAGATTTATTGGCTGGGCAATTTTCCCATTTAAATTGCATTTCATTTTTTATCACTTGGAAATCTACGATCTTCTTTTCTCTTTTCAAATGAGCGAAATAATTCCGCTTCGCATTTACCTTCAGAGAAAAAGTCACCTCTTGTATTTTAATTGCTCCCACAAGGCTACAAGACAATTACACAAGCCAACAAAGTTCTCCTTAATTAATTTTAATTGTTAAATAACTTTTAAAAGCTTTTCGCTTCTAATTACAAAGTTAATAGCTAATCTGAGAGGTTTCTTTTTAGAAGAGCACGGGAAGTGTGCTTGGCTCATGTTTACCCAGAGAGCTTTATGGACCATTTTATGGCGCTGCTTTTAGTTAATGATGGCGATCTATGGCCCTGGTTAATTTGTCGCTGAGTGACAGCGACCCTTGTTATCCGCTCTACGGCCTTGATGCTCCCTCCTTACAACCTTTACTTTTTACCACCATTTTTCTATTAAAAAGTATTTTTTATTGGTATACCCTCTCATAGTCTTGATATATTCTTCACAATCTACACTCAGGAGTATCATCATTCCTATTAATAGAGTCATTAATTATTAGTATCACCTCTAACCGTCTTGAAATATTATTTACTACCTTTAGTTTTACCATCATTCAAATTAAATATGTAATTATTCATTGATATGTCTCCTCTAACCTTCTTCATATATTCCTTACAACCTTCATTCTCATACCATACCAACTACATTCAGGAGTATCATCATTCCTATTAATAGAGTCATTATTTATTAGTATCACCTCTAACCGTCTTGAAATATTATTTACTACCTTTAGTTTTACCATCATTCAAATTAAATATGTAATTATTCATTGATATGTCTCCTCTAACCGTCTTCATATATTGCTTACAACCTTCACTCTCATACCATCATCATTACTATTAATAAAGTTATTATTTATTGGTAAATGCACATTATCTTTTGGTACACTTTTAAACCCTTAATTTTTTATCCTCTTATATTTAATAAAACAGTAATTACATTATATTATACATATTGTGTTTTATTAGCGAATTACATTTATATATTATATATCGATAAAATTTGTATGATGTATGTGTGTGTATGTAATGATTTTTGGCAATATGTTTCTTTTCTCGCATATATCATCATATGATCTCTCTAAAGACCCTACGGACCTTAAGAAAACCGCTGAGAGGGTTAACCACTGATGAGCCATGCTCTCTTATTCGATAACCTATATCATTGGAGTAAGATCTGTAGTGATAAAATTTTATGATGAAATACCTTCAAGCATCTCTATATACCAATGTTTAGCTACCACAAGACAAGATCGCAAAAAGTATATTCTATTTATTCAATATTGTTCTATAGATTTGAAAGATAAATGAAAAAATATGAAATAAGAAAAAAGAAAGGAGTGGAGGTATTTCCTTTTCGTGCAACTGAAAGTTCCTGATAGCTTGCACCATATATCGGAATAAATATCAACTATTCATTGATTTTTTTTAATTATTCCAGATTTGGCCAAATAGCCAATTTTGATTAATCGAGGAGATGCCTCTTTCTTTTTTTAAATTTATGCACCGTATCTGAGTACAATATCACATTTGTACTCTTTTTCAAATATTAAATATTTGAAATTATTTCAAATTGATGACCAATAGGAATTACGTTCACCCTTAAATGCAACTCTCACAACGAAATTCCTTGCGGTTAACATGCTTTGGGGAACTAGCTGGCAAGGTCATAATTCCAAGAGTCTATCAACAGTATCACTATAAAAGGAAGTTCCAAAAATGCAATATAACAGCGGTATGGTAGATTAAACTGGCGAAACCGCTGAGAGGGTTTACCACTGATGAACCAGGCCCTCCTATTAATATTTCCATTGCAGTAATAGATCAATGTAAAGTAGCTTAAAAAATCGGATAAACGGTTATGTGAAGCCATTGCTTTGGATTTCTTTCAAATTGTGCAAGATTTCAAAGTTGACATATTACAAAAACGTAATAAAAGGATGCCCATATGACTATATTTTGTCCCCTTATTAAGGAAAACATCGTTAAATCAAATATATATATTTGTTTGATAGTTAAGAATAGTTTAATTATGAAATAAATTGTAATCCCGACAATGCTTCCATTATTATATTTAACAAGACTGTTGATGGATTGATATCTACGAGTGTAAATACCTCAGAATGTCATGTCAAAGCAAAATTGGAGACAATTTTTTATATAAATATATTTTTGAAATAGTTTTTTTTTTCACATGAAAAGCGTATTTACGAAAATTTGGCCTTAAATATCCATTTCTTGATTTCTCAGGAAGCCTCTAGGACCAAAATTTGGTCGTAGAGGTACAGTCTGCACTACGCCGACCAGGGTCAACAGCACGAAACGCGTTCGTGGTTGACTTTACTTGATTTTTCAAGAAATTGGGTTGGCCAAATATCACGGAACAAGTTAAATAAACGTTTAGTTCATTTTTGTTCCACTAGATGGCGCTCTGCCATTTAGAAATGGTTATGTGAGCCTTGTCAGGATATACTAGAGCGCCATCTGTTATCAAATTATAAAACTATTTTAGAGGCGTAATATTCTTTTTAAAATAAAACAATTTCTACTGTCCTTACTGCGATGGAAAAATTAAAGGGAGGGCCTGGCTCATCAGTGGTGAACCCTCCCAGCGGTTTCGCCAGTTTAATCTACCCTTTTAATCTACCATACCGCTGTTATATTGCATTTTTGGAACTTCCTTTTATAGGTGACTGTTGTAAGAGTCTTGGAATGGGTATTTTTAGAAGAACTATGGACATAAGCTTTTAGGACAGCAGAATTAAATATAATTATAAATATATATGGTAGATTAAACTGGCGAAACCGCTGGGAGGGTTCACCACTGATGAGCCAGGCCCTCCCTTTAATTTTTCCATTGCAGTAAGGACAGTAGAAATTGTTTTATTTTAAAAAGAATATTACGCCTCTAAAATAGTTTTATAATTTGTCAGGATATGCCTTCTTTGTTTATATATATAGCCACACATTTACACACTCTCAATTATTGTTTTATTAAATTATCCTCTAAAAAATGTAGATTTATTATTAGTTATATATTATAATAATCTTGAAGTTCAGGGAACGTATTTTGTCAGATTTTATATTTATATTTTAGAAACACAAAAATAAATAAGGTTTGCTCTAAATTAATTTCTAATGAGTGAATATGTAACTGGAGATAAAAAGGACATTCGTAAATAGAAGGCTTCATAAATATATCTCAGGAAAATTGAGAGTAAGTCTAAATGAGATTTATAATTGTGATATAGAACCTTTGGTTTATAATTTGGTCCCAAATAAAACCTTTGGATATAAAAATAAAAATGTATAAGGTTTAGGCTTTTAAAAGAACAAATTATTTCCATGTTTCCTGCAATCTGAATGGCAGCGAAAAACTTCCTTATAAAGATATAGGAAAATCATGAAACCCAAAATTTTCTACATGTTTTAAAACGAGGTAGTATATTCAATATTATTTTTCTCAATAAAATATAAACTCAAATATATATATGAAAAAACAATAGAAAAAAATAAATAATAAGTGGGTCAGGTGTTGATATTAAAAATAAAAAGGCATATGTGCTTTATCATTACTAAAACAGTTTTATTGGTCACAATACCAAGGCATATGGAAGGTATATATACCAATAAACTATCACATATACATTTCTGTTGCCAAATGTAGACCAAAAACAGATTGTGCAGGACATTGAAAGATACAGTTTAATCAAGGATGGACCATAAACATGACCTTTGGGAGAGACCTCTGCTCAGGATATGCTTTTTTATTTTTAATATATATATGTCTTTTTCAGAGACTATTATATATAAAATATATATTATATATGAAAATATCGATAAATCTCTTTTGGTATGTAATAACTTTGAGTTTTTTAAAACTGATAATGATCCATACTTTAAAAAGGACATACGTTATAACAGACAAAATGTCTGGTCGTTTGGTGAGACTTATAGAGAAAGAGAGAGTAAACTGTATATTTAAATATATCGTGAAAATTTTAGCCATGGTTTAGAAATATACATTAATAACGTTGAGAAGTGATGTAACGAGATATGACCCGGGTGGTTGCAATTTGCCCTCCAAGAATCCGGGTTACCTCTATTTTTCACTCTATATAGCGATATAAAGGCAATTTATGATTTCAAATACAAACGGAGTAGGCGTGACGCCGTTTATTTAACTTTAAAGAACACATTATTGGTTTAAAGCGTTCCGATTATATTGCGCAGAGACACAAAAACCGTATGAAATATATAAAAAAAGTAAGAAAGTGAAATTTTACTGGGATCAGGAAGGTAAATTAAGATAAGGGCATCTCTTGATCATGCAACTAAAATTTGTGAGTGGCTTGTGCCATCTGTTAGAAAGTTTTAATTGTACGAACAGGAGAGAGATGTCTTTCTCTCTCTATATGATATATATAGCAATAGATAAAGAAGTCTATATCTCTTAATGACACCCACTTAAACTTCACTAGAAAAATAGAGTTATATAATAATCTATCCCAGTGAACGCGGCCTCGGTTTGCTTTATTTTTCTCACCTTCAACAAATGATAATTGGCGAGTAAATATAATAAAATTTTTATTTTGTAACTACGCATGTGTAGAAATTTTATTATTCAACTGTTTATATTCGTACAAACATACACACGTGCTGATTTTTCAATGTTCAGATTTTTTTTCAAAAAGGCAGTTGTATGATGCAGACCAGGAATAAACACCTGAGTCTTGATAGTCACAAGAGAGAATAAATAGTTTGTAGAACCACATTTATTTGAATGCAAACATAAAGTAATCTATCGCTACTACTAGCGTTAAGAACCTTTTATTGTTTTCAATAGATAAATATCTATGTAACCAGTATAAACGGACGACTCTCAACCAGATTTATAATTTACCCATAATACAAGGTAGGATCAATAAATAAGGTGAATTATAATTTATAAAAAAAAAATAAGAACGATATTAAAAATTAGGACTTGATTTATTCAAAATAATCACCTTGGCTTTCTATACATCGTCTCCATCGTTCTGGCAACTTGTAAATACCCTCTTTATAGGCACTCTTAGGAAGCGCGTGAAAAAATCTTGCACCACTTTCTGGACATCTTCATCCGAGTCAAATCGCTTTCCCTTTAACTCTTTCTTTAGTAGTCCAAAAAGGAAATAGTCAGAGGGGGCTAGGTCTGAGAGAAACTCTGAGAGGTATTTAAGAATTTGTTGTTTTTTCGTCACATCTGCTGTCTTATTGCCTTGGATTGTAGACTGATACTTAGGCCCCAGTTATGCTGATCTTCCAGTCTTATAGAAGCTGAGAACATCCACACACATATTTGAGCAGAAGACGAATAGTTGCTAACCTAGTATCTTGTTTCAGCGATCCGTCGCTGGTCCTAAAGAACACATTTAGTGAGGCAGTAGGTGGCCGCGATCAAATAAGACATCAAGAACCTACAAGAGACTATATTTTTGGATATTTATATAATTCTATTGACACCAGTTAATTTTCAATAAAACAGTAATCCATGTTT
>CP092886.1:130735433-130845096 GCA_030710605.1 Cordylochernes scorpioides | reverse complement strand
TTATTGGACACGACAAAAACAACAATGGCATTCCAGAGTAAAATAAATCATCAGAGATAGATAAATATTTTTCAAATGATTTAAAATAAATATAATCGATACTGAGAGAGAGTTGAACTATAAAAATTAAAAATTTATTATCTTCTAAATTTAAATAGCTTGAGGATTCCAGCAAACCGCATCTAAAATACAACCTTTTTTGCTACATGTTTTAAATTGCATATACCTATTTTACATATCTCAGATTGTATTTAAAAATCGTTAACCAATACTTCTAACCTTTGGTGAAATGGTGTTTTATTGATTTATCAATTGATATTATTGGGCTTCTTTCCTGATATCCAAAAAAGAAAAATACGTGTCGATCAGTTATATTTTTCAATTTATCAAACAATTTGGCCGCTGAATCTCTGATTCTGGTAGAGCGCCATCTAGCGAATAAAATTGTAACTAATAACGATATTGTAACAATATCGAATTTTTCATTATTGCCATAAAAAAATCCCATTGCATCCTGAACGCAATTTGTTTACCGCATTGCTCTAGCGCAGATATTAGCGTAGTTATTAATTTTTAAAGTTGTGCGGGACTTTTGGATCACCCTGTATTTCTGATCAAATATTCATTTGGGTAACTTTCACTCGAGTTTAACCCGGGCGAAGCCGGGTACTTCCGCTAATAGATAAATATAAAAGCCATTCAAAGCCGACAAATAACAAAATATTTTTTATATAGAATAAAAATAAATCACGGGTTGGTTTATATTTATCACACCAGATTGTGCTATGCCATCTAAAATAATTACTTACTAAGGATGAGGATATGCTTATTCTTAAATATCATTACCTGACCCATTTCTCCTATTTCTCCTTTTTTCACATTTTCAGTTTATTCACGCAATTTTTTTCAACGAATAAGAGAAAAAAAAGAGACTTGAAATAAAAAAAATATTTAAAATAATACTATTTTATTAATATTTGAATTATTCCTCTAAAATATTCAACTTGAAGGGATGTCCACGATATATGATCTGTCTGAATTAAATTATATATACTCTTTAAAATATTTCAAAGGTTTTATACTCAAAACAGGTTTAATAACAAGTTTGACAGATTCATATACAGGAAAATATTAATGTGTAGGACGAGATAGAGGGGATTGGCAAGAAAGAATTCAATGATCACACGACTTGACCGTAATCGGATCAGAGTCCTAGAAAAAACTGGTGTGTCTAGGTGTGAGCCTCGAAACGAACCGGTAAAAGTGTCCGAATCATAATCATGACGAAAGAGTGACGGATTCGAGTTATAAAGCGGCATTGGGAATGCGTCATGTCAAATTCTGAAGCGTGTTGTAGAGAGTTACGGATTGGAATCCTGAAGCAGGCTGGAGAAAATGTTCGGGTCGATATCCTGAAGAAGGATGTAGAGAATTTCGGATCATAGAAATGAAGCGGACATTTGTGTGTGTGGGAGAGGAAATAGAAAAAAGACAATGCCATTTATAACTAAAAGTCCACTACAACGCCTATTAACGCCATATAACGCCTATTTTTAAAATATAAGGGCATTTCCTAGTTAGGAACTACTAGAGAAAAAGGTGTTCAAGTTAACATTTTCTTTATTCTTTATTCTTCCTTCATTTGTATTCAACTCTAGAGCGTGCAATCCTTATAGAGATCGCAGTAATTTGGCTGTTTACGTTTACATCCTGGCCACACTTTGATTTACTTATCTTCCTGAATCGATTCAAATGGTACTTCCCAACACAATTATGCTATTTCGATCATTTCAGCCATGAAAATAATCCTAATTGAAATTTTAATCCTAGTGTCATTAGCTCTTTGAATCAGTATAGTGTTGATCCTTTCCTAATAAAACAGTTGGTCCAATTCGTGTTTAAATTGCAGTTCTGTAGCATTGTGATCTCGTTAATACGGAATTGAATTTCCGCCCTTTTATTAAAGATCCGAGATAAATTGATCGCTCTTTATTAAAACATAAAGGATTGAGTAATATTTGAATATCTAAGTTAGATTTTTAACCGTTTTAGATAAGGGTTCTGAAGAATATATTATGGCTAGAAAGCCGACATAAATTTGATTTAAATTGTTTTGATATATTTTGTCTGAGAATAATACCGACGATTTTTGTAGATAAAGGCCGAGTGTTTAGGATTCTCTCCACCTCACAGAAAAATGTTTATAACTGTAGGTAAATAAGGTTTCGGACATCTAGCATTCTACTCGATAGTAGTTTTACCATTCGAGAAATCCCCACCTACTAACCATCCAACCATGGTAGTACAGCCGCTGGATTGATTACTCATATACTCATTTTATCACAGGAGTCTCCCACGATTGGTTTCGAAACTAACCAACTAAGAACTCGAGTTCTCTTCTTAGAGTTGGTACGGCTATCGTTATAGACTTTATCTGGTCTTTCTATTTTTTTCTGGAGATATTTCCTATGTCATATTAGGCTATAGGTATCAAGACCTTGTACCTTCCTATATTTACCGTTCGATTGGCTTCACAAGTGAATAAATAAATCCAAATTTTTATTTTATACTTTAGGAAATTGACTCCATTTAGCAACCATTGTTACCTGGAACAGTCTTGCAATACAAATTGATCTAGAGTAAAGTAGAGATTTCAACTTATATCTCTTACATATAATACATATTTGCTATTTATTTGGATATCTCCTCATGCTCTTGATATTCAATAATTTTCTCTCAAATTATAGAGAATAAAATAAACTTCTGCAGTCTTTTACGGGCGGTATCCCGACTATAAAAAGTATGATATTTTGTACACTTGCTTTGTAATGTAAAACTACAGGGTGATCCAAAAGTCCCGCACAACTTTAAAAATTAATAACTCCGCGAATATTTGCGTTAGAGCAATGCGGTAAACACCATTGTGTTCAGGATGCAATGGGATTTTTTATGGCAAATAATGAAAAATTCGAAATTGATTTTAGTTACAATTTTATTCACCAGATGGCGCTCTACCAGATTCAGATATTCAGCGGCCAAATTGTTTGATAAATTGAAAAATATAATTAAACTACACATATTTTTCCTTTTTGAATACCAGGAAAGAACCCTAATAATATCAAATAACAAATTAATAAAACACCACTTCGCCAAAAGTATGAAGAATTGGTTAACGATTTTCAAATACAATCAGAGATATGTAAAATAGGCAAATGCAAATTAAAACATGTAGCAAAAATATTTATATTTTATATGGGGTTTTGTGAAATAGATTGAATGTTTGAAAAATACTGCTGATATCAATACACGAATTTTTGATATGTTAATATAGTACCAAAAATTATGATGGCACTACTAATAGGATTTCGTGCTGTAAGAAATGTGTAGTTTCTTGACTAATTGGAGACCCTTGACTATTTAACTGGATATTTGTCATGATCCAACAAATGAAATATAGAGGGGAGTGACAAAATATATTTGTCGTACTTTATTCCAAATACCCTATGGGCTTGTCAAATGTTATCATTGTTTATTATACTGTACACAATTTTAAAAAATGTTTCCCCTCAAATAAAAATAATTTTTTAAATCGACCTTTTGCGTTGTAAAACGTGGTAGTAAAATCATTTTGTATAATTTTTTTTCACAAAATTTCTAAAGTTATTGGTATACAGAAAATATTCCTTATGCTATTTCTTCTAATGAGCGAAAAGCGAAAACTAAACATAAGGGGAAAAATTGTGTGTACCAGTGTTATTCGAGAAGTTATAACACTCTGGTTTGCACGACATAATATGTGAGCAAATGACAAACAAAAAATTACTGTTCACAAATAAAAAAAGATAGTCAAGATGTGAGGACAGCATTTATTATCCCCATATCCCAACACAAATAGCTGCAAAATATTGGTAGATAATATAATACATGGCGGCTTATATAACACATGAGGTAACTGCCTTCTCTCTTGTATTAGGTCACAATCCTTGCTCAATGTGGCACCCTTCATTCTCAATCACCGCCTGCAGACGATAAATGACAGAATGGACAGCATTAAATAACATATCTGTTGAAATTGATAAAAACGTGCCATCTGATAGAAGCCTTCAACATGGCCAATGTGGTAGGCCAGCATCGATAAACACACGATTTAATGTACCCCCATAAACAAAATTCGCAAGGCGTCAAGTCTGGTGATCTTGGAGGCCACTGGTATATAAAGTGGCGACTTATCACACGATTTTCACAGAACGTATCCTCCAGCAATTGTTTGGCACCTCAGGAGATATGAGGAGGTCCTCCATCTTTCATGAATGTTATTTCGCTTAGTGCTTTTGCCCTGCATTATGGGAATACCCTTTTCTCTCAAAAGTTGGACATAACGTTAATCAGTTACAAAAACGGTTTTAAAAGTTCTTCCATTGATTTTTCAAAGAAAAATGGCCCAATAATAAAAGAAGTGAACCCACACAAAACTGTAACTCTAGGCTGGTAAAGTGGCATTTCTGTAAAATTCCTAAGGTTGTCTGTTGCCCAAATGCGGCTGTTTTGAATGTTAAATTCTCCGTTTAGAGAAAAGTGAGCATCATCTGTCCACAGAACATTCGACAGCCAGTTTTCATCAATATCAATTCGCCGGAAAACCCATGCAGCGAATTCTTGACGCATCTCAAAATCGCCAACTTTCAGCTCGTGAAATCTTTGAATTTTGTATGGGTACACACAATAGAGACATTAAGTGAAGCGTCTTCGGATATCACAATCATACTCGGCGAATTTAACCCCAAAAGTTCAATTTGGGGATCACCTGTCCTGGATAACAAAAGTCAGCAGGTTCAGGACATGCTAACAGACCTCGACCTTACACCGTTAAATAACGGAGAGAACACCTATCTAAGTCCACAGGCACAGAATCCGCAATAGACATCACAGCGATAAATTACAACATCGCACCCACAACACAATGGAAAATCATGAGAGGTGCAATCAGTGACCACAGACCAATTTTAACAACCCTAAACTTCAAAATTGAGAACGTCCATTAGAATAAAAGAACATGGAACTTTAGGAAAGCCGACTTGAAAAAAAATTCACAGAAAAGCTTGAAGAACTGTGCAACGAAAAATTGAATTACAGAACGCTTGACAAAAACTTGGAAAAATTCTCTTCGAACATTTCAAAATCTGCAAAAGCATCGATACCTAGAGGTAGACGTAAATACCTGTGGATACCTTACTGGAAGGACCACAACATCGAGGCAATGATTTCAGAGAGAGAGACAATATCAATGAACTTCTTAAAAAATAAAACAGAAGAAAACAGAAAGAACTCATTGAAATTAGTCACCAAATAGAACAAGAAATTTGGATATGCAAACAAGAAAAATGGCAGAATTCTGCGAAAAAATGGATCCAAGAAAGGACAGCCAACACTGGAAAATGATTAGAGTGTTAGAAAACAATCAACACCAACACCAATCCTCCAATACTCTAACCGATATGAATAGAACAGCGCGAACGAGAACAAACAGATGGCTGACATAATTGCTGAATATCTTCCAAGCACTTCCATACTCAACTATACAAATGAAGACAGGACTCTAAAAATAATATAAACCAGTTAGTTAAACAAGCAAGAAACTTCCATCAACAAGATATTTTCTCGAGAGACTTCACACTGAATGAGCTAAACTTATCAATAAAAAAATCCAAGAGGTCACCAAGAGATAATCTAATCTTTGGTTAAATGATCAAACACTTTGAAGACAAAGCTAATAATCAACTCCTACGAATACTGAACATTTCATGGCAAACTGGTAAACTACCAAAGAATTGGAAGATATCAATTATAGTGCCAATACTGAAGCCAAACAAAGATGCCAAGGGAATACAAGAACTATCGGCCAATTGCTCTCACCAGCACACTTTGTAAAATACCAGAACGAATTATCCACTCTAGGCTCATAGTCTGGCTCACTAACAATAATAAAATAAACCTCTACCAAACTGCCTATAGATCCCAGCACTGTACGACTGATCAACTGTTTTACTTCTGTCAATCAATAATAGATTCTTTCCAGGAAAAACCGCCAAAGAAGACCACGGCTATATTCCTTGATATGACCTCAGCTTTTGATCGAGTGTGGAGGGAGAAATTACGTGAAAAGCTGCACAACATCGGAGTAAGAGAAAAACCTTAATCTGGATTGCAGACTTCTTAAGGGGAAGAAGGTTAAAGGTTCGGGTCAATGGAGAATTTTCCAAGGAAGGAAGAACATGGGCTGGTGTACCTCAGGGATCTGTGCTCAGTCCTCTACTCTATCTGCTATATATTAACGACATCTATCCTTACCTCACTGAAGACACAAAGGTTGTCTGTTATGCAGATGATATAGCCATATGGCACACAAGTAGCAGCATAGAAAAATCGTAAAAAATACTGAACACATCAATGAGAGGACTGGAGAAGTGGGCAATGGAACTCCAAATGACCATAAACCCAATAAAACCAAACCTATGCGTCTTCTCCACTCACAGGGAAAAAGGCATAAATATAACAAAAAAATAAGCATAAACAAACAAATGATTGATAAAATTAGAAATCCATAATACCTAGGTGTGATACTGCAGTCCTGTATCTTTCAAGTTGGTCTCGAGGACCACGCCATCACCATCTCCTAAGCGGCAAAGTACGCGATCTACGTATTCATCGTAGATCGCAAAATGCGTGGTGTCGCTGGAGACCCACTGGCGATTCTCCACAAACTCTGCAGCGCTGGAAGAGGCGCCATATTCATTGTACATTGTGTATATAATGCATATTATCTTTTTTTAATAGTGCAGACTGTGCATGTATTGACAAGATGTCAACAAAATTATTTTAATTATTATTGATGAGGAATTGGAATTTTCAGAACACATAATTAGCACCTCAAATAGAACTATCAGAAAACTAAACATTCTGAGAAGGCTATGTGGAACAAATTGGGGAGCAAAACCCATAATTCTCAGAACAACATATACCACCTTAATAAGGCCGATAATGGAATATGCAACACCGGTCTGGGCTCCCTCAAGCTCATCACTAAAAGTAAGACTAGACAGTGTTCAAGCAAAAGTGGCCAAAATAATCACTGGTGCTGTTTCATCCACCAACAATGAGAAAATTCAGAGAGAATGTGTTCTAGACCTACTCGCTCGAAAGCAGAAGACAAAATAAAAACAACTTGGATCGGCACTTCGGAAACGAGGAACCAAAGGACGAGATCTCTCTGACCACTTGTGGTTTGGTAGATCCGCCCTTTTCTGAGAATGAGGTGAAACTGACGGCTTTCAAGTTCGGGAAAAGGAAATCTCCTGGTCCCGAAGGGATCGATAACACGGTCGTGAAAGCCCTGGTAAGGATGCACTTATCGCTTCTTTCCAGGTTATTCAATAGGTGCCTGGACACTGGTACTTTTCCTGAGGCATGGAAGGTTGCCCGAATAGTGCTTCTCGAAAAGTCTGGTAGAAAGGGTAATTCTCCTAATGATTATCGTATGCTTTCTTTACTAGCGTGTCTAGGTAAGGTCCTGGATAGCCTACTAGCTCAGCGACTGAAGCACTGGCTAGAAAGTAATGAGCTCCTTTCCTCTTTCCAACATGGTTTTAGGGAAGGGAAGTCCACAACCACAGCTCTGAACGAGGTGTTAGAGGGGGTTGAGATGGGCTTAAATAAGGGTGCTTGGGTTCTTTTCGTGGCCCTGGACATTGATGGCGCGTTCAACTCCATGAACTGGAACAAGCTGATGAGAAATTTGATGGACATGGGTTGTCCTGATAATTTGTGCAGCTTGGTTCGTGACTTCCTGAGGGATAGACGGATTAGCCTCAGTTTTGGTGGGCGGAAGTTGGAAAGAAACTGTGCTAGGGGTTGCCCCCAGGGCTCTTGCTGCGGACCTATTCTGTGGAATATCCTGGTAAACACCGTTTTCCAGGAGGAGCTCCCTGAGGGAGCCAGGCTGGTTCTCTATGCTGACAACCAGTTCCTCATTGTTGAGGCTGCTTCGAGAGCGAAGGCTGAGAAGTGTGTTGAAACTTCTCTCCGAATTCTCTCGAACTGGGCCCATGACTCTGGCCTTATGTTCAATGTCTCCAAAACTAAAGCCCTCAGCTTTAAGCCTAGGGACATAAGAACTAAAAGGAAAGGGATCAAATGGGAACACAAGCTGGCTATCGGGATCGAAGGACGGAGGGTAGCGTTGGTCAATAGGATGACCATCCTGGGGGTGGTCATTGATGACAAGATGGGTTGGCAATACCAGGCGGAGGAGATGGTGGAGAGAGGCAGGGAGGCGTTGTGCAGGCCTGTCCTGGTTGGCTCTCAACAGGGGGGGGAGAAGGAGGGTACTATTTTTAGGAACCTCTGCCTCTCCTGTGTCGAGCCAATCCTGCTATATGCTTCCAGGGCTTGCTGGCGCCGAAACAGGGATCAGAAGGTGGCAACAACTCTAGAAAGAGTGCAGAGGAAAGCGGCACTCAGAATCACAGGGGGATATCGCACTACCAGCAGTGAGGCCTTATTGGTCCTCGCTGGTCTTATTCCCCTGGGGTTGAAACTAGAGGAGGAGACCATCAGACAGAAGATCTAAGAGAACAGGGAAGATGCCCTGGGACTTGAAGCGGGGGCCCTGGAATCGAAGAGGGACCCAAGGAAGCCTCCGCAGTGGTTGCCAAAGTGGAATTGGAGTCCTGGAGGGCCGACAGGGATTGGCACGGAGGTTTTCACTGATGGGAGTAGGTCTGGAACCAATACTGGAGCTGGGGTAGTGATTTTCACTAATGGAGAGCTGATCTTCCAAGAAAGTTTAACACTCAGAGTGGACGAATTGGTCTTTTCAGCCGAGCTGGTTGCGATCAGGGTAGCCCGCAGAGTGTGTGCCGAGAAGAACTTCAGCCCGGACCGCCTCTATTCAGATTGTATGTCGGCCCTCGTCGCCATCAATCTGGAGAAAGGGCAACTCGCGCATCAAATAATCCAGGAGCTGGAGATGATGACGCGGGCTCCGGAGCTCCCTTGGTTTAGGAGACACAGCCTCATCGAAGGTAATGAGTTCGCAGACAGGATCTCTAAGGCAGGATGCTTAAAAGGTAGATCACTGAGGACCACAGTGACCAAGAAAGAAGTTTATAGGAGGATCAGGGGGCACGTCCAGGACTTATGTTTGGACAGATGGAGGAACATTGTGAAGGGGAGAGAGTTATTCAATGGGGTAACAACACCCAAGTACCTCTGTAAGGTAATATCCCACAAACTCATTAGAGTAGTTCGGGACATGGGCTCTTCCCCAAGTCTCCACAGATTTGAAATTAAGAGCAATCCTGAATGCGTCTGTGGAGAAAGGGATGTGAATGCACGCCACTACGTCTTGGATTGTCCAAGGGTAGTGGGTGTGCAGGAAGAGAGAAGGAGGGCGAGGGGCGCGATCGAGAGTGAGCTGCTGAGAAATCACAGCAAGCTTCTTGAGAAAGCCCACGACGTGGTAGCTGAGCTTTTCCTCAGCTGTGAGTGAACAGAGTCGACCGGGGTCTGCCTCCCCGCGGTCCCTGCTGGACACAGTAGATAGTTTCCTATTTTGCTGTGATTAAAGGCCACCGGTATAGAAATCCTTCCAGACACGTTGTCTGGGAGGTGGTGCTTCAAGGTACAATGTCCAATCACTAGCTTGGATACCGTTACTTGGCTTATGAGTTGAACAGAATAGCAGCGAAGGCATGCTTCGCATGCCGGCTTGTGGACCGAAAGGTCTGGGTGGCCATCTGCTTCTAGGGTATACCAACTGTGCTTAGATGGGATCCTCCAGTTCTTGTTTATTTTGGCTACTGTTTCTATTTCTTTAAAAGTAAGTTTATTTTTCTGTAGCAAGGGTTCTTTTGTGCCTTTTTTCGCTAGCGCATCAGCAGCTTCATTGCCTTCAATGCTAACATGTAAGAGTGTCCATTGAAGGTGAATTTTTGAGGTATTGAGAGTTTTTGGAGATAACCAATTATGTTCCTGCTTACTTTGTCTCTAAGTTCCCCTGTGTGACTCAAGTGTTGTATGGCACTTCTACTATCAGTAAGAATCCATATATCGTGATGTTTAATGTTTCTGATGGATTTTAAGACTTCATAGATGACTATAAGTTCTGATCTCAAGACTGAGCAAAATTCTGGGTTTATTCTGTTTATTTTCTCAATGCCATTTGTGGTTTTAATGAGAGAGCCACTGCCAGTGTGTCCCAACTCATCTCTGCTACCATCAGTATAGATAGTTATTGCATTTTTAGGAATTTTATTAATTATTTCTAATAATAATTGTTTTAAGTATTCTGGATTTTGGTATTGTCTGTTGGTGGTTTCATTTAAAGTGGCATTAAAAATAACATTTTGTTAGTGGTTCGCATGGAGATATTTTTTTCAGCTAAATAATATTTTTCCACTTTATATTTTAAAAATCCATTTCTTTCGGCCAGGTGGAGAGGGCCTTCTTTTTTTAGTCTTAGATTTGATTCCCAATTAAGTATGTAATTGAAGGTTCTGTGTTTGTTTTCATAACTCTTGATTTTGTTTATATATTTTGGCAGATTGTAGCTTATTCTATTCTTTAAGGGCATAATGTCTGCCTCGTAAAGTACAATATCATTAGGGCAGGGTTTTCGAAGACCTGTAATAATTCTAGCTGCACTTAGTTGTATCCTTACCAGTGATTTTAGATTTGTTTCAGATGCTGTACCATAGATTTGATATCCATATTCCAGGATAGGTCTCATTAGAGATGTGTAAGTTAATTTTATTGTTGTTGCTTCAGCTCCCCACTCTTCCTGAAATATATTTCAAGATTTTTAGTCGGTCTCTTCCCTTTCTAACAACTCCTTCAATATGCTTACTGGAGTTGATTTCTGGATCCAGGGTGTAGCCGAGATATTTAGGATGTTTATTATATTGCAATTGTTGTTCTTTCAGAATAATATTTGGTCTTATTTTGTATAGTTTCTTATCGGTAGTAAAAAGACAGGTTTCAGATTTTTGGGGGTTAAATTCTAATTTATGTGTTTATTAGCAAATTTTTCTAGGTGGAGAAGAGTCTTGTTAAATCTCTTTCAGCTTTTTTCCAGTTAGTGCTGCTGCTCCATAGAATAATGTCATCAGCGAAAAGTCCAATATTGGTTTTATGTGAAATTTATTTTTCTATGCCTGCAATAAATAGGGTGAAGAGAGTTGGGCTAAGGACTGATCCTTGTGGTAATCCTTGGTACAATTTGAAGGTTTTAGATAGAGTGCCATTATATTTGATCCTGATTTATATATTTTTAAGAGAATCATTTATCCAAGTGATAGCTTTTCCATCAATTTTGAAATGTTTGTATAATTTTGTAATTAACTTGTTTTTCCATACCTTATCAAAAGCTTGTGTAAGGTCTAAAAAGCAGCTATGGTGTGGTTAGTTGGTTTTTCGTTTTGTGCATCTTTTACCTTTTGTGTGAAAAATAACAGTTGGTCTATTGTCCCATGTCTTTTCCTAAATCCATATTGTTCTTCTGGTAAGAGATTTCTTGTGTCGGGGTGGTAGGTGAGGCGTCTGAGTATATATTTTTTCCATTAATTTGCAGCAAATATTTGTTAGGGAGATAGGTCGGTAGTTTTTTGGGTCATCAGCAGATTTGTCAAGTTTTTTAATGGGAATTATTGTTGCATTTTTACAGTCTTGAGGCAATTTTCCAGTTTTCCAGGAGTTATTGAAAATATTAAGAAGTCTTTCTTTGCCCATTTTGCCCAAGTTTGATATCATTCGGCCATGGATTCCATCTGGCCCAGGAGTCTTGTTTAGGTCAGTGTTTTCTAATGCATAAGCTAGCTCTTTCATATTGATTTTTTTCATGGAAAATATTATGAGTGCTGGTGACATTTTTTACAGTCATGAATAATCTTTCGGGCCTTTTTTCAACCTTGATTTTACTACTTATTTGATATTAATTACCTAAAAGATTGGCAGCAATTTTGTCATTAGTTGCTGGTGTACCATCTGTATTCTTAATCATATTTGTGTTTTCAGTTTGTGGCTGGACTCTGTCAATTTGTTTTGTCCAATTCCAAAGTTTTGTATTTGGGTTTCTTGGGTTCAGGTTTTCACAAGTTTGTTTCCATTTTTCCCTTTTCACATTTACGCATAATCTTTTTTCATTTTTGCAATCACAATGTTCAGTTCAGTTATACAATATTTTTGGTTTTGGGTGCACTTTTTTGTAGTTCATTTCTTTTAGCTATAAGTCTTTGAATATTTTTTGCCTGGTGTGTATAATTTGGAATCCATTTCTTAATATTACCTCTTGGTATTGAAACTTTGGCTGCTTTAATAATGGTGTTTTCGAAAGATATCATATTAGCCTTTTTGAAGGTCCAGAATTTTTCTTAATTGAGCTAGTTTTGGTCTTGGTGCTAATTTCTATCAAATTAGGCAAATGATCACTTCCAAAACTTTTTAATATTTTCTATTTGCATTTGTGGAAAATGTCAGGATAGTAAAAACTTATATCAAAGGCTTGTGCAGTATTATAGCTTGTAGGAATGATGGGTAGGAATACCATCATTTAAGCACATGAAGGCATTGTCGTCAAATATGTTTGATAGTATTTTGCCTCTTGGGTTTGGCGTAGAACATCCCCATAGTTGATGTTTGGCATTAAGGTCACCTACAATAATAATGTTGTCTGTAAGAAATTGAGCCATTGTTCCATCGTCAATAAATGTATTGTTTGGAGGGTGATACATATTGTATATGTGGATGGCTTTGTTTTGATTGAGGTAGACTTTGATACCTTGGGCTTCGAGGTCTAATGTGTTTGTAATATTAATATGTCCTATGTAATATGTCCTCATAGTACAAATTATTGATTAAAATTGCTAGGCCACGCCCTTCAACAGCATATACAGATGGATCTTCAGACCTTACCCTGAGTAATGGAGGCGCCGGAATTCACATAATACTGCAAGATGGAACAAAAATCAAAATCAAAGAAGGAGCAGGACAGATTTCGTCAAACTTCACTTGTGAACTGACAGCCATCTGGAAATCCCTTGATGTATGCCTTAACCAACCATCCCTGCATCAAGCAGAAGGAATTTTAATATACAGCGACTCCATATCCGCTCTAGAAGAAATTCAGAAGGGCAATACTAAAATCACACAGAAAATACACTCGTTACTTACCCAACTGGAACCATTGGAGAATAACTGCATTCTACAATGAATCCCTGCCCATGCTGGGATCAGGGGTAATGAAATGGCATTCGAATTGGCAAAGGAAGCCAGAAAGTTGAGCCAAAGGAAAGTACAAATGTCATTATTTGACGCTGATTCTTTGTCAAAATACAAGATAATTAAACGAAAAAATAAGAAAAGATCAAAATGCGAAATAAACTCTGAGAGAAAAATGACAAAACCTATAACAAGACTTAGAACAAAACACTATAAAGGAATACAATACATCCAGATGGCACAAGAACCTATAGGGCATGCAACAATTGTCCTGGTGTGGAACTTACACCTACCCACATATTCTTATAGCCAGCAATGGCCGCAGCCTTGCAAAAATTAGACATAGACCCTGAACAGCAGCTTTACACACCTAAGATAGTGGACATTGCTGCTGCTGTGATGGAGATACATGGATACATCTGAGGCTCTTTATTGGACACGACAACAACAACGGCATTCCAGAGTAAAATAAATTATCAGAGATAGATACATATTTTTCAAACGAATTAAAATAAATATAATCGATACTGATTGAGAGTTGAATTAAAAATATTAGAAATTTATTATCTTCGGAAACAAACCGTATCTAAAATATCAATTTTCTTTTTGCTACATGTTTTAATTTGCATTTACCTATTTTACATATCTCTGATTGTATTTGAAAATCGTTAACCAATTCTTCATACTTTTGGCGAAGTGGTGTTTTATTAATTTGTTATTTGATATTATTAGGGTTCTTTCCTGGTATTCAAAAAGGAAAAATACATGCCGATCAGGTATATTTTTCAATTTATCAAACAATTTGGCCGCTGAATCTCTGATTCTGGTAGAGCGCCATCTGGCGAATAAAATTGTAACTAAAATCAATTTCGAATTTTTCATTATTTGCCATAAAAAATCCCATTGCATCCTGAACACAATGGTGTTTACCGCATTGTTCTAGCGCAAATATTCGCGGAGTTATTAATTTTTAAAATAGTGCGGGACTTTTGGATCACCCTGTATAACTAACAATATTTGAAAATATATAAATATTTTTTTGTCTATTTCCGCGAATACCCTGACCAAATATTTCATCAGGATTGAACGATTTTAGAAAAAAGTATACTTAAATTTTGGTTGGAAGTACAATAAAACTGATTTAAGATTGGTGGCCGGACAGAACGACAGACAGACAGAAAGAACGACTGAAATACATGGAAGAAGGTTAAATAAAGGAATCCACTATTTTTCTTCTGGATCCCGCCAGCATTCTTATTGAGAGTTGGAAGAATTATTGAGCGCCACATGTATATATTGTACTTTGCCTTTTTATTCTGTGATCTATTGTATCAAACTTGGTTTCTCTTTCATCTCTTATACGATATCTACAGTTTCTACTCCATCCTACTCGATCTCTATCTCACTCGGTTTCATTTTATTCTCCAATCGAAAAGAGGGTACTTACATCGAAATAAAAGGTTTTTCCTTCCAAATGGTCGAAAGCGACTGAATGAACGATCTAGTGATTGAGAATTGTTGAATTCTTATGATTAACCAAACCTCTTTCTTTCTTCTTTTTGTGATCGATATCGTTGTTCAAACAGACCTCGAATTATATTTCGAAACTATTTATCCTCATAAAAATTCAACAAATCAATTGTGAGCTATTGGTCAAATATATCCCTATTTTAAAATAAACTCATAAGCGTTCAATTGATATTTTTTCGGAAATATTTTTTTCATAAAATTATATATAAGCATAGTGAGATATCTCTCACAAAGAACATATTGATATCGTAAAAATGGTTTTAAATTTAAGTTAATCTTCTTACCTGAGCAAAGTCAATGTCTAACTGCGGTGGTAACCTGTTCAAATTGTATAAATTTAAACTTGAAATTTAGTCGTTAAATATTTACCTAGATAACATGTTGGTCTATTTGTAATAGCAAAATTCGTTTGAGTATAACTAATTTTCCGCAAATAGAAGTTCGGTTAATCGTCTAATTATATACTACTTTATTAGTAAATCATCCATTTTTCTATATTTATTTAAAAAGAGTAGAAGAATAGGTTCTTTAGAAAAATATTTCTCTCTAATTCCTCTATAAAAAAGATAAATTAATAATAAATAGAAGTTTATTCATGGTATTCATATATTGGCGATTGCCAAATATTATAGTCATAACAGATTTAGCTTGAAGGCCTTCCTTTGTTAATTGAACCGACAAATCATTTATTCAAATATAATCCTTAAAAACCTCCAAAGAATTCTTACTATAAACAGATATTTCCAAATCCAGACTTCATACTACGGGATTTAGATGAAGCTTTCATAATAGAAAATGTCCACTCGAAGGTTAAAATATTCATTAATTTATT
The DNA here is from genome assembly GCA_030710605.1 of Cordylochernes scorpioides. Taxonomy (NCBI): domain Eukaryota; kingdom Metazoa; phylum Arthropoda; class Arachnida; order Pseudoscorpiones; family Chernetidae; genus Cordylochernes; species Cordylochernes scorpioides. The sequence goes on along the minus strand of CP092886.1, from coordinate 130,829,462 downwards.
GCCCACCGCTTAGGACTTCTGAGCCTTCTAAATACGCCGGCGGACTTTAAATTCGAATAAAAATTTATTTATGCAAATCTAAACTCTCTCCTTTCTAATTTTCACCAAGCGTATCAAATTCTAATAAAGGCCATTATAGCAAGTGCTCCATCTCAGTCACTCCATTCCATTTACTTTTTTAATTAGGTCCATCTGAAGAATAATATTTCCATAAATTGATGTCTCTTCCCACAATAACTATTAAAGAGAGAATCATTTCAATTTATTGAGAAATTTATTATCACAATTTAATTTTTCGCAATTTAATTACACTATAGCGTTGTACTTGGAACCACTAGTTCGGTTTAAATGTCTTTTTCTTTTTATTTTTCTACTGGTCGCAATTACCGTTTGCAAAATAATAAAAAGGACTATTAATATAGACTCAAATATGTTTTTAAATACATTGGATGATATATTCTCGGAGCCACAATATTTACCTATTCTAATCTATTTAATTCGAAGTATTTATCTTTGGGTAAGAAACTTGCTATATTAAACGATGTTTTACATATTAAATATTCATATTAAAACAAAATTACGGTAAATTATTATAAAATACTAGACGGGTGACCCGGGCTTGGCCCCGGGATTGACCCGTGTGCATATCTACCCGAGTGATATATATTTAGATAATTTTTTTTTATATTTGTTTGTTATTAGCATCATCTATTTGTTTGCATCAGCATAATTTAATCTAATCTTTGATAGAGGGTGCTGTTCGTGAGCTAAGTAGAATAATTTGAATATATAGTTTTAATAATTGATTTATATATATTTTTTAAAATAGCCTATCGTATTCCCCGTATTTATTTACCTATGTATGGTTAAATTTAGGTTTGAATTAGTGAACTACTGCGAATTTGTATACCGGACATACATACAAACAAACAAACATACAAACATTGATTTTTATATATATAGATGTTTCAATATAAATCAATTTTGAGTTTTTCAATCTAATAATTATTTCAGGAATTGATTCATATTTTAAAAATCAAATATAAATAAGTTAAAATTATTAACGTAAAATAAACCATATTTGTAATATGAGATAAAAGCAGTATTGAGTAATTTTAAAAAAGGACGTTTAGTAAATATTCAGTCTGCGATGTCTTATTGGTCCTGACCATGTTCAATCGAGAGAGATCGAAGATAATGATGTTTTATGCACACTTATATATTTATACACTCGCCACAAAATAATTGCATCTCCTATAAACACTTTAACAAATATTTAAAGAATTTGTATAATATTTACACCCGACATCTCGCAAACTTTCTCCAAAATGTTGACAATTCTGGGCCGCATATTCCGCATATGGGAGATGATGGGAAGATAAAATTTTATATCTAAACAGCCAAGTAATCTTCAGTAGAACTTCAGCAAAAATTTGGAATGGTTTGGTCTAGCATCCCACAAGAAGCTATAAATATCTGAATGACAATATGCCTCAACGTATAGCTGCTTGTATACATGTCAAAGTAGATCTCATCAAATATTGCCAAAAGCTGTGTATATATTTCCCAATATATTTACATCACATTTTTCAAATTTCAAGAACTATATTTTACCATAACACACACACACACAAAAACCTTTATTAAGACACACAGGTCTTACAGAGGATTCTCCTTGGGGTTACAAGACGGAGAAAACCATGAAAGTGGGAAATATACAAAGGGGTAAAAATGGAAAATATTATATACACGTGGTAAATATATACAGATTATTATTTGAATAATCCTATGGAAAATAAAAATATGGATTTTGAGAAAAAAAAAACAACAAAAAAATAAATTTTGGAAATATGGATGGGAGAAGTGGAGAGCGAAAAGAGGAAAGAAAACAAGTATTTACATATGGAACATACATATAATGGAACAAGTCAATTTAAGCTCTTCTGCTCACACAGCTATTTTACCATAACATTATATAGCTGACCATAATTCTGTATTTACGCAATTTTTTGAGTCCACACAGAGAGTTTGTGTATATATTATATATTCCAATCTTATTCCTGTAGAAGAGCTCCAAGGCCCGAAATTATATTTTTGAAACACACTCTTCCTTGAATAGAATTTTTCACTCACAATTTATATATGATATATAAAAATATATAAAACCTTTAATTGAATATTACATATATATCGACTTGTGTCTTATTCCTCATCCCTACTCTTATACTTTGTAATGGAGTAATTGAACAAATTGTTTTAATTCATATTTAAAGGGAGAGGTGCCATTTTTGGTACCTGAATACCATTTTCCCACAACTTTATATGGCTTGTGTATATAAAGCTACGGGAGGATGATATTCATGTACCAAAAATGGCACTTCTTCCAATAAATGGCGCTCTCTGTCATCTAGAAAAATGCTCATATATATGTGTGTGAAAAAATAAAAAAATAAAAAAGGTCAGGTGCTGATATTAAAAACAAAAAAAGGCATATACTGACCGGGCTCACATGAGCATTTTCTTAATAGATGGAATAGAGCTCCATCTAGTGGAACAAAAAATAAACTCAACGCTCATTTAAATTGTTCCGTGATATTTGGCCAACCCAATTTCTTGATAAATCAAGAAAAGCCAACCACGAACGCGTTTCGGGCTGTTGGTCCCCCGTTAGCGTGGTGTAGGTCAAATTTTGGTCGTAGAGGTACAGCCTTTCCAAGAATTTAGAGGTTAGCCAAATATCAGGGAACGAGTTAAATAAACGTTTAGTTTTTTTCCACTAGATCGCGCTCTCTGGCATCTAAAAAATGCTCATTTGAGCACGGTCAGGATATGGCTTTTTTGTTTTTAATATATATATATATTATATAATAAAAGGCATATATTGGATTTAATAAAATATTTATTTTGCCATGAATATATATATATATATATTTTTATTATTTTTTTTATTTTATAGATTGAATTATTTTTATATGCTTTTCTCTATTATTCAAATGAATTTTAATTGATCCCCTCTACATAAAATATTACTTAATTTTCTATCGTTTTGTAATTATTCAAGGAATACTTCACTTGCTTAGAGAAAGCCTTGAAATTAAATTATATAAAAAAAGAGTGAAAATATATGTCTCTCTCTCTCGTGGCAAACTATTATTTTAAAGGCTTTTATTCAACTTAATTCTATATCTCTCTGTCCAAAGTTCTTGTATAATTAATATTTGCTGAAGAACATTGCTCGAAGCAAATATTTGAATGTAAATCTACTGTCCTATAAGCTTATGTCCATAGTTTACTTGAAAACCTTTTCTAAGATTCCATCCTTCAGTGTAGCATATGAAACAGAATGATCCAATACAGTATTAGAGCTCTGAGAAGCGGTCTGGTGGATTAAATTGGCGAAACCGCTGGGAGGGTTCACCACTGATGAGCCAAGCCCTCCCAATATATTTTTTCATCGCAGTAAGGACAGTAGAAGTTCGTTTTATGTATAAAAGAAACATACGCGCTTTTAAATCCTTTTAATTTATAATATTTAATATATTTATATAAGAGCTCTCTAACAGTCAGATATTTGGTGTACGCGTATTCTTCTTATATACCTGAAAGTAGTTAGTTAGGATAGTTTCAAACTTCTAGGTGGTCGCGAATTGATTAATTTCTATATTTACTTTTTTTCATATTTTCTGGTAAATTTTTAATATACACCGTAACCTTTGGAAGAAGTCTGGAGTTTTGAGACTTTTTAGGTGGCCTTTTTGGTCAGGAATAGACTAGAGAATAGAAGAGGTATATTTCCTTTAAAACAAAGAAACTAGGTATAATATTGGCGGTTGGGATTACATTAAATAGGAACACAATATCAAACTTCTAGGCCACTGTGATGGTCTGGATTATATTATAGAGAATAATTTGTATATTTAATATCGAAAGGAGAGAGAAAATAGTCGTAGAGCCGTTTGTTGCGTAATGAACGCGCACGTGTGTGCGTGCGGATGGCATTCTATAAAACAAATCCATAGTTTAAACTAGAGATAAAAATAATTATGAGGATATTCACAGATTTATACAAAGGACGGTCAAAAAATGCACAATAGTTTAAAGAAATATTCTTTTATAATAATAATATTTTCTTATTGAATAAGCATTCATTTTTTACACACACACACACACATAAAGGTAATGCCTGGCTTAAGGCGTAAGAATAAAAAAAATGAAAAACTTATTTACATAAAATGTACAAAAGGTTTGAGCCGGCCATCGGAAAACAACAACAATGAGTTTTTATAGGGGAAGCGTGACCTCTGGCGGTCGATTTAGAAGAGTATTTGAATCTATGAAATATATTTTTTTAAATAAGATAATATTTTAATATAATATATATAGGTAAACAGGATTAAGATGTATCTTGTATTATTTTATATATGCAGCCTAAAGTAAACAAAAGAATCCGAAAACGGTCAGTGATAGAGTTTCTGTTTTAGGTCCGGCGACATTTTAGCCACTGTATTTCACTTGAAGCTAAATTATTCGTATGGAAACGAAGCTATGGATATAATCAATATATAGAGATGAATTCAGAATTTACTAACGGGTGATTTTGATGTCAGTGATAGTATCTCTGTAGTGACGTACCAAAAATGGATTTTAACTGAAGAATTAATCAATAATACATAACCGGAAAATGGCTAATAATCAAATAATGGAAAAACTTCCCCTGTCTGAATGAAGTGTTCTTTAAATCATTAATGATTTTTTATAACTTATTGAAAACACTATGGTCGAAATGGGTGCCAAAATTCTATCAAGAGAAATTATATAAATTTGGAAAGAGATTTGTTTAGAGTTAACGAAGATATTTTCTGGAGAATATCTTCAGGTATTTGAAAAGGTGTGATCACTTGTGATCAAACTTTGTTTCATTATTAGAATCATTGTAGAAAGTGCCATTTAATAGACCCATAAAACATCTTCAGTAAAAAATAAAATAAAGCCTTTCCTTTTTCAAAGACAAAATGAATATCTCTGTCTTTTGGGATCAAGAAGGGCTGATATTCATGTGCATACTTGAAATAAATTCTCCTATTAACAAGTAAAGGTATTCCAATTAGACAAGCTAAATTGAGTGAGTAAAACAAAAACAGCCAATTTAAAAGAACACCCAAATCAAAATATATCATGATATTACGAGACCTTACACGGCGCACCTGGCTTTGACGTGGATTGCAGGGTATGGGTGAATTTTGATGTCTCACACTGCGTACAACCCTGACTTGTAATCCTCAGATTTATATCTGTTTAGAATTTTGAATAGTTTTTAACGTGGAAGAAATTTTGAAATTGACGCAATTTTAGTCCAAGCTATTAGAGAGTGGGGTTCAGAGAGCCTGCAGATTATTCCTGAGGAATGGCAGCCTATTCCCTGTCAACCATCAGCGAAGTTCTTCTGAACGCGGCTGTGGCAGCACACGCAAACGACGTTCAATTAGGTCAAGACGTTTTCTATAGGTGAGAGATGAGGAAATTTGAATATTTTTCTGTCAAGTACTTCTTAGTGTTACAGATAAGAGTCCCCCACTGTATCTAAAAATAACGTAATCGGCAATTGACTTTTTTAATCCAAAAGAAAGAGGAAAAATAAATGTGATTGAACCTAATACGAACGAGAATTTTTTTTTTTGAAATATGAGTTTTTCTTAATTATATGAAAATTTTGTTGGAGGGAGAAAGAGGGTTAAAATATAAAACAACTATATAGCATTTTGATTATGAGAGTAAAATAATTGTAATATTAATATCGAATATATATGTATTTTTATGTGCACAAAAGTTAAATTTTTACAAATATATTATATTTAACTGATAAAAATTAAGGATTTAATAAAAATATAAATATATTAATAAAATGCAAATGTTAACATAGGAAATAAATCCCAGTTACCTTGTGGTTATAGGCTCGGCTTTTGATATAAAGGTGTCGAAGAGCCATGTGGAGACCGATTCTTGGCAGATATTTCCTGTGGTACGAGCTGGCGTCAATTGTAGGGGTTGGTATAGGTGGGTAGAGGAAAGATTTATTGCCGTGGAGACTTACATCATGCTTGTTAAGACGTCGTAAGCAGCTATGATGAAGCAGATGACAAGAACGTCAGTAGCAGTATTGGCCACGCTGCAGGTTCAAATATCATGTCGAATAATGCGACAGACCTGTCGCAAAACCATTCGCCTAAGCTTAAAAAGGTGTTATTAGAAATTAAAAGTGCCAGTGGAAAAATTGCATATTTTTAAACGTAGTAGATCAAAAGTTGAACCACGAGCATTCTAAAATAAAGTGAGATCCTTTTTGTCGAAGCTCACATGGCGCTCGCTCTCACGTGATGATCAACGTGTCTTTCGAAGGCGATAAACGGGAGGTTATGTACAAATTAGAGGTTTGCTGGTATTTTATAATATTTAATAGCATTTGTTAGATGGTAATTGTTTTAAATATCCTGGAAATTATTTAAACATAATAAAAATTTGAACAAGAAACTTATCCATGGAAGCTTTATTTACTTTATAATAATTAACATATATTGGTTAATTTTTGGTTTATTATTGAAAACCTGCGATTCAAACTTTTGAGTAATTACAAACTCAAGAAGATAATTTGTACCTTATATCATGTATATAGGGGGATGCAGACAATAAATATATTTGATGAACAGTGACCTTTATTGAAGACACACGAGATAACCAAGTGTGGACAAAATTGCTTCTGTCTCCTTAAAAAAACAGAGGAGGCGACTTCAAAGATTCTCCACCTCCTTAGGTTTTATCCATGAGTGCATTTGAAAAAAAATATATATTCATTTTAATTTTGTATATACAATTTATCCTGCATGTTTATTTCATAATGCGCGCCGCGTAACTGTAAAGACCTCATAAAATCGTTTTAATAAAGCATTCTAGTACACAAAGTAAGAAATTCATTATAAGATGTAAATTTGAAAGAAAAACACTGTAAGATATGAATTCGAACTGGGTATAAAATGAAAATATTTTAGAGACCTTTCATTGGAATTCCATTTTTTAAAGTAAAAAAATATATATGTGTGGGGAGGATATATATTATAAATATATTTTTCCTTTGGGAGTTCTCTCTGCGGAATTTCAAGGGCAAAGCTCGGAAATTTGAATGGAGATGACTAAGGTTGGGATGGAAAAACTTGCTTTGTTTCTTTTTATCCTCCATACTACTCTCTGAATTTTTTACTTCCGAATAACTTCTTTTTTAGTTACAAAGCGCGCGCACCTTCACGTTTTGAATCTATTAGAATATATTATACCAAAAAATTAATTTTATATATAAGAGATCCAGAGCAAAAATAAAAAAATATATATTATATATTAAATATATGTGTGCTCTTTTTATTTAGATATTATTTTAAATAAATTACATAGTTGGATATAAAATAATTTATTTTTAAGTGGTATAATATTTTAATTAATTAATATATATTTAATACAATGCGCATAAATCGATTCTATCATATAATTAGATATTTTCGTGCTGAAAGTTTTTAAAAATATTTCGGGAAATATTTCAATTAAAAATAGAGGGGTAAAACCTTCTTATGTTTTCTATAATACAAAATGAGAAATACCATTTAAAATATGAATAAAATTATTTTTGAACAAATATATCTCTTCTCATATATTAAACGAGAATATACTCTTATGGAAAAACTTAATGAAGCTGTACCTTTCAGCTTGTTTATCGAGATTAAGATAATACTCTTAAAGCTATTTGATAGACAGTTGAACCTTAATTGAATACACACGAGATTAACAAGTGCAAACAAAATTTTCTTTGTCTCCTTAAAAGAAAATAGACCACCGGGGACATCAAAGATTTTCCATTTCCTCATGTTATGACCATGAATTTATGTATACAAAGCTCTAAAAGAAATCTGAAAACATTCATGAAAGAAAGCGCAAAATAAGATTTCGAAAATAATTAATCATTACTCGCCTTATATAGGACCAATAGGTTCGATGGATCAAAGATGCCGGGCTGTCTTGAAAAATTATTTTTCTACATAATATTAATTGGTGATTACATTTCACTTTGTTGATTTTTATAAATATTACTATATTTTGGTACTTTATTTATTTTTGTGTTATTTCCTATTTTTTTCCCTAAAATATACAGTTAAACCTGTCTATAGCGCCCCCTCTAAATAGCGCCTTCCTCTCTATAGCCTCCGATTTTAAATATGTAGCACGATGAATTTACATTAAGAGTGACCTGTCTATAGCACCCTATTTTGGAGAGTCCCAAGAGGGGGCGCTATAGACAGGTTTAACTGTATATTAATCAATTTTTAAAAAGGTATGAAAATAAAAAGATAGACTGTTAAATATGTGAACAAAATATATTATTTGAAATAATACTATGTGTGCAGCCAAGTTTCTAATTTTACAATAAGATAACTCTAACGACACATGTTGTTGACATTCATGTTTAAAATTGTGTTGTTATCCTCTGTGGAATATCTATCAACAATAACCTGTTATAATACCAATATTTACTCCAAAGAAGAAATATATTTCCAATAAAGATGTCGAGTTTGTGCTAAATGATCACCCTTTGTGGTAAGCATTGCCTTTCTGCCGTAGCTTAAAAAATCAGATGTAACATTCGTTTTCTCGAGTAGGCCTCTGGAGAACATGCGTAATCGAAAACTACCTGTGAAAATCGTTTTGAACGTTTCTAAAATGGCTATTTCAACACTGAAGTCGGAGTTGGTGGTGTGGTCGACACTTTTCTCCAAAATCATGCAATTGCTTGGATGAATTGGCCAGCTCGATCTCCAGACCTAAACCCCATTGAGCAGGTATGGGAAAATCTCATCCCTCCAACCCCCTCCTAGAGGAGCTGATAAACCCCATAATTCTTAGTATCGGTCGCCGATGTAGAGCCTGTCTATCAGTTAAAGGCGATCACACCCCATATTAACAGTAATATCCAATATACAGGGTGATCCAAAAGTCCCGCACAACTTTAAAAATTAATAACTCCGCGAATATTTGCGCTAAAGCAATGCGGTAAACACCATTGTGTTCAGGATGCAATGGGATTTTTTATGGCAAATAATGAAAAATTCGAAATTGATTTTAGTTACAACTTTATTCGCTAGATGGCGCTCTACCAGAATCAGAGATTCAGCGGCCAAATTGTTTGATAAATTGCAAAATATAACTGAACGGCACGTATTTTTCCTTTTTGAATACCAGGAAAGAACCCTAAAAATATCAAATGATAAATTAATAAAACACCATTTTGCCAAAAGTTAGAAGAAATGGTTAACGATTTTTAAATACAATCTGAGATATGTAAAATAGGTATATGCAAATTAAAACATGTAGCCAAAAAAAAATGATATTTTAGATGCGGTTTGCTGGAATCCTCTCAGCTCTTTAAAATTTCGAAAAAAATAATTTTCTATTTTTTTTTAATTCAACTCTCTCTCAGTATCGATAATATTTATTTTAATTCATTTGAAAATTATTTATCTATCTCTGATGATTTATTTTACTCTGGAATGCAGTTGTTGTTTTTGTCGTGTCCAATAAAGAGCCTCAGATGTCTCCATGCATCTCTATCACAGCAGCAGCAATGTCCACTATCTTGGGTGTGTAAAGCAGCTGCTCTGGGTCTATGTCAATTTTCTGCAAGGCTGCGGGCATGAGAATATGTGGGTAGATGTTAGTTCCACACCAGGACAGTTGTTGCATGTTCTATAGGTTCTTGTGCCATCTGGATGTATTGTCATCCTTTATAATGTTTTGTTCTAAATCTTGTTATAGTTTTGTCATTTTTCTCTCGGAGTTTATTTCACATTTTGATCTTTTCTTATTTTTTGTTTAATTATCTTGTATTTTGCAAAAGCATTAGCGTCGAATAATGACATTTGTTCTTTCCTTTGGCTCAACATTATGGCTTCCTTTGCAAATTCAACTGCCATTTCATTACCCCCTATCCAAACACTGGCAGGAATCCATTGTAGAATGCAGTTATTCTCCAATGATATCAGTTGAGTAAGTAACGAGTGAATTTTCTGTGTGATTATAGTATTGCCCTTATGAATTGCTTCTAGATCGGATATGGAGTCGTTGTACGGTATATTATAATTCCTTCTGCTTGATGCAGGGATGGTTGGTTAAGGCATACATCAAGAGCTTTCCAGATAGCTGTCAGTTCACAAGTGAAGTTTGACGAAATCTTTCTTGCTCCTTCTTTGATTTTGATGTATGTTCCAATTTGCAGTATTATTTTAATTCCAACCCCTCCATTACTTATGGTAAGGTCTGATGATCCATCTGTACATGCTGTTAAATAATTTATCTGATCGCATAAACCAATTGTGTCAAATCCTTTCTTTTTAAGTATGTTTTTGTTCTCTTTTTGTTTATTTCAGGGTTCATTCAGGTTAAGATTGATGATTACATTTGATGGCAATGGGGTAGGAAATATTGGTTATTCTCGAATTTGAAATTCTTTATGTTTCATATTCATGCGCTTTCTAATATTGTTGTCGTACTGAAGTGTTGAAGATCTTTTGAGCCTTTCTTTTTGTGTCCAGTTTAAATAGGTTCTATGGGATATGTGTTCGGTTTCTTTAGTTTTTAAGCTATTTGTGAATTTCACTGTTTTTAATTGTTTTCTTCTTTCAAGTAGGTCTAGACCACATTCTCTCTGAATTTTCTAATTGTTGGTATTTGAAACAGAACCAGTGATTAATTTGGCCGCTTTTGCTTGAACACTGTCTAATCTTCTTTTTAGTGATGAACTTTAGGGAGCCCAAACAGGTGTTGCATATTCCATTATTGGCCTTATTAAGGTGATATATGTTGTTCTGAGAATTTTGGGTTTTGCTCCCCAATTTGTTCCACATAGCCTTCTCAGAATGTTTAGGTTTCTGGTAGCTCTATTTGAGGTGCTAATTATGTGTTCTGTAAATCGCAATTCCTCATCAAGTATCACACCTAGGTAATTTGGAGATCAAATTTTATCAATTATATGGTTGTTTATGCTTATTTTGGAGTTAGATTCATACCCTTTTTCCTGTCAGTGAAGGAGACCTATAGGTTTGTGTTTATTGGGTTTATTTTCATTTTGAGTTTCATTGCCCACTTCTCCAGTCCTCTCATTGATGTGTTCAGTATTTTTCTGATATTTCTATACTGCTACTTGTGTGCCATATGGCTATACTAGCCGAATGACCCGGGCAACGCCCGTGTTTTACCCGATTGAATGTTTTGATTCAAATACTATTTGTTACAATTATAATTTGGCGCCTCAAATAAATGCATATGTTAGTTAATAACTATAGCCTATGTGCTTTATCTGTCTATGTACTGTTGGCTTCCTTATGCGTCTCTTACTGTCAAAAAGAAAGAGAGGATTCCATTTGGTTATTAACTAATATATGCATTTATTTAGGGAGCGACCCGCTCCAACACAATAGTTACAAAGACGACCTGGCTCTATGAGGTCTAGGACTGCGGACGGGCACTTGCACAGCGGCAGGTTCCGGTTTAGGAGTGCAAGAGGGCACGTGCACAGCAACAGGCCCTGGTCTAGGAGTGAAAGAGGGTACGTGCACAGAAGCAGTTTCCTCCTTGTTTCCTGATGTAACCTCTGGAACCTCCTCTTCACTTTATTTCTGACATCCACCTACAGGCTTCTCTCCTGATGTTCGAGGAAGTATCAATTTTTTTTGTCTCCACTTTATTCTTTCTCACAGGTCGCAATTGATTGATATGCCTCTTATACACGACGCCCTCGCAACTTATAAGGTAGTGACGGTAGCTCAATAATTTCAAAATGGCACCTTTTTACCGTTTAGGTCCAGTTGCATAGTTGCGGAAATAAATCTCGCAACCTGTAGTAAACTGCTCCTGCCTTCTTATGGCCTCAAGAAATACCTCTCGCGGATTTCCCATCTTGGTATTAAATTCGAGAATCTTGATTTCAAACTTCTCTTCATTAGCAGTTCCGCGGGGGAATTCCTTTATTACAGTTTGGGGGAATGCTCTATGAGCAAATAGGAATCTTTGTAGATTCGTCTCTAAATCATCCTTCCCATTATTCTTTCTCAAAAGGTTTTTAAACTCTCTTACATATCTCTCAGCTAAACCATTTGCACTAGGATTATACGGACTGGGCTTAGTGTGCCGTATACCATTCATTTTGGTAAATTGCTCGAATTCACCGGAGACAAACTGTCTTCCGTTATCTGTAACCAAAAATTAGGGCAATCCAAATCTGGCAAAAAATTCTCTAAGATGATTTATAATCGTTTTGCTGGTATAATCTTTGATGAAAAAATTTCTATCCACTTTGAGTAAGCGTCCACGAGAACCAAAAACATTCTTCCCATGAACGGACCCGCTAGATCAAGATGAAGTCGATTGCACGGTTTTTCGGGCCAAGTCCATTCCAAGATGGTAGCCGGGGGCATGCTTGCCGATTCTTGGCATACTCTACATTCTCTAGTTAACTCCTCGATGTTACTGTCTATGCCTGGCCACCAGAAAATACCGTCTGGCAATCATCTTCATTTTAACAATCCCCATGTGTATTTCATGCAAGTCATTTAAAATTAAAGATCTTAATTTTTGGGGAATTACCACTCTTTCACGCCATTGAAGACAACCAAACTCCAAACTTAATTCCTCATTGATCTTATAATGAGGAGCTAGTGGTTTTTTCTCGGTACCCCCCCCCCCCCCTTGTGAATTTCCACACACACACACAGTTGCCTTCTCTAACATTCCTTAATACTATAGACAGTATTTTATCTTGGGGCGTCTCATATGCCACCTCCATAAAAGAGAACGGTACCTCATTCAACCTACTGAGAAGAAGTACCTGGTCTTCATCAAGAGACTCTCTGACACTCGATTCTAAAGGAAGACGTGACAATGCGTCAACATTGGAATTATCACTAGTTTTTCGAAATTCCACAGTATAATTGAATGCAGCTAATTTTAAGGACCATCTTTTAATTCTGAATGATGCACATATGGGAATTGGTTTATGAGGTGAAAATATATGAATTAAGGGTCGGTTGTCTGTGACCAATACAAATTTTCGTCCTAGTAAGTATTGTCTGAATTTCTCAACGCCAAAGGTTATGCTCAACGCTTTCTTTTTTAGTTGAGAGAAACGTTTTTCCGCTTCAGTTAATGTTATAGAAGCAAAAGCTATAGGGCATTCTTCCTTTCTATCATTTCTATAACTCAGAATTACGCCTAGTCCATAGTCCATTAATAATGATTTACATTTTTTAAATAACATTCGATATTCTTTCGTCCAATTCCATCTACAATTTTTATCAAAAGTTGATAGAATAGCGCTAAAATGTTTGCTATATTCTTTATGAATCTATAATAATACATTAAGAGTCCTATGAAAGATCTTAATTGCGAAACATTCTTTAGGTTCAGGCGCCTCTATCACTGCTTTAATTTTATTTTCTAAGGGATGCATTCCATATTTATCAATTTTAAACCCTAAATATTCCACCGAATCCCTTTTAAATTTACATTTATCTCTGTTTAACTTTTAAAAAATTTCTAGAAAAATTCTAAACATTAGTTCCAACTTTTGTTCATGATCTTCAAAGTCTTTTACTGCAACCAAAATATCATCTATGTAGCAGGCCACACCTGGCAAATCAGCAAATAGACCTTCCATAATCCTCTGAAATTTATTTGGTACTACCGCCACGTCATATGGTAGTCTTTTATAAGAAAACAACCTCTTTGTTGTGTTTATATCAATAACAGCTTTGGCTTCTTCCGCTAACATTACTTGTAAGTAAGCCTGTGATAGGTCTAGAGTCGAAAGTACGGTGCTTGTAGATAATTTTGGAAAGATCTCATCGATCGATGGAATGAGATACCTATCTAATTCTATTGCTTTATTAGCTGTACATCTAAATCACCACATATCCTTACAATACCATCCTTTTTTAATACCGGTACTATTGGAGCGGTCCAATATGCATGAACTATAGGTTATAAAATGCAAGAATTCACTAAACGATCAATTTCATTCTCTACTTTGTTTTTTAGAGAGAAAGGTAAACTTCTGGCCTTACAAAACACAGAAGTCACATCCTTTTTTAAATTTAAATTTATTTTAACATCCTTTAGACAGCCCAAATCTTTGTTAAACAAATCTGCATATCTATCAATCAAACTATTTCTATTAGATTCATTATTTAAATTTTTAATGCTAAACAATCTAGAATAATCAAGCTTTAACTGTTTAAGCCATTCTCTTTCTAACACAATCACCTGGATTTTTCATTTACAACTATTAATCGTAAATATTGGTTGGCTTCTTTTACAAAAACATTTCATTGCCCTATAATCTCTATTTATTTACCACAAAAGGATTTTAATCTTAAATTTGTTGGAAATAATTTTTTACCTTGCCAATAATTCTTATAAATATCTTTATGTTTTAACGTAACTGGGCTTCCTGTATCTATTGTAAAGCACAAAGAATTATCATCTACTGTTAAATTTATTGTGGCATCAGTTTCGCCCTGTACAGAATATATAGAGTCCTCTTGTACAAATTTACATCCCCACATTTTTTTACTATCTTTGCAGACCCTACTTAAATGACCCAGGTTTTTACATTTTAAAACAAGTCTTTGTTCTATGAGGGCAAACAGAGGCCACGTGTGAATGTCTTTCACCACATCTATAACACAATTTTTCTCCCCTTTGCCCGAAAGGCCTATGCCGCACCACGCTATTATTTACTCACTCTTTTTATCTTTTCCATTCACAGGGTATATCTTGGCCACTAATTTATCTTGTAATTCTCTTTTATTTATCTCCGCCAGTTCGAACGAGATCGCCACTGCAAAACTTTATCCAGGGTGACATCGTCGTTTTCTTGTAGTAGCTTCTTTTGCAGGCTTTCCAACTTGATTCCAGCCACAAAACGGTCTCGCATCATTGTTCCCAGCATATCGCCGAAATTACAACCTATTGCTAAATGTTTGAATTCTCTAAGATATTCCGAAATTGATTCTCCTTCCAGTTGAATTCTCTTTAAAAATCTCCATCGCTGTGGTATCACTTTCTTCTTTGTATCCAAATGCAGCTTAATTCTTTGAATGATAGTATCATAGGGTTAATCTTTCATTAGACCAGAAAAAAATTTCGTTTCCCTGCTTCAAAGTTTCAGAATCTGGTAGCGAGGTAAAAATCAGCACTTTAATCTCCTCCTTCAGATGCCAAAAAGAAAGCCTCAAATTTTTGTACAAAAAGATCAAAGTGTCCTCCACTGGGCTATAGCATCTAAAAGGTTATATTAACTTTGAACTTGTCATGCTGATCTTTTCTACTCCTTTGTTTTCTCGATCCAGATAGTTTGAAATATATAGTTGTTATACTTGCATAGACGCCGTTTTCCTCAGCTTTTTACTGGCTCTGTAGATCGCGCATCCTCGTCGCCATTTTTGTTGTGTCGTAATTAGACGTACAAGAGCTCAAACTTGACCATGGCCAACAACAAATGTCCAATTTATATACACATATATTTTTACATAATGAGGCTTTAAATAATACAAATAATATTCATCTATTTACATAAACAACCGTTAATATATAGCCAGAAGAGTAGAGGACTGAGCACAGATCCCTGAGGTACACCAGCCCATGTTCTTCGGTCCTTGGAAAATGTTCCATTGACCCGAACCTTAATCCTTCTTCCCCTTAAGAAGTCTGCAATCCAGATTAAGGTTTTTCCTCTTACTCCGATGTTGTGCAGCCTTTCAATTAATTTCTACACTCGATCAAAAGCTGAAGTCATATCCAGGAATACGGCCGTTGTCTTCTTTGGCGGTTTTCCTAGAAATCTATTATTGATTGACAGAAGTGGAACAGTTTATCAGTTGTACAGTGTCTGGATCTTTAGGCAGTTTGGTAGAAGTTTATTTTATTATTGTTAGTGAGCCAGACTATGACCCTAAAGTGGATAATTCATTCTGTTATTTTACAAAGTATGCTGGTAAGAGCAATTGGCCGATAGTTCTTGCATTCCTTGGCATCTTTGTTTGGTTTCAGTATTGGCACTATAATTGATATCTTCCAATTCTTTGGTAGTTTACCAGTTTGCTATGAAATCTTCAGTATTCGTAGGAGTTGATTTTTAGCTTCGTCTCCAAAGTGTTTAATCATTTGACCAAAGATTAGAGCATCTCCAGGTGACATCTTGAATTTAACTTTCCTATTGATGAGTTTAGCTTATTCAGTGTGAAGTCTCTCGAGTAAATATCTTGTTGATGGTAATTTCTTGCTTGTTTAACTAACCTGTTTACATTATTTTTTAGAGTCCTGGCTTCATTCGTATAGCTGAGTCTGGAAGTGCTTGAAAGATATTCAGCAATTATTTCAGCCATCTGTTTGTTCGTCCTCGCTATTCATATCGGTTAGAGTATTGGAGGTTTAGTGTTGGTTTTGATTGTTTTATAACACTAATTATATTCCAGTGATGGCTTTCCTTTTTTGGATCCATTTTTTCGCAGAATTCTGCCCATTTTTCTCTCTTTCTTGTTTGAATATCCCAATTTCTTGTTCTATTTTGTGACTAATTTCAATGAGTTCCTCTATTATTTCTCCTGTTTTATTTGTTTTAATGAGTTCATTGATATTGTCTCTCTCTGCAATCATTGCCTCGATATTGTGGTCCTTCCAGTAAAGTATTCACAAGTCTTTACGTCTACCTCTAAATATCGATACTTTTGCAGCTTTGGATAAGTTCGATGAGAATTTTTCCAATTTTTTGTCAATCGTTCTGTGGTTTAATTCTTCATTGCACAGTTCTTCAAGCTTTTCTGTGGATTTTTTTCCAGTGTTCTTTTATTCTGTTGGAAAATCTCAATTTTGAATTTTAGGGTTGTTAAAATTGGTCTGTGGTCACTGATTGCACTTTTCAAAAATTTCCATTGTGTTGTGGGTGCGATGTTGTAATTTATCGCTGTGATGTCTATTGCGGATTCTGTGCCTGTGGACTTGGATAGATAGGTGTTCTTTTCGTTATTTAACGGTGTAAGGTCGAGGTCGGTTAGCATGTCCTTAACCTGCTGACCTTTGTTATCCTGGACAGGCGATCCCCAAGTTGGTCTTTCGGCGTTAAAATCACCAAGTATGATTGCGATATCCGAAGACGCTTCACTTAATGTCTCTATCAGGCCTGTATTGATGCTAGTATTATCGTGGTGATAAACATTTATGATTGGAATTGCTTTATCTGTAAGATAGATTTCTATTGCCTGAGCTTCTCTCGTGCTTTCTCTAGGCTTACTCTGATTTTAGGCGATTTCCTTAAATTTGATTTCTAGAGTTTTAATCAAAACGGCAAGTCCTCCTCCAAATTTTCCCGGTCTGTCCTTTCGTAGTGTGGTATAATCTTGGATATTGAATCTCAGATTCTGATTCAATTTTGTCTCCTGAGGACAAGTAATATGTACATTGTTGTCACAGAGAAGACAAGTCAGCTCTTTATTTTCCTCTGGGAACCATTTATATTGAGTTGTAGTAGATTGAATTGTGTCCTCGTAGTAGATTTCTCATCATGAGCTCGAGCTGCAGCTCCTGACGCGGCGGTTACCCCGGACGCGGTAGCATTACTGGAGATATCAGTTTTGCTCTTCATTTGAAAATGGGTGCCGTTGAAACGTTAGTCATCTTGGAAACGAACCAGAATTTGGTCAAATATTCCAAGGGTCCAGGGGGGACCGCAAGGAGGTGTGGTCGGACTTCTCCCCTAACCTGGAACGCCGTCACTACAGGATAAAGCACTCTTGGTGAATTTTTTAAATTGTGATTCAGAATCTGCCACTGAAGCTTTACCAGCGTTTCGTTCCTTTAAAGATATTCAAAGCGGTAAAGGACCAATGAGTTGCTACTCTCTAAAGCGATTGATTAAAAGTTTTGAGGAAACTGGATCTCTGGAAGCAAAACCTCGGAGTGGAAGAGCATCGACATGCAAGTCAGTGGCTGTTACGGTTTTGCAGAATGATGAAGCTATTGAAACGTTATCGACGTATGGAGAAGTAAGTGCTAGACAAGTTTCTCGACAAACGGGGATTTCGTATGGAACAGTTTGGAGAGAACACACATTTAGAATTTTTCTATAAAAATACCCTAACAAAATTCAAAGTTTTCACGAGTTGAAAGTCAGCGATTTTGAGAAGCGTCAAGAATTCGCTGCATGGGTTTTCCGGCAAATTGATATTGATGAAAACTGGCTGTCAAATGTTCTAAGAACAGATGATGCTCACTTTTATCTAAAGGGAGAATTAAACATTCAAAACTGCCTCATTTTGGCAACAGAAAACCCTAGGGTTTTACAGAAATACCACTTCATCAGCACAGAGTTACAGTTTTGTGTGGGTTCACTTCTTTTTTTATTATTGGGCCATTTTTCTTTGAATAAATCAATGGAAGAACTTTTAAAACCGTTTTTGTAACTGGTGAACATTATGTTCAACTTTTGAGAGGAAAGGTTATTCCCATATTGCAGGACAGACAAGCACTAAGCGAAATAACATTCATGCAAGATGGAGGACCTCCTCATATCTCCCGCGGTGCCAAACAATTGCTGAAGGATACGTTCGGTGAAATTCGTTGATAAGTCGCCACTTTATATACCAGTGGCCTCCAATATCACCAGACTTGACGCCTTACAATTTCTGTTATAGGGGTACATTAAGTCGCGTTTTTATCGATGCCGGCCTACTACATTGGCCATGTTGAAGGCTTCTATCAGATGGCACGTTTTATAAATTTCAACTATTTAATTGTGACCATTCTGTCATCTATCGTCTGCAGGCGGTGTTTGAGAATGAAGGGCGCCACATTGAGCAAGGATTGTGACCTAATACAAGAGAGAAGGCAGTTACCTCATGTGTTATATTTTGCAGCTCTTTGTTTTGGGTTATGGGAATAATAAATGCTGTCCTCACATCTTGACTCTTTTTTTTTTCTGTGAACAGTAATTTTTTTGTTTGTCATTGCCCACATCTTATATTATTTCGTGCAGGCCAAAGTGTTATAACTTCTCGATAAACACTGGTATACACAATTTTATCCCTCATGTTTAGTTTATCGCTTTTCGCTCATTAGAAGAAATAGCATAAGGAATATTCTCTGTACCCCCCCCCCCCCCAAATTTAGAAAATTTGCGCAAAAAATAATACGAAATGATTTTACTACCACGTTTTTCAACGCAAAAGGTCGATTTAAAAATGATTTTTTTAGGGCTATATTTTTAAAATTATGTAGAGTATAATAAACAATGATAACATTTGACAAACCCATAGGATATTTGGAATAAAGTACGACAAATATATTTTGTCACTCCCCTCTATATTTCATTTTTGTATCATGACAAATATCCAGTTAAATAGTCAAGTGTCGCCAATTAGTCAAGAAACTACACATTCCTTATAGCACGAAATCCTATTAGTAGTTCCATCATCATTTTGGGTACTATATTAACATTTCAAAAATCGTGTATTGATATCAGTAGTTATTTTCAAACATTCAATATATTTCACAAAACTCCATCTAGAATATAAATATTTTTGCTACATGTTTTAATTTGCATATACCTATTTTACATATCTTAGATTGTATTTAAAAATCGTCAACCAATTCTTCTAACTTTTGGCGAAATGGTGTTTTATTAATTTATCATTTGATATTATTAGGGTTCTTTCCTGGTATTCAAAAAGGAAAAATACGTGTCGTTCAGTTATATTTTTCAATTTATCAAACAATTTGGCCGCTGAATCTCTGATTCTGGTAGAGCGCCATCTAGCGAATAAAGTTGTAAATAAAATCAATTTCGAATTTTTCATTATTTGCCATAAAAAATCCCATTGCATCCTGAACACAATGGTGTTTACCGCATTGCTCTAGCGCAAATATTCGCGGAGTTATTAATTTTTAAAGTTGTGCGGGACTTTTGGATCACCCTGTATTTATGCACTGACTGCAAGAAGATCATTGCTGACCTGCTAATTTGCATAAATACTCGTTAGATTTATTTGATTTGGGTATTTTGATCAATAATGGGATAATAAATTTGTGCATAAAATTTCATTGATGAATGTTAAATATAATTATAGATAATTGAAAAATATGTTATCCTATAATTTTTCGGGCCATTGTAGTTATGGACATCTATAGATGGAAAAAGAATATCAACTCCAAATGTCCATCAGTATATATATATTTAAATTTGTGTATTTCATTATATTTATTTTTTGTTGTAATATATTCTCCATTTCTACTGAACATACACACACATATATTATATTTTCTAACATTTTTCATAAGATATATTATAATATTGAGAATTCCCGAAATCACTATATAAGGCTGGCATTCTTAAACTTTCTTACAACGTTTAAGCGTAAAAGGAGAAGTAACTCGTTTAATACATACCTACAATACCATTCTACCGTAACACTTCATTATATATATATATTTGCGAAGTATGGATAATAAATGAAGAATATATATATATTATAAAGCTATCTTTTCATTTTAATGTAACTACATTCATACGATATTATCTATTGTTAGAAATTCCATGACAATACCTCATACGGACAAATAGGTACTGCAAAAAAGGAAGAGCATTCAAAATGTGAAAGTATTGGGGAAAAATAATTACTAAAGTAAAATTGACGGCACGAAGTAAAATCACGCTGAAGTTAACTGATGCCAAAGTAAATTATGTTCTCCTTTCAGGAAATTACTTTGGCACAAAAACTGATAATTAAGTTTATAATTTGAATGGGTAGAGAGCACTTGACAATGAGAGGCGCTATCTGCGGCATTTCCAGTAGCCGGCCGCATTGTTGTTGCATAATGTCTGGACTCGCATTCTATTTATTACTCCTATATATAAACACCCATCGTACAAGTAGCACATAAATTACATGTAACAATAGTTGGTCCTATTATATAGCTTTTAACAAATTAATATTTTCTTGTTTTATTTCACATTGTATGGCTAGTATTTGAATTATTACAAAAAATTAATAACGAATTTTCACAAATTAACGTACATATAAGAGAAATAATATATATATAAATATTATTTTGTGATTAAAAATGTTATAATATAATTCTAATATAAATAAATAATATATATTATGAAAAAAAACAATAGAAAAAAATAAAAGATAAGTGGGTCAGGTGTTGATATTAAAATTAAGAAGGCATCTCCTGACCACGAGCACATGTGCTTTTTAGATGGCAGAGCGCCATCTAGTGGAGCAAAAATAAACTAAACGTTTATTTAGCTTGCTTCGTATATTTGGCCACTCCACGCTGATGAGCGCCAACAGCGCGAAACGTGTCCGTGGATGGCTTTTCTTGATTTATCGAGAAATTGGGTTGGTCAAATATCACGGAGCAAGCTAAATAAACGTTTAGTTTATTTTTGCTCCACTAGATGGCGCTCCGCCATCTAAAAAGCGCATATGCTCGTGGTCAGGAGAGATGCCTTCTTTATTTTTAATAATATATATTATAATATAAATTCATATGGAAATGAAAATATAGTGTCAGTTTAGCAAACTATTACTGAGTATTAATTTTGAAGTAGCATTATATACAATTTTGCATGAATATATATATATGATATACAAACATACACATACACAAATGAAAAGACATGCAGTGCTCATATTTCAGTTGTCGACCTCAGAAGAACACTATAACAGGCCTCGATATAAATAGTCTCACAAAAATATGTTCGGCACCTAAAGAAAAAAAATATAGCAGGGAATATTGTTTTAAATATAAGAATTGGGTTATATATAAATCAAATTGACCACACAAATTTAAGTTATGAAAAAGGATTTGTAAAATTGTATTATTTTCTTTTTATGGTGGGGATTTATATATTTAAATTGATACATGTTTTTAAAAAAAATTCATATATTGTGGATTTATAATTATTTTATTGTTCCAATATATGTATTTCTTGAAGAAAATTAATGTAAAAATTGATTGTAGCAGGAAACGATGAAATATTATCTGACGAATAGCCGTGACAAAATAAATTCGGAACAGAAGAAAATAAAACCACTGAGAGTATATCATAATACCGGAACATTCCATTAGATTGATTAAAGCCTTTGTAGAATAGAACAAAAAAAGGTCTCAAACAAATGAACTTCGATTATCCAAAGGTTAATTAATATTATGAAAAAGGAAACATATCTTGATAAAAAACTTTACCGTCGACCTGAAAAGATAATGAAAAACTATACATTGGCTTTTGGAATTAGTCCGGCGAAAATACATTTTATAGGTAGAAGTGAACAGGATGAGAACGATGATCCTTGATTACAAATAAATGTCAATATTTTATCGAAGCAGCAGATGGATTTTAAATACAAAGTATGACCATTAAGTTACTAGACTTCCTTATTAAAAATAAACTGAATGATTTTTTAAAAAATGACCGTTTTATTGTTCGAGACTTTTATATTTAAAACAAACATAGCTTTAGCCGCTCGGCAAATTTCCGTTGGAATTTTCGATCAAACATCTGGTATGTTTGAAATTTTGTTTTAAATTGGCTAAATCGGTTTCTGAAAGTTTGCTAATGATTCAAAAACATTCGGAGAAGTGGCTATTAAAAGATCAACGGTGTTTGAATTGTTTAAAATTTAAAGAAAAGGTGAAGTCAGTATTTGATGAAGCAAAGTGCGAGGAGACCACAGACTGTCCAAACTGCAGAAAACGTTAAAAAAAAAAGGTCGGAAAACGATCAGAGAGCTTTCAGAAGCGACCAACATATCATTTGGACTATGCCAGGAAATCATTCACAAAGATCGAGTCTGAAAATAACTGCAAGCAAGTTTGTGCCTCGTGTGCTAACCTCAGAGCAAAAGGAAATACGTTTGGAGATCAGTCAAAGCATGCCAATATGGTTGAAAACGATCGGAATCAATTAACGAAAGTGATAATAAGAGACAAGTCATGGGTGTATGGGTGCGACCTCGAAACCAAACGCCAGTATATTGAGTGGATAGCACGGAATAAATCAAAACCGACAAAAGCTCGAAAGTGCAAATCGAAAACGAAGGTCTTGCTTGTAACATTCTTCGACAACAAAGGACTTGTACGCCATAAATTTATGACAGATATATATATAGAGTCACAATAAATCAAAACACTTATATTTCTATATTCAAGGGCCTGAGGGAATCAATCAGAAAGAAAAGACCGGAAAAGCGTTCCCGTCAAGATTGGTTCCTCCATCATGATAACGCACGCTCGCACTCAGCTCACTCAGTACGTGCTTTTTTGACCAAAAACAACACTCGTCTCCTACCTCAACCCCCTTATTCCCCTTATTTAGCTCCTAATGACTTTTTACTTTATGCTAAATTAAAAATTATCATGTTTCAAACCTAATCAAAGCGATCAGATTTGACACGAAAGAAGAGATAAAATGAAAATCGCTGAAAGTCTTGAGAAGCCTTACGGAGGACAATTTTTCAGCATGTTTCCCTAGTTGGGAATAAAGATGGAGATGATTCAGGAGGATCATACTTCGATATTTATTAACAAATTCATGTAATATTACTCGGTAAAATATATAATTAAACTATCAGTCCCCGGGAACATAATGATCATACTTTATATGCTTTATAAAAGCATGGACATTTGTTTTCGTGGGAATTAGGGAGAACCAACTTAGAAAACACCGGATTGATACTGGAGTTTTTAAACCAATTAAAAACTATCCAAACAGGGTGAGCGCTAAAGAGCGAGATATCGAAAAATATCAAATTAAGGAAATGCTCAGCGAAGGCATAATTAGACCATCATCAAGTCTCTGGTCTTTTCCCATGATATTATCAAGAAGCGAGATGATAAATACGGATTTTATATGAACTAAATAAAAGTGAATGATGTGAGAGTAAAAAATATTTATCCAATCCCTAGAATAGACGAGTTAATAGATACACTCCAAATATACAAATATCCTTCAGCAATAGATCTTAGATATGGATACTGTCAAGTCAAAGTCGAAGAAAAACACAAAAAATGTAGATTTCACTGCAGAGCATGGACAATATGGATCCAATTAGAACTATACAACGTGCTGCTTCCTTTGAGAGAAAAACGAAAAATTTGCTTGGAAATCTGAGATGACAAATTTGTCTATATTATCTATATGAGGAAATTATATGATATAGATTTCGGAATTTCCTACAGAGCTCAAAGCAATCGAGGCTGTTTTCAAACGTTTTCGCGAATCTAAATTAAGGTTAGCTAACAGATTCTCGGCCATATGACAAGCTAATATGGTATAAAGCCCGCGGAACATAATATAAGAGCTGTAAGGAATTTTCCTCGGCCTACAAAAGTAAAGAGCAAGTATAATCATTTTAGGAATATGTTAATATTATAGAAATTTAAACATAGGTGTATTCAAAAATTGCTGGCCCTTCGAACAATCTTATTAAAAAGGATATACCTTCACATGAAAAGAAAAGAAAAAGAAAGCATTTTAAATTCTGAAAAAAAGGCTCTGATAAATATACCAATATTGGGTCACTTTGACTCAAATGCGCCAATTTACATTCACAAGGACTTATCTAACATTGGCCTCGGGGCAACACTAGTTCAAAATATCGATGATAACGAGCAGGTATTCTTATATTTGAGTCGAACCCTAAGCAAACTCGGCAAAATTATTCGACTACCGAAAAAGAGTAATTAGTCCGTTGTGAGGTTGATTTCCAAATTAAGACCCTGCCTATTTATTCACGCATTATGTGGCTCAAGAATATAAAAGATCCGACTAATCGATTCTCTAGATGAGCATGATTCAGGAATACGATTTCGAAATACTGCATAAATCAGGAAAAAGTATTTGGATGCAGATGGTTTCTAGAGAACCTTTACCAGAAGCAAACTGGGATGAGAATTATGAAAGGCTATTTTTGTTTCAAATAATAGACGAAGAGGATGAATTTATTGAAAATATTAAGAAAGGTATTAGGGAAAACATACAAAATTGTTCATAACACACAAATAATGTAATATATATATTTTCTCCCCCTTTCAATATCATTAATATTTTAAATATGTAAAATTAATTTGTATATAAAAATAGTTTATATCATCAATTTATTATCGTGATGCTCCTGTTGAAGGACTGACAAGTCCGAAAGCTTGAAAATAAGAAAGAAATTTGAACAAGAAACTTAACTCTGAAAGCTTTATTTATTTTATTACACAAAATATCTATTACACAAAACTTCAAAGAAGAGGGTGGATGCATGTATAATAAAAAACTGAACCCTGAAGATAGGGCGTGGTTGCTTGTGATTTCAAAGAAAAAAAAATTATGAGAAAATATCACAATCATATCTTGAATGGCCACCTGGACGTAAACACTATTATGTACCGGATAAAAAATAAATACTATTACCCTTTCATGCTAAAATAATTTTTGGAATTCGTGAAGACATATAATCTTTGTCAAGGTAGAAATGGCTCAAATCTTTTACCATATGAACACACTACTACAATATATTCCCTCGGGTAACTACCCTTTTGAAAGAATCGAAATTGGCTTTATTGATCCCTTGTAATCTACGAAAAAAGGGGGAAATAACTAAAGGTACTACCAGACTATTACAACAGATATGTAGAAACAAGAGCAGTCACAAATGTAACTGTAAAAAAGGTTTCCATATTTTTAACCGAAGATATTTTCTTACTAACGAGGCTCCAAATTAGCTTATTAGTGGCAGGAGTTCGTAATTTACGAGTAATTTATATTGAAGGTAGTGATAAAAATATGCAGGATCAAATACTGCTTCAAAACGAGCTACCACCCCCAGACTGATGGAGTAAGTGTGTGTGTGTGTGTGTGTGACAATTGACAATTAAAAAATATTTATTGTCATCTTGGACAATATTACATATTTTCAATCATAGGGAGAGAAAAAGAAAATAAGAAGAGAGAAGAGAAGAGAAAATATATACATATATGAAACAAATTTTACAAGATGGTGATGGGAGATGGAGGAAGAAAACCTCGGCGCTGGAGGGTCCTGGACCAGGCGATGAGCGGGTCTTCCACTGCTTCTTCGAGCCCAACCTGTACAAAGTAGCGATAAATTCGCAACTTTGCCGACGCCAAGATGGAAAGGGCGTCGTCCTCAAGGCCGGACCCGCCGAAGATCCAAGCCTGCAGGTCAGGGGGCCGCCCTATGATGTTGAAGGCCTCTCTGATGAGAGGCCTGATGGAACGGCAGCACCAGTAACGGTGGCCGAGGGAGCGGTCGATGGACCCGCAGGCAGGACAGGAGGGGCCGACCGAGGCAGGATGGGCCGGATGGGGCAGGGCGTGGAGGGCCAACTTGAGGGCCGCGTCGGCCTCGTGGCCCGAGTAGGCGCAGCGCCGCAGCGAGGCCCAGTCGATCCTAGATGGAAGTGGACCGATGGTGGGCGACCATCTCGAGGTGAACCTTGAGATGGGCGTGGCGGCGAGGCGCGGGCGATCCAGGGCCCGTCGGGCCGAGCGGGTCGTGAGGCCGTTGAGGAACGGCGTAGCCGTCCCTCGCAGCACCACGGCCGCAGCTAAAGAGCTAGATGAGGGTGCAGACTCCGCCCCGAAGCCCACGGCGTTCTCGGAGGTCAGCCTCCGACAGAAGGCGCCCAGGGCCGCGGCGTCAGCCAGGGCCGAGCGCGTAGGTCGGGCGGTGAGGTGGCCCTCCGCAAGAAGGTCCCGGACTCGGGCTCCGCGCCAGCGGGCAGGGGCCAGGAGGTCGGGAGGGCGGAGGAACCGGCAGCCGCCGATGATGTTGAGGTCCAGTAGCTGAGCCGTGGGGACCGCCCGATGGTTGAGGCCCAGGATGTTGGAGGCCTCCTCCCACAGCTTCAGCAGCCGGAGACGGCGGGGCTGGAGACGGGTGCCGTCCGGTGGAGGGTGGATCCAGGCCTCACCGCTTTCTACCAGCCAGCTGAAGGCATTTCTGCCCCCGCGGAGCGCGACCTGCACCCCCTTGAGGCAGGCGAGCTGGAGCTGGGTCGCGAGGTCGAGGAGGCCGAGGCCTCCGATGGCAACTGGCCTCGCCATGACATCGGCGGGAAGCCACGCCGTGTGGTCCTGTCCCCAGACGAATCTCGCCAGTCGGGCCTGCAGCTTGGCGATGGTTGGGGGGTGATGGTAGGTAGCCATGCAGGTGGTGCTGGATGACAGAGCCCACCAGCGTGTTCGCCGCTCTTGCTCGCCCGACGAGGGAGAGGCCGCGGGTGAAGGGCGTCCATTTGCGGCATGCATTCTCCAGGAGGGCCAGGAGATGCTGCTCCCGGTGGGCGACGGTGCTCCTGGGGGCGATGTCGAGCCCGAGGACCCTGATGGAGGTGGTCGACCAGGAGGCGCCGAGAGGGGAGTCGCCGCGGTTGCGCCAGGCGCCGCACCAGAGGCCAGCGCTCTTCCAGAGGTTCACGCCAACTCCGGAGGCCTGCTTGTATTCTTCGAAGACGGTCGCCACCCGTTCGAAGTCTCCGTCGCGATGAAATAGGAGGACGATGTCGTCGGCGTAAGCGATGACATTGCCCACGCCGAGGGTCAACTCCAGGCGACGTAGCAGCGGCCCCGTGGCGATGCTGAAGAGTGCGGCGCTTACGGCGCAACCCTGCCTGAGGCCGTTGAGAAGGGGGAAGGCTGTTGTATGAAAGCCTCCGGCCCGGATGGTGGCGTCCGCCCCGGCGTAGAGGATGTTGATCCAGGCCATGAAGGCCGGCGGGAGGCGGAGGGATGTTAGCAGGGACTCCAGGAAGCCGCGGTCCAATGAGTCAAAGGCGGACTCTAGGTCGACGCCCATGACGGCCAGCGGCGAGCCCAGGGCGGTGGCCTCCTCGATGGCGTCCTTCACCATGGCGATGTTCCATGACGGGGACCTCCCGGGGACGGCGTATGTTTAGCATTCCGGCACCAGGGTCCGCAGGTGGGGCTTGAGGCGCCGGTGAAGGATGGCGGCCAGGACCCTGTAGTCGGCCGAGGGCAGCGCGACAGGCCTGTAGCCATCAAGGCCGCGACCTCCGCGGGCCTTGGGCACGAGGCAGATGGAGCTGCGCCGCGTCGACGAAGGTAGTGCACCGCGGAGCCGTGAAGCCGCGAACACCCGGGCCAGAGCTTCCGCGAAGAAGTCCTCGTTGAAGGCGACGAGGAGCTCGCACGGCAAGCCGTCCCAGCCGGGGGCCTTTCCGCGAGGGAGGTGCTCGATGGCGTGGGCTATCTCGCTAGGGCTGATGTCTGGCCGGTGGAGCGGGTCCTCCTCACTCAGCTCGCGGGTGGTGGTGGTGGGCGCGCTGCTGGCGATGAAGGCAGCTCCCGCAGCTGGATCGCTGGTGGGACGGGCGAAGCGGGGCTGGAAGGTCGCGAACGCCCTCCGCCGAAGCTCTGGGCCCTCGATGACGTTGTCCTCCTCGTCCCTGATGACGCTGACCGGGCGACGGAGGCGGATGGCGCGTGCCAGGTCCGGCAGCGATGGGTAGTCTGCCCGGATGGAGGAGGCCTCGAGCTGCGCCGCGATGTAACGTCTCGCCCTGTAGACGTAGCTGTCGCTGGCAGCGTGGCGCGGGTCGTGCAGGGATCTGGCCTCCGCCAGCAGCCCCGCCTTGATGGAGGTCCACCTATCCCAGAAGGTCCCGTCGTCGTCATCGTGCGCTGTGTCTTCCTCCAACTCCCGGATGTAGCCAGCCAGATGTTCGAGCGCAAGGCCCGAGCGGAGCATCGCGGCCAAGCGAGGCTGGGTGGGGGAGGAGACGGCGGTGGTGGGCGGGCCCACCTGGAGCAGCACGAGGCGGTGGTCCGAGAGGTGGTAGTGGCTGGTCGCGTAGATGGACGCGCGATCCAGGACTCCAGCAGGGACGAGGATCCGGTCCAGGCGGTTCGATTCGACTTGGTCGCCGTGCATGGCGACTCTGGTGGGCAGGTGGGCGGCGTCGAACTGGGTGGCCACGTCGACCAGCGCGGCCAGGTCCAGAAGAGCGGCGAGGGCATCCGATGATGATGATGACGAGGGGCCCCGATCCCTGATGTTAAAATCGCCTATGATCCAGCAGGCTCCCTCCTCCTCCTGTGCCGCTGTCGCCGCCAGGAGCTCCAGTTGCCGGTTTCTCTCCCGGGGTTCATGCGCCAGATGAACGGCGATGGCCGTCATCTCCTCGCCGCGGACATCTATGGTTGCCAAGGCGATGTGGCCCGGCCACAGGATGCGTTGATGTAGCACGGCTACGCCTGGTCCGAAGACGCAGGCGAGCCAGGATCCTGAGATGGCTACGGGATGGGCCAACACAACAGCACTGTAGCCGAGGCAAAGGTCTTGGCCGCTGCCCAGATGAAATGCGTTTGTCTCCTGGACAAACGCGATGTCCACTTGATGTTGCCTGAGGAGATGACAAAGGGCAAGGCTCCTCCTCCGAGTGGCGAGCCCTCGCGCGTTGATGGTGGCGACGCGGTAACTCATTGGGACGGTCCTTCACGCAGCACCTTCCTGGTCTTTTGGAGGGTCTTGCGGATTGTGGAGTTGGAGTCAGGGCACAAGGGCTTGATGGTATCGTGCAGCTTGTTGAGGGCTTTGACCTGTGCCGGGGTCAGCGTGGACGCTCGCCTCTTCATGGTGGTCTCTGAGGTGAGGAGCTTCTGAGCCTCCTCGCGGTTTAGGTCGGGCAACTTATCCCAGTCGATGGAGATGTTAGGGGACTTCCCGAGGTGCTCCAGCAGCTGTTCGAGTGCGGCCTTTCCCCGGGCAGGCGTGGAGGGAGGTGAGGTCAGCTTCTCCACCGCCATCTTGTGTTCGTGCGAAGGGATGCCAGGCTCGAGGGGCCGCGGGGCAGCCAGGGGAGCAGGGAGGGCGGCAGGGGCGGGCTGGGCGAGATCCATCGGTTCGGCAGGATGGGGCGCCGAGGGGATCGCCGGAGCCTCGGGTGTTGTCTTCGCCGGTTGGATAGGGGGCGCCGGTGTTGCGGGCGCAGGTGCCGGCTTCCTTGGCTGCTGAGGAGGAGGAGGGGGGGGAGGCCTTGCGTCGGTGGGAGACGCTGCTTGCCTGGGGCTGCCGTTCCCTTGCCTGGCGAGCGCTGGGCAGTTGGCTCTGCGGTGGCCCTGCTTGCCGCACTTGGAACACTTGATTCCAAAGGAGAGGTAGGCCGGCAGGTTGTCTCCCTTGGATTTGATGTCCAGGCGGGTGGGAAGCTTCTCCAGGGTGATGCCGTCGTGGAGCAGTACGAAGGCCTCCCGGCGGCCATCGGTGAAGGTGTACTCGCCCATTTTGACCAGGATGGGGGCGATGGAGGTGGTATTTCCAAACGGTCGCAGAGCATCCACGACGGCTTTGTCCTCCACGAAGCCTGGCAGGTTGGCGACGACGATACGCTCGGCCCGCTTGCGGTAGGGGAAGACCCTGAGGGTCGTTCCCTCGATCTCTAGGCCGCCTTCAACCAGACGGCGCGCAAGATCTCTGGTCGCCAAGCCCACGATGTAATGGCCATTCATCCTGTTGAATTGTGTTATTCCAACAGGCCCTCCGACTACCTTGCCCATTGCCTGGAGGTAGGAGTAGTCCGGGATGTCAGGGCACAGCTCCACGAAGATGTAGTTTTCGTGGGATGAAGAGATCTGCCTCGCCTTGGCCTCGGCGATGT
Organism: Cordylochernes scorpioides; assembly: GCA_030710605.1. Classification (NCBI taxonomy): domain Eukaryota; kingdom Metazoa; phylum Arthropoda; class Arachnida; order Pseudoscorpiones; family Chernetidae; genus Cordylochernes; species Cordylochernes scorpioides. The sequence continues at coordinate 130,798,685 of CP092886.1, read as the reverse complement.
TCGCGCGTGTCGCCTTGATCTCCCGAGGCGGCACTGTTCTCGGCCCTGTTGGCCGCTTCCGCTGCTGGGGGCTGCGCTGCTCTCCAGGCTTGTTGGGCTGCCTTGCAGCGTGCTCAGGAGACGTTGAGCCGAGGCGCCTCTTCTTGTTTCTCACGACAAGGGTGTAGCCGGCGTTGGAATCCACCTCTTCCATCTCGATGTCTCCCCATATCAGCGAGGCCGGATTGGCTGAATTTTCGCTGGAAGAGGCAGCAGTCGTTGGCGCCGTGACGTCACGCACAGCTGCCGGATTTACATGCTTGCCGCTAGCCGGCAAATTTGCATGAATTTCTTTTTCAGAGCTTTTCTTATAGTTTTCTTTCTGAATTCCATTTTTCGGCGATAGTTCCTCGCCTGTTTGAGATAGGTTGCTGGGCCTTTCAGGCACATGTTCAGCAGAGCCTCGGCTACCCTTCGGTGCCAAATTCGCCATGTCTGCAGACATCTACACCCACGCCAGAGGCGAAAACGGCGGAGCTCGCGAAAGCGTGGCCGGACGCCCGAGTGTGTGTGTGTGTGTGAACTGAAAAATAGAACACTAATTAACATTTTTATTTTATTTCAATTTAAAGCGCTATGTCCCCCTATGGACACTTGCGCTTTCATACATGTATGCCTTTACATTTGTCTATACATATATATATAATACTTTCAGGCCGTGAATAGAATAGTCATATGATGTTAACATTTAGAAAAAGAGAAAAAAAGAGCTGTGTACAAAAGAAAGAAGTGTCTGGCAATATGTACAATAAGCATAATATCAGATTCTCAAAAGATATTTGTTGCTATATAATTTAAAATATAGCTACAAAAGGTATTTTCGATTCTGTAGACTTGAAAAACAAGACAATCTAGTAAAAGATGCATTGGGGTTTGTTTCTCATGTCCACAAAAACAACTCTGGTCTTCCACCGCTTTAATTCTTTTTAAAAAGCTTCTGAAATTTCCATGATTAGAAATGAATTCAAAATTATGAAAGTTTGTTCGGAAATATTTTGGTATGTTGTTAGGGAAGATGCTTTGAAAACTTTATTTGTGTTGTTCTTTATAGTAGCCATTTTATATTCAATAAAATCCGTTATTATGCTTGAAACATATAAATTGTATTTTTTTTTTCTTCTTAAATTCAAATAATTTAATTCATATTAAACATATTAACATGATCAGTATAATCGTGAATACGGATCAGTAAAATTGGGATGAAATCCTACACATTATTACCCATGCGTATAGCACCACGTTTTACGAAACCACGGGCTACTTTCAATTTTTACTTTTGTTTTTCTGAGAGAAACCATGTCCCTCTTGGACCGCGGAAATATCTCGTTTGATATTAAAATGAAAGATTACGATGAATAAAAAGAAAGTTGTTTGATAAGATAACCGAGACAAGTAGTCGTCAACAACACGGAGAAGACCCAGGAAAGAATGAAAATAAATTAAAATAAGAAAACCAGCGAGAAAAGCTATGAGATAGGATATTTAGTGGCAGTTTGGACATCTGTTACAAAGAGTTTAAAATGAAAAAACCGAGAAAATACTTTGTCCATTTAGAATACTCAAGAAGCTATCTAATTTTAACTATTTAATTGAATAAGAAGATAATCCAGGCCAAGAACCGCTGATAGTTCATATCTATCGACTCACGCCTTTTTTGAAAGCTCGATGAGAAGGGCATTTAAAAGGACTTGACAACCTCTAGGGAGGAGGAAGTGTTGCACCATGTTTGATGCGCCTTCAATATATTTAAAATAACTTCAAAATTTTGAATTCATTTTAAATATTAAAAAAAAAAATCATTTCAACACATATTATATTCAACATATTTTGATAAATTCAATATATTTACTTTTTAAATTATAAAACTATTTTAGAGGCGTAATATTGTTTTTAAAATAAAATAATTTTTTCTGTCCTTACTGCAATGGAAAAATTAAAGGGAGGGCCTGGCTCATCAGTGGTGAACCCTCCTAGCGGTTTCGCCAGTTTAATCTACCATACCGCTGTTATATTGCATTTTTGGAACTTCCTTTTATAGTGATACTGATGCTTGACTCTTCGAATGGGTATTTTAGATGAACTATGGACATAAGCTTTTAGGACAGCAGAATTACATATAATTATAAATATATTTTTCCATTGCAGGAAGGACAGTAGAAATTATTTTATTTTAAAAAGAATATTACGCACCTAAAATAGTTTTATAATTTGATAACAGATGGCGCGCTAGTGCATCGTAATATAATTGTTCAAATAAAAGACACAATTTGATATTTGCGGAAGAGCGATTGCTCGAAGCATATTATATATTTAAAGTATCCCCCAACAGAGAACCGCCTGGTAAGGTTCAGCTCTCACATAGGACTTATGTTGTACAGTACATCAATTAGCCCGCAAAATGGCATAACACACAAAACGTTATCATTACAATAAAGAAAATTACTTAGCTATTATCTTTTAGATTTTCTATTTGTTGACGATTCAACAATCAAGGTAAATAAAATTAAGTTTATTTAAAATATTTGATTATTGATATTAAAATCACAGATACTGTTGAGGATTCAGGCGAGAATCCTCACGGCACTTCGCGCCTGGGGGCGCCATAGTGGCGGTAGGAACCGGCCGAGACTGGAACCCGGCGGGTTTGGTTTCGGTTTTGGCTGCGAGCGGGGAAGATTTCCGCGTCTGGCAGTGTGTGGTGTTCTCATTATGTTCCGGCACTGGTTACAAATAAAACCGGTACCAAGGGAGCTCCGACGACTCAGAGTAGATTATTGACAAAATAACGGGCACAACACAACAGATACCGTTACTAATAATTTTTTAAAACAAGTTTTGAAAAGTTTTTGATTGTGAGAATTGTATCGAGGATTCATGATGCGAATAATCGAAATAATTGAAACATCCTTAAATCATTATATAAAGTTTCCTATAAATTGAATATTTTAGATGAATTATCTTTATATAACGTCCTATCGTGATGTTTTGATATAAAATCTTTAATGCAATGTCTCTAATAATGTGAAACATTCGATATTTTATTATAAATCATCTTTTTTTTATATTTCAAAATATTACTAGATATGCAGATTTCAAAATATTTTAATATTTAATATTCTAAGGAAATTATATATATAATTAATATTCAAAAAACATATGTTAATATAGTCCTATAAATCCTCTCTGTTTTTTGTATGAATTTAATTAAAACTCTCTGTGAAAACAATGTTTTTCACATTACTGACTGTATTTATACATATCTTTAATTAATTATAAACAATTTAATCTTATTTTTCTCACGCCTCTCTCTCTATATATATAGCTCTATTTAAAAATATATTAATTCACATTTATATAAATGTATCCTTATTAATAATAAACATAATATTTACTAATAAAATTATCAACAAAATATTTTAATTTAGCAGCTTTTTTATTATTATAGAAAGATTTTATTCTAACAAATATTAAAATTATATAGTACGGGGTTTATAGTTTTAAATAAATCAATAGAGATGGTAGATTTTATTGTCAATGTGTATTCTGATTATAAAAATATATCTGAGTAATTACTGGCTTATTTATAAAAATGAACTCAGGAACAATTAGATAAGAGATCGTCTGTTATAACAAAAATGTATAGGTAGCTATATATCAGGTAATATATAAAATAGCGCTACATCACCTTGGATATATTTGATGACTTCACAGCATTCCTGACTTTACATTTTATAGCCACATATATAACTTAATATAGCCTAATATAGTCCTACTATAAATTATTCTAACTTAACCTAAGCCATCATAAATAAATGAGGAAAAAAGGTGGACAATATCTGTGGCTAAACCTTCCGAAAATAGACAACCGCAACCCTATATAATAATATTTTTCCTATATATATATAGATGGAAAATTTGCCGGGAGAAAATTAAAACATGGAAGCAATGGTCGCCTCTCCCGTCAAAATTAACGTCAGAATCTGACGCCATCTATTGACCGTCGCCGCAACTAGCGGCATCGGGTCGGTGACAAAGCCGCAACACCAACTTTGGCAAACTGATAAGCGTCCACCTAGAGACCATGGTTTCGGTCTAATGGCCCTCGTCATTTTGACGGGAGAGGCGACCATTGCTTCCATGGATTAATTTCCTCCCGCAAATTTTCCATCTATGTTTTGCCAATAGATTTGGCCCAGCCACATTGCCAGCAAAACACCTCGTTGGTAGATTGTGAGGATTCCATTAGATCCCGTGTGGATCTCATGGAATAAAGCCCGCCCTAGACTGACGAGGGCCATTAGCCCGAAACCATGGTCTCTAGGTGGACGCTTATCAGTTTGCCAAAGTTGGTGTTGCGGCTTTGTCACCGACCCGATGCCGCTAGTTGCGGCGACTAGATTGTAGGATCTCTAATAATATAATAATAATAGATGATCGATAATTAAAGCATATCTCAAATTATACGGGAAAAGGTAATTTATTACAAAACCAATCGCGATATTTCAAGAAATTTGACCTTTTTCTTCTACAAACAAGTTTTTGTTCGTCTCTATATTGCGGTTGGAATTGACTTATAGCAGGATTTTATAGAGCCGGATTTCGATATATATATTTATGATTATCCTGTCACTTATGAAGGTCAATATTTCCAGAAATATTCGTTATTGCCTTATAGAGATGTTAGGGTATATAATCTCACTGCTGGTCAAATTTGGGCTATGGTTTTTCATCATGGCATACTCAGCTAATAACGAAACAGCTCTAATATTCTTTGAGGCTGATTTCTACTGATTAATATGATCTTCTAAGAATTTACCTGTTTCGCCAATGTATACAGATTGGCAGGAGCTACACACTATTCCTTTGTGATACAGAGTTAATATTCCATGTCGTTTGAAGGTTCTTGTGATTATATCTACTCTATGTGTGGATCTATTTCACTTAAATATAGAGTACTTAAGCAATGGCCGCAGCCTTGCAGAAAATTGACATAGACCCAGATCAGCAACTTTACACGCCCAAGATAGTGGACATTGCTGCTGCTGTGATAGAGATGCATGGAGACATCTGAGGCTCTTTATTGGATACGACAACAAGAACAACATAGAGTATTTGAAGCTCCTATTTTTTATGACCCTAATATTCTAAGATATTTATCTGAAATATGTGGGTTATACAGAGGAGACTACTCTGAGGTTACGCGAGAATTGAGGTGCCGACGAAAGTCTCGAAAATTACATACGCCTAAGTAAACCTAGAGCCATCCATTTTAAAAATGGGCATAACACCACAAATCCGTAAAATAGATATATTTCATTAAAAAACGAAAGAAAAAAATAAAAGATAAAAAGATCAGAGGTGTTGAAATCAATATTAAAAAAGATATTTCATGTTTAATAAAATTATATATGCAACATATTTTTCATAAAGCTTATTTGAACCAATAAATACTTTTAAGCCAAGTAATTAGAATTAGAATATTTTTTTATATATCTTTACAATATAATAATTCGATTTTCTAACTGTGCATTTAAACTTAACTACTTTTATCAATTTAATTTTTTTAAATTTATAAATCAATTTCATTGTATATACATTTAATGAATCAAAAAAATGTCAAAGGTTTCTGGAGATGATATTCTTTAATCTATATTTAATAAAGAATAAAGAAACTCATCTCCAGAACCCTGTGGCATTTGTTTAAATAATTTCCAGGATATTTAAAACAATTACCATCTAATAAATGCTATTAAATATTATAAAATACCAGCAAACCTCTAATTTGTACATAACCTCCCGTTTATCGCCTTCGGAAGACACGTTGATCATCACGTGAGAGCGAGCGCCATGTGAGCTTCGACAAAAAGGATCTCACTTTATTTTAGAATGCTCGTGGTTCAACTTTTGATCTACTACGTTTAAAAATATGCAATTTTTCCACTGGCACTTTTAATTTCTAATAACACCTTTTTAAGCTTAGGCGAATGGTTTTGCGACAGGTCTGTCGCATTATTCGACATGATATTTGAACCTGCAGCGTGGCCAATACTGCTACTGACGTTCTTGTCATCTGCTTCATCATAGCTGCTTACGACGTCTTAACAAGCATGATGTAAGTCTCCACGGCAATAAATCTTTCCTCTACCCACCTATACCAACCCCTACAATTGACGCCAGCTCGTACCACAGGAAATATCTGCCAAGAATCGGTCTCCACATGGCTCTTCGACACCTTTATATCAAAAGCCGAGCCTATAACCACAAGGTAACTGGGATTTATTTCCTATGTTAACATTTGCATTTTATTAATATATTTATATTTTTATTAAATCCTTCATTTTTATCAGTTAAATATAATATATTTGTAAAAATTTAACTTTTGTGCACATAAAAATACATATATATTCGATATTAATATTACAATTATTTTACTCTCATAATCAAAATGCTATATAGTTGTTTTATATTTTAACCCTCTTTCTCCCTCCAACAAAATTTTCATATAATTAAGAAAAACTCATATTTCAAAAAAAAATTCTCGTTCGTATTAGGTTCAATCACATTTATTTTTCCTCTTTCTTTTGGATTAAAAAAGTCAATTGCCGATTACGTTATTTTTAGATACAGTGGGGGACTCTTATCTGTAACACTAAGAAGTACTTGACAGAAAAATATTCAAATTTCCTCATCTCTCACCTATAGAAAACGTCTTGACCTAATTGAACGTCGTTTGCGTGTGCTGCCACAGCCGCGTTCAGAAGAACTTCGCTGATGGTTGACAGGGAATAGGCTGCCATTCCTCAGGAATAATCTGCAGGCTCTCTGAACCCCACTCTCTAATAGCTTGGACTAAAATTGCGTCAATTTCAAAATTTCTTCCACGTTAAAAACTATTCAAAATTCTAAACAGATATAAATCTGAGGATTACAAGTCAGGGTTGTACGCAGTGTGAGACATCAAAATTCACCCATACCCTGCAATCCACGTCAAAGCCAGGTGCGCCGTGTAAGGTCTCGTAATATCATGATATATTTTGATTTGGGTGTTCTTTTAAATTGGCTGTTTTTGTTTTACTCACTCAATTTAGCTTGTCTAATTGGAATACCTTTACTTGTTAATAGGAGAATTTATTTCAAGTATGCACATGAATATCAGCCCTTCTTGATCCCAAAAGACAGAGATATTCATTTTGTCTTTGAAAAAGGAAAGGCTTTATTTTATTTTTTACTGAAGATGTTTTATGGGTCCATTAAATGGCACTTTCAACAATGATTCTAATAATGAAACAAAGTTTGATCACAAGTGATCACACCTTTTCAAATACCTGAAGATATTCTCCAGAAAATATCTTCGTTAACTCTAAACAAATCTCTTTCCAAATTTATATAATTTCTCTTGATAGAATTTTGGCACCCATTTAGACCATAGTGTTTTCAATAAGTTATAAAAAATCATTAATGATTTAAAGAACACTTCATTCAGACAGGGGAAGTTTTTCCATTATTTGATTATTAGCCATTTTCCGGTTATGTATTATTGATTAATTCTTCAGTTAAAATCCATTTTTGGTACGTCACTACAGAGATACTATCACTGACATCAAAATCACCCGTTAGTAAATTCTGAATTCATCTCTATATATTGATTATATCCATAGCTTCGTTTCCATACGAATAATTTAGCTTCAAGTGAAATACAGTGGCTAAAATGTCGCCGGACCTAAAACAGAAACTCTATCACTGACCGTTTTCGGATTCTTTTGTTTACTTTAGGCTGCATATATAAAATAATACAAGATACATCTTAATCCTGTTTACCTATATATATATTATATTAAAATATTATCTTATTTAAAAAATTATATTTCATAGATTCAAATACTCTTCTAAATCGACCGCCAGAGGTCACGCTTCCCCTATAAAAACTCATTGTTGTTGTTTTCCGATGGCCGGCTCAAACCTTTTGTACATTTTATGTAAATAAGTTTTTCATTTTTTTTATTCTTACGCCTTAAGCCAGGCATTACCTTTATGTGTGTGTGTGTGTGTGTGTGTAAAAAATGAATGCTTATTCAATAAGAAAATATTATTATTATAAAAGAATATTTCTTTAAACTATTGTGCATTTTTTGACCGTCCTTTGTATAAATCTGTGAATATCCTCATAATTATTTTTATCTCTAGTTTAAACTATGGATTTGTTTTATAGAATGCCATCCGCACACACACACGTGCGCGTTCATTACGCAACAAACGGCTCTACGACTATTTTCTCTCTCCTTTCGATATTAAATATACAAATTATTCTCTATAATATAATCCAGACCATCACAGTGGCCTAGAAGTTTGATATTGTGTTCCTATTTAATGTAATCCCAACCGCCAATATTATACCTAGTTTCTTTGTTTTAAAGGAAATATACCTCTTCTATTCTCTAGTCTATTCCTGACCAAAAAGGCCACCTAAAAAGTCTCAAAACTCCAGACTTCTTCCAAAGGTTACGGTGTATATTAAAAATTTACCAGAAAATATGAAAAAAAGTAAATATAGAAATTAATCAATTCGCGCGACCACCTAGAAGTTTGAAACTATCCTAACTAACTACTTTCAGGTATATAAGAAGAATACGCGTACACCAAATATCTGACTGTTAGAGAGTTCTTATATAAATATATTAAATATTATAAATTAAAAGGATTTAAAAGCGCGTATGTTTCTTTTATACATAAAACGAACTTCTACTGTCCTTACTGCGATGAAAAAATATATTGGGAGGGCTTGGCTCATCAGTGGTGAACCCTCCCAGCGGTTTCGCCAATTTAATCCACCAGACCGCTTCTCAGAGCTCTAATACTGTATTGGATCATTCTGTTTCATATGCTACACTGAAGGATGGAATCTTAGAAAAGGTTTTCAAGTAAACTATGGACATAAGCTTATAGGACAGTAGATTTACATTCAAATATTTGCTTCGAGCAATGTTCTTCAGCAAATATTAATTATACAAGAACTTTGGACAGAGAGATATAGAATTAAGTTGAATAAAAGCCTTTAAAATAATAGTTTGCCACGAGAGAGAGAGACATATATTTTCACTCTTTTTTTATATAATTTAATTTCAAGGCTTTTTCTAAGCAAGTGAAGTATTCCTTGAATAATTACAAAACGATAGAAAATTAAGTAATATTTTATGTAGAGGGGATCAATTAAAATTCATTTGAATAATAGAGAAAAGTATATAAAAATAATTCAATCTATAAAATAAAAAAAAATAATAAAAAAAATATATATATATATATATTCATGGCAAAATAAATCTTTTTTTAAATCCAATATATGCCTTTTATTATATAATATATATATATATTAAAAACAAAAAAGCCATATCCTGACCGTGCTCAAATGAGCATTTTTTAGATGCCAGAGAGCGCGATCTAGTGGAAAAAAACTAAACGTTTATTTAACTCGTTCCCTGATATTTGGCTAACCTCTAAATTCTTGGAAAGGCTGTACCTCTACGACCAAAATTTGACCTACACCACGCTAACGGGGGACCAACAGCCCGAAACGCGTTCGTGGTTGGCTTTTCTTGATTTATCAAGAAATTGGGTTGGCCAAATATCACGGAACAATTTAAATGAGCGTTGAGTTTATTTTTTGTTCCACTAGATGGAGCTCTATTCCATCTATTAAGAAAATGCTCATGTGAGCCCGGTCAGTATATGCCTTTTTTTGTTTTTAATATCAACACCTGACCTTTTTTATTTTTTTATTTTTTCACATACATATATATGAGCATTTTTCTAGATGACAGAGAGAGCCATTTATTGGAAGAAGTGCCATTTTTGGTACATGAATATCATCCTCCCGTAGCTTTATATACACAAGCCATATAAAGTTGTGGGAAAATGGTATTCAGGTACCAAAAATGGCACCTCTCCCTTTAAATATGAATTAAAACAATTTGTTCAATTACTCCATTACTAAGCGTAAGAGTAGGGATGAGGAATAAGACACAATTCGATATATATGTAATATTCAATTAAAGGTTTTATATATTTATATATCATGTATAAATTGTGAGTGAAAAATTCTATTCAGGGAAGAGTGTATTTCAAAAATATAATTTCGGGCCTTGGAGCTCTTCTACAGGAATAAGATTGGAATATATAATATATACACAAACTCTCTGTGTGGACTCAAAAAATTGCGTAAATACAGAATTATGGTCAGCTATATAATGTTATGGTAAAATAGCTGTGTGAGCAGAAGAGCTTAAATTGACTTGTTCCATTATATGTATGTTCCATATGTAAATACCTGTTTTCTTTCCTCTTTTCGCTCTCCACTTCTCCCACCCATATTTCCAAAATTTATTTTTTTGTTGTTTTTTTTCTCAAAATCCATATTTTTATTTTCCATAGGATTATTCAAATAATAATCTGTATATATTTACCATGTGTATATAGTATTTCTCCATTTTTACCCCTTTGTATATTTCCCACTTTCATGGTTTTCTCCGTCTTGTAACCCCAAGGAGAATCCTCTGTAAGACCTGTGTGTCTTAATAAAGGTTTTTGTGTGTGTGTTATGGTAAAATATAGTTCTTGAAATTTTGAAAAATGTGATGTAAATATATTGGGATATATATACACAGCTTTTGGCAATATTTGATGAGATCTACTTTGACATGTATACAAGTAGCTATACGTTGAGGCATATACTTTCGAACTTGTCAGTCCTTCTACAAAAGTATCACGATAATAAATTGATGATATATATACTATGTTAATTACACAAAATAGCATACTATATTATAATATATTTAGATTTTCGTACATAAAATATAAAGAAAAATATTAATTCTAAGTATAAATAAAAAGTAAAAATAGACAATGGAGTCTCTTTCTTAAGTATGATGACCAGTTATTGGTATTTGACAAGAATCGACGCAAATTTTGCAAATATCGATTTTATTTCGTGAAATCTGTATTTCGACACAACTTTTATTTCGAACACCTTTATTAACCTATAAACACTATTCTATCTTATGTTATTTTATATAAAGAATACATGGGTGCTTTGATAGGGCAAGACTTCCCTCTAATAATACAAACTTTGAATCACTTCTACTATTTGTTTGATTTTTATTCTAACCAGTAGTCTCAAATGTGTATCAACTTAAACAAATTAAGTACAAGGAAATCAAGATAACTTATAATTGATTTATTCCAGATTTTTTTTTTATTACACAAAAGTTGATTTTAAAAAGGGAAAGCTTGATTCTTTACACATTTACTATAAATATATATAAAAAAACGAAAGAAAAAAATAAAATATAAAAAGATCAGGTGTTGAAATCAATACAGTGTACTCCGCTTATAACGAAGTCGCATTATCCATGACAATCACTTTGTTATATCCGAAGTTTGTTATATCCGCAGTTGGAAAAAAAATGTTTTGTACCAATAATTTTATTTACTATTCAACTCAAAAGAGCAACACAAAGATCAATAACAACCTCATCAGGTGTTTTTGGAGAAGTAGTTTGTGATTTTCTTTTGACATTTAGAAGTCAGTAACAAGTGCTGAACACTATTTTCGATGTTGTCCAAGTCTGACAGATGCCTATGAAGAGACTTGGACTCATCCTGACATTGAAGAAACAATCGCAGAGTTTGAATGCTCTCCAAGACCTCTTTTGGATGCGGAATGTGGACAATTGGGTCTACTTCTTCATCAACTTGGTCCGACGACTTGAGCGACGACTGTGGGATATTATGTTTCTGGGCAACATCTGTCTTTTTCTTCTTCTCCACTTCAATCTCTCTTAGGATTTGCAGCTTGACTGACAGAGATAGTGAGTTTCTTGTTTGTTTTCGTTCTCCTGCCATGGTAAACGTTAATAAAATATAAGCGTTTATTAAACAATTTAATTTTGTTTAAATAATGTAAAAAAATCTTATAATATGTTTGCATATTTTAAAATTGTATATTATTAACTTATTTGTTGTGTATCAATAAATTTGTGTCATTCACACGTTGTAATTTGATATATATTATGCATAATATATTAGTCAATTATAATGGTAAATGAGAAAACTTCGTTATAAACGGATAAAATAAAAATTTATACATGCAAATCACTTCGTTATAAGCGAAAATTCTTTATATCCGACTTCGCAATATCCAGAGTTATTTTAATGGTTTAAGCCCTTCTTTTCTTTCGTGCAGACAATTTCATTCGCTATATGCGGAATTTCGCTATAACCGACTTTGTTATAAGCGGAGTACACTGTATTAAAAATGGTATATCCTGACCAGGAGCACATGTGCTTTACAGAAGGCAGAGCGCCATCTGGTGGAACAGAAATCAACTAAACATTGATTTAGCCTGTTCCCTGATTTTTGGCCAACCCAATAGCCTACTCCACGCTGACGAGCGCCAAAAAGCGCGAAACGCGTTCGTGGATGGCTTTTCTTGATTTATCAAGAAATTGGGTTGGCCAAATATCAGGGAACAGGCTAAATCAATGTTTAGTTGATTTCTGTTCCACCAGATGGCGCTCTGCCTTCTGTAAAGCACATGTGCTCCTGGTCAGGATATGCCATTTTTAATATAAATATATATGTCAGCTGAAAATACAAAAAAAAATATATATACATATATATAACGGCAACATCTATATTTTTCGAAGGCGGCGTTACAGAAATTTCTCCTCTAGAAATATATATATTCAAAATAAATCGTGAAAATAAAATTACAAATAAATATATATATATTCATACGATCCTTTTGCAACTTTTGTAATACACTATACCCACATACATTTTTCTCTCATCATAAAAAATATATCTATATTTAAAATATCAAATTTTATTTAAAATAATTTGTTATATTTAAATAATCAATTCAACACATAATTCTATTTTAAAAAACACAAACGGATGTACATTAATATTTTTTCAATTGCAACTGTTTAATCTAAGTTAATTTTTTGGCATGTTTTTTAAATTAGTAAATTTATTTGAGAAAGATTTTAATAGGTCCCTAGATAAACAAGAAAATTCGTTAGAGTTTCACAAAAAAGTAATGTAAATATTTTTTAATGTCATTTCCTCTTTATCCGACTTCTCTCTCATCACACTTGATAGTTTCAACATTCAGAGATCTTCGATAGTTGGGTTATTCAATTGGATAGAATAAGCTTTATCGAACTTAAATCGCCGGTATAAATTTGTGTTTCCCAAAGAGATTTTAGAAATTAGTTCCCGGCGGGGGGGGGGGGGGGGGAATAATAAAGTATCAGAAAGATGTTTAAAAATAGTTGAAAGGTGATTTTTTACTGGGATCAGGTGGATAAATTAAGAAAAAGGCATCTTCTGATCGTGAAACTGAAAGTTTCTGATGGCTCACGCTACCTGTCGGAAAAGATATTAACTATTGGTTGCTTTTTAATTATTCAAGATTTTGACAAATACCCATTCTCGAATAATCAAGAAAAATCTAACCACGTACGCTTATCGTGATATTGGCCCTCATCAGCGTGGTGAAAACTGTACTTCAACGACCAAATAAATTATCATTCAGGCATCCTGACAAATCATGAAACTAGCAGGTAAGGCCAGAAGTTCATGAAAATACCAAACAATGTAAAATACAAAGGTACATAATTTTCATTATAATAAAGAAAGAATTCAGCTTGGGGTAATGAATTATTTTTAAACAAATATATTTTTTGAACAAAAGTGATTTTTCTCAGAGCTCGAAGTGTTGGAAAACAAATGGTCGCTTGTTTTTTTTTTTTAAGTGGTTTCATTGATATTGTGAAGCTAGAAGATCGAAAGACAGTTAATAGTGACTGGTATACAACAATATGCCTTCCAGCAGTATTTGAAAAAATGAAGCAAAGCAGACAAAGAGCTCAACTCAGAGGAGTCCTTCTTCACCATGACAATGCAAGACCGCACACCTGAGCCCCAACATTATAGTTTTTAGTCAACTTTGGTGTCCGATTAGTCACTCATCTACCATATTCACCAGACCTAGCACCTTGTGACTTTTTTATTTCCAAAAGTTGTGTAATTGTTGAAAGGGATAATTTGACACTGATGATGAAGCACTGCAAGCCTTTATCAATGCCGTAAATTCCCCGAAGATGACTGGTGTAAATGCTTAGATAATTGGTTTACACGAATGAAATCTTGCATAGTTGCTAAGAGTGAATACTTTGAAAAACTTTGAAAAATTAAAAGTTGCGGCTTTAATAAAAATATGTTATTGTGAAAACTTTTGGAGTGACCCTTGTACATATAGTACCTGGAAAATTAGCGCGATGAGAGAGACAGAAAGAAGATCCGTTGGACTGCGAAGTTGAAGGCCCTTTATTGTACATCACACACACAGACGTATTTCATTCATGTCTAATTTCGCTTTAGCACAAACTTTAGCTCCATTCCTAAACAAACTGGCGCGTCATTATTTGGGCCACTTCATTCTTTGTAAACACAAACGATGCTGAGCCCACGCAGCAATATATAAACTCTTATCTATATCTGGATATATCTATCTCGTATTATATCATAGGTCTTGTCTGCAGGATGCCACGATTTCACATGCAGTAAGTGACATATATTTTATAAGATATTATTATATAAAGTTTTGTTTTGATCAATGTCTTATTAATACAATTTTTATTTCTTGCACACACACACACAACTATCATTCGGCGATGATTATCTAAAGAGATTAAATGGGAAACGATGAATTTAGATCCTACATTCGAAATTTAAAACCAATACTAAACAAAACATTTGATTGAAAAAGAAAAAAATATATATAAGACATTGAATAAAACTCCGGCATATCAAATCCTTAATACGAATAATAGTAAGAGAAGATCAGCTGTTGACCAAGGCGCGCCTAACAAATTTGTCGCTGATATATTCTAAAATAGCGTCGAATTCATGCGGACAATTCTATGCATCTCTGACTAATTATTTTTGTCCTCAATATTTTGCCCAGATTGAAAATAACATTGAAACCATCTTCTAAAATGATATTCTACTCTAAATGTTCACTAATCGGCAAACACCTATATATACAGTGCAAATTGTGTGCATTTATTATATATTGCATTATTGCATTAGCGCGCCATCTGTTATAAGAAATTGAAAATATTTCATACACGTATGATTATTTTCAGAATAAAACAATTTTCTCATTTATACCGTAATGATAAATAGGAGGGCCTGATTTATCAGTGGTGAACCCTCCAAACGATTCCGCCATTTGATTCTACCATTGATAGATATTTTGCCAAACCTTTCGTTTTATCAATAGGTAAATTTATTTGAAAATATATTTTAACTACGAATATACATGTTTGTAAATTTCTAATCTAGATTATCTACTTATGCAATAAAGACATTCCTCAGTATACTCCTCTAACAACCACCACATATCTGAGAACTTCCATCTGAAAGTTGGCCTATACGACCTAAGAATTGAGACGTAGATATTCTATAACCGTAGAGATAGTAGAAAGTTTGTAATGTAACGTCCCCCCAGTGTGCAGCAACCGTGGTAGGATCGATGTGTCACGTAGCCCATTACTGCGAGCGTCTGGCTATTGGCCTCATTAAAAGCTGCGGGTGAAATATTGGCCCTTCTAATTCCTTTTGTTTATTCATTAGCAAGAGTTGGATTGAATTTGTAAAGTCTCCTGATTGGATTTTCCCTTCAACTCTCCGCACTTCTCGCTTCCTCCATTACTTTATAATTCTTCACGTATATAGAGCACACAGAGGTATCGTAATTCTGATTAAGGCGTTACTTCAAATTATGTATTATATATTCTTGTGATGATTTTAGAGAGGCAGATAGAGAATTTAATCTTAGTTCATGATTCTTAATACTGCAGTTTGTGTACCTATATCAATATATACATATATATCGCTATGAAAATAGAGCAATCCATAAATAAATCTTCAATTAAAAAGGTATATATTGTATCAATATATATGCCTCTTTAATTATATATATTGCTATGTTATATATTTTTGAGAAATAATATTGTTTCAATCACTTTACAAACCCAAAACGGCAAATATTGAGAGAATCTGGGCTATTAATAGTGAAATCCATCAGTGGTTTTGTCAGAGATCTATCCACAATACCACTGTCTATTAATTTTGGAGCTTATTTTCCTTTATAAAATTTCAGGAATTTATCGTAAAATAACTTAATTTTCTTATAGATATAGATCATTTCGTGCGATATAGCGTACCACACGATATTATATGGTAAATATTTTCAAAGTTTCAAGCGAATGTGATAGCTTTAATAAGAATTGTAAATTTATGTGATGAGTTTACAACTCGAAATCTAATATTTTATTATCTAATTATAACAAATTAGGTATGATATTTATATATTTGAAAACCTAAATATTGTGTGATATATTAGTATATCTGAAAGGCACATGTGCTCGTTGTCAGGATGCCATGCCTTCTTTATTTTATATAACATATATATTTTAAAAACAAAATATAGCATATATCCTGAACGATCACAAGAGCATTTCAGATGGAAGAACGCCATCTAGTGGAACTATATATTACCTAAACGTTGATTTAGCCTTTCCCATGATATTTGGCCAAACAGTTTTATTTTAATAAATCAAGAAAAGCCACCCGAGAACGCGTTTCGGGCTTTTATCCCTTGTCAGTGTGAGGCAGGCTGTACCCCGCGTAAAAATGGAAATATGGTATCAAATACCCATTTCTTGCTTTTTCAGGAAGCCTCTTGGACCAGATATTTGGTCGTTCAGGTACAGCCAACACCACGATGACGAGGGCCAAAGAGACCGAAATGCGTTCGTGGTTACTTTTCTTGCTTTTTCGAAAAATAGGTTGGCCAAATAACATGCAACAAGCTTAAATCAACCGTTCGTTGATATCTGTACACAAGATGGCGCTTTGCAATCTGAAATGTTCATGTGAGCGGTCAGAATATGCCTTTATTTTTCAATATCAACATTTGACCCTATTTCTATTTTTTTTCACACATATACATAAAGGAAAAGTTGTAATATTCATATAAAGGATAAAAATTTGAAAAATGGGTTGAAATAAGGGTTTTTCCCTTAAAGACCATGCAGTTTTGAGATTGTGGTTGCTGACAAAGTGATGACAAAATTGCAAGGTGTTAAATTCCTTCTTACATATATCAATCCTCTTCATATCAAAATATACTTTTATTTCTCTATAATATATATTTTGTGTGTCTTTGTATATATAAGGTTTATTTTATTTCACCTAAGTAGTGTATTTATATTTACTAAAAATATATATAAAAAAATACAAAACAACCCAAAATTTAAATATACAAAACGACAAAAATATATATATGGTAGCGTAGAAATAAAGTCCTGGTATATTTTAAGAAGTATTTATTGAGGACGTCAGCACGACTAGTCGACAATTATCAACAACAAACCAATATACAGTTAGAGAATATTGAACAAGCAAGCTATGGAACACGTATGATGTTTTTACAAATATCGAGTAATAATCTGTTTTGAATATTTTCATTGAATAATTAAATTAAATAATAAAATATAAATTATTTCTTCGTCACAATATAAATTTATAGAGATTACATTTTTTCATTTTTTGAAATTGAATATCTGGTCGCGCGCGCATTGCCCCAGTTTTTTTTGTTGTTGTTGTTGTTTTTGACCAGTGTATGGATTGTAAAGGCCGGAAACTTGGTTCCGTTGTTAAATCTCTCTTGGTGTTAAACATTTTAAATATTTATTGCAATACATTAAAAATATTCACTTCAAAATTAAAATATAAACTTCATTCTATTCATTATGTTTCTCTTGCTTTTCATATTTACTATATATATTGCTTTTAATTTAAAGTGAAATGTAAAATTATAGTGAAATTAGAAAAGGTAGGAGTGCAACGTGCTTAGAAATATTCTATATAGAAGTTCTTGACTATGTTCTCGCTATAGCAAACGAGGGGCGTAAACAAGGGTTATAAGTATCAGAGAGAGTGTTTGGAACTTTGATGAAATTTTAATTATTCAAATTCTGTGCTAAATATTGGGCGAGGGTAAATCTAGTAGGCGTCAGAGACTCTTTACCCAGCAAACACGTGCCGGACCTCAATCTGCCCACAAAGGGTGGGGGTGGGGGGCCTAATCAAGCGCTGTCTTCTGCCTCAAAAATATTGGCCCACCACTTTGCTCTTGTTAAACACTTTATTAACCCCGGGGCTTCGTAAATTTAGAGAAAACTTGTGAGAGTTTCACTAAGAAATTATCGTCAAGTTGATAGGTCACAGACCTCTGATGTCAGAACAAACTACGTCTTCACTTCTATACTTCCTTTTTTGTAGCAACACGTAAACCTTCAACTGGAATATATATGTTTCGGTATATTGGGCCCTGTTGTTACAATAATTTTCCTTTAAATAAACGCAAATTAAAACATGGAAATATATTTAAATATATATAGAGATAAACCCTTCTCGTGCATCACGCGGATTATTTGCTTACAAGGAATTTGATTTTCTAGAAGAAAATAGGCGAACGGCCTCGTCGAAATATCGAATTTTGTTTTAAATAATTATATTTGATCCAAAATATGCTTTCATTTTAATAGATAAATGAATAATTTAAATGAAAGGGTAAAGAAAGAGAGAGGGTTATCCATTGTGTATGATGTTATCTGTATCAAATAATCATTAAAGATATGGAAACCAATCAGATGATTATATTATTGAGATGCGGAAGGAAACAGAAAGTGGCCATATTAACGTTACTTAATATCTATCTAGTGTTGTTACAGAAGAAATTATATTTTGGTGAGCATTATTAAATATGCAAAAAATTCAGAGAAGGTTAGAATACTGTGATTGGAAGTGCAACATATCAATATTCTACATGTTGATTAACCAAGGAAATTTAATTCAGTGTATTCGTGTATAAAATGAAAGGATTTAAAAGCACGAATGTTTCTTTTATACATAAAACGAACTTCTACTGTCCTTACTGCGATGAAAAAATATATTGGGAGGGCTTGGCTCATCAGTGGTGAACCCTCCCAGCGGTTTCGCCAATTTAATCCACCAGACTGCTTCTCAGAGCTCTAATACTGTATTGGACGATTCTGCTTATATACGCAGCACTGAAGGGTGGAACCTCAGAAATGGTTTTCAAGAACACTATGGACATAAGCTTATAGGACAGTAGAATTACATTCAATTACATTTTATTTTATTTTTTCATCGCAGTAAGGACAGTGGAAGTGTGTATTATGTATAAAAGAAACATTCGTGCTTTTAAATCCTCACATTTTATATGTATAGATGGCGCGTTATTGCTTTGTATTCGTGTATCATCGTCAAAAATGTAAACCAATCATAAGACTGAACTAACCGACCCAAACAACCATTTAGCCTCTTGAAGAATAGAAATAAATATTTCTATAAACAGTAATCAATTAAATAGCATATAGACAATTTAAATAATTTTATTGATTTTTCTAATCAATTGTTACAAAGGTGGAAAAAATATACAGGGTGATCCAAAAGTCCCGCACAACTTTAAAAATTAATAACTCCGCGAATATTTGCGCTAGAGCAATGCGGTAAACACCATTGTGTTCAGAATGCAATGGGATTTTTTATGGCAAATATTGAAAATTTCGAAATTGATTTTAGTTACAATTTCATTCCCTAGATGGCGCTGTACCAGAATCAGAAATTCAGCGGCCAAATTGTTTGATTAATTGAAAAATATAACTGATCGACACGTATTTTTCCTTTTTGTATACCAGGAAAGAATCCTAATAATATCAAATCGTTAATTAATAAAGCACCATTTCGCCAAAAGTTAGAAGAAATGGTTAACGATTTTTAAATACAATCTGAGATATGTAAAATAGGTATATGCAAATTAAAACATGTAGCAAAAAAATATTTATATTTTTGATAGAGTTTTGTCAAATATATTGAATGTTTGAAAAACATAGCTGAATTCAATACACGATTTTTTGAAATGTTAATATAGTACCAAAAATTATGATGGTACTACTAATAGGATTTCTTGCTATAAGGAATGTGTAATTTCTTGAATAATTGGCGACACTCGACTATTTAACTGGAAATTTGTCATGATCCAACAAATGAAATATAGATGGAAGTGACAAAATACATTTGTCGTACTTTATTCCAAATATCCTATGGGCTTGTCAAATGTTATCATTGTTTATTATACTGTACACGATTTTTAAAAATGTATCCCCTCAAATAAATATAATTTTTAAATCAACCTTTTGCGTTGAAAAACGTGGTAGTAAAATCATTTTGTATTATTTTTTTTTTGCCCAAAATTTCTAAAGGTGGGGGGTTACAGAGAATATTCCTTGTGCTATTTCTTTTAATGAGCGAAAAGCGATAAATTAAACATAAGGGGTAAAATTGTGTGTACAGTGTTATTCGAGAAGTTATGACACTTTGGTCTGCACGACATAATATAAGATGTGGGCAAATGACAAACAAACAAAAATTACTGTTCACAAATAAAAAAGAGACAAGATATGAGGACAGAATTTATTTACCCATAACCCAACACAAAGAGCTGCAAAACATTGGTAGATAATATAATACATGGCAGCTTATATAACACATGAGGTAACTTGTCTCTTGGAGGCCTTGTCTCTTGTATTAGATCACAATCCTTGCTCAATGTGGCGCCCTTCATTCTCAAACACCGCCTGCAGACGATAGATGACAGAATGGACAGCATTAAATAAAATATCTGATGAAATTGATGAAACGTGCCTTCTGATAGAAGCCTTCAACATGACCAATGTGGTAGGCCGGCATCGATAAACACGCGACTTAATGTACCCCCATATCCAAAAATCGCAAGGCGTCAAGTCTGGTGATCTTGAAGGCCACTGGTGTATAAAGTGGCGACTTATCACACGATCTTCACCGAACGTATCCTTCAGCAATTGTTTGGCACCGCGGGAGATATGAGGAGGTTCTCCATCTTGCATGAATGTTATTTCGCTCAGTGCTTGTCTGTCCTGCAATATGGGGATAACCTTTTCTCTTAAAAGTTGAACATAACGTTCACCAGTTACAGAAGCGGTTTTAAATGTTCTTCCATTTATTTCTTCAAAGAAAAATGGCCCAATAATAAAAGAAGAAGTGAACCCACACCAAACTATAACTCTGCGCTGATGAAGTGACATTTTGTAAAAATCCTAGGGTTTTCTGTTGCCCAAATGCGGCTGTTTTGAGTGTTAACTTCTCCGTTCAGAGAAAATTGAGCTTTATCTGTCCACAGAACATTCAACAGCCAGTTTTCATCAATATCAATTTGCCGGAAAACCCATGAAGCGAATTCTTGACGCTTCTCAAAATCGCCGACTTTTAGCTCGTGAAGTCTTTGAATTTTTTTACGGGTATTTTTTAAGACAAATTCTTAGTGCTCTCCAAACTTTTCCATACCAAATCCCCGTTTGTCGAGCACTTACTTCTCCATACGTGGATAACGTTTCAATAGCTTCAACATTCTGCGGAACCGTAGCAACCCCTGACTTGCATGTCGATGGTCTTCCACTCCGAGATTTTGCTTCCAGAGATCCAGTCTTCTCCAAAGTTTTTATCATTCGCCTTAGAGAGTAGCAACTCATGGGTCCTTTACCGCTTCGAATACCTTTAAAGGTACGAAACGCTTGTAAAGCTTCAGTTGCAGAATCTGAATTGCAATAAAAAAATTTCACCAAGAGTGATTTATGCTGTAGTGATGGTAAAATAAATTGTTGTGCATGTAAATAGATGAAGATTATTTGCATTTTTCAAAACCTCATTATGTAAAAATATATGTGTATATAAATTGGATATTTGTTGTTGGCCGAACCAATAACCATACACACCTCATCTCGTTAACGGAATAATGTTCTTTGTCTGGTCTGCCTTTTTTTTTACTCTCTTTGGAGTAGATTTGCTTTTTGATAGTTTTTATTTATGGAGCTGAACCAGTATGATGGCGGTGGTGGAGGAAGTCAGCAGGCCAACAAGCGGCCGCGTTCTGAGGACGAAGACCTCCTCCCGTCTTCCCATCACTAATTTAAATTCAACAGCACGGCGAACTTGTTCAACTTTGAGTGCCAAACCTTCGAAGCGATCATT
This sequence comes from Cordylochernes scorpioides, assembly GCA_030710605.1. Lineage (NCBI taxonomy): Eukaryota > Metazoa > Arthropoda > Arachnida > Pseudoscorpiones > Chernetidae > Cordylochernes > Cordylochernes scorpioides. Next base: position 130,776,424 of record CP092886.1, on the reverse strand, counting down.
GCCGACACCAGCCTGGACTCCCCCGAAAAAATACAGATGGCCACCAAAGGACTGATACTGACTCTCGTCCAAGAGGCAGAACTTCTTCTTAAGGACGCCTTCAAGGGAGCCAGTCTAGGAAGACCCAATCCCACAGCCAACGTCCCGATTCCCTCCACCTCTTTCGCCTCGGTAGTGGCAGAGAAAGACAAGCCGGTAAAGCCTGCACCTCCGAAAGCCAAAGCGAAATCCACATTTGTGAATCTGGCTCCTTCCTTCGAATCGCATGTCGTCGTCAGGTCGGCTAACCCCAAAGCAACCCAAGGGAATTTTTGAGGGAAATTCAAAAGATTCATCTTTCCCTAGCGTCATCAAAACACGTGGTGGCGTCCATCAACACCAGCGGCGAGGTGGTTTTTCACTAAAACAACCCAAATGGCAAAGTAGCTGGCCACTGGGCTGACCTCCCTGCCAACGGGCCTAAGCTGCCCCGAGTGCCCGGTTATCCTACCAAGATATTGCCTCTTCAGAGTGGACGGGGAGGTGCGGGACGATGAGATATGCGAGAGCTTCCGCTCCAACCACTCCGTGCAGTCACTCCTGGAAAAGCGTGAAATCAGGGTAGTCCATCGATCGAATAATGCGGCACACAGCACTAGTACAGTGTTCATCGAAGTGGACAACCAAGTCGCCGAAATCCTCGGTCAACATGGACGTATTCCTGTGGCGGGTCTAGTGCACAGGTATGAGCGCAGTCATACTTTAAAGCAATGCTTCCGTTGCTGTGGCTTCGGCCACCGCGCTTCTGCCTGTCCAGCTGCCCATCCAATCTGCTATCGCTGCGGCTCTGCAGAGCATGAGGGCATCCGATGCTCGGTCGAGCCAAGCCAAAGCCGCTGCTGCCGCTGCAGAAAAAAAATCTGGATCTCCCACAACCACTTTGCCACATTATCTACCTGTCCCTTTGTAAAAGAGAGAATAGCCCGAACAAGAAACAATGTCTAGGCCATTGCGTGTCCTGCAGGTGAACGCTAAAAAATCACCAACTGTCATTCTTGAAATTGCAAATTTGGCAAATTCGACACGGGCCGACATCGTGCTCCTGCAAGAACTCTCAACTAAGTGTTTATTCGAGATTGTGAGATCAATTCTACTTACTCTCCGCGGCAGGTGGGTGTTTTTTCAGGTTATGTATAAAGAGGTTACATTCGTCTATAATAGGTTGTAATCTATATCCATTATAGAGTTTATAACAAACCATATAGTATGTCTTTAATTAAAATCACCGCAAAGGATTACAGGTTGATTTATATACGTTTTGAGCAGATCTCTAATGAATGTTTGATGAACAGGGTTAAATGTATTCGGATGAATGTAGAAATTAGAAATAATTAATTTTGCTTTAACTGTAGAAATAGATATTGTTGTACAAAAAGAATTTGTGAATTTTTCCTCTTTGCTGAACTTTATATTTTTATTTAAAATTATAGTTGCCGTATATTTTTCCCCAGTTTTATTCGAACATATAATTTGAGAGTCCATATCATAAATAACATTTTCATGTAAAACATATGGTTCTTGAATCAAAAGAATGTCAGGTGAAGGATATTCATATATCAAACAAAATGTTAACGCGGGATTCGATCCCGGTTCATGACTGTCTGGAAATGAGGGTGTTACCCACTCGTCCTTGTCAGGTGGGTCATCTCTAGTGTTGGCCTGTAGTTTACTTATCGCAGTAAAACTTTTTCTTACATTTTGTTGAATACATCTCACATTTTCAACCATATAGGATATTAATCTATTTAAGATTAAGCTTCAAATTGAATTTGCTACATCATTTCCCTCGTGTATTTGTGAATATTGTGTCCTTTGGATAATTTTGTCTATTTGTGATTTGTAAATCGGGCATTCACTTGAATTTGATTTATGGTTTGTAGAAAGGTTTTTAAATTTAGGGTGCTTAGAGAAATGGTGACAATTTGGCGCTTCAGTACAGTTGTGGCTACCCTGTACACCGCATATTTTACATATTTTAATGTTTTGGCAGTCTTTTGTTTTGTGGTACGGATTAAATTCAAAACACTTTTGGCATTGTCTTACAAATATTCTGTCTTGTGTAGAACATCGCTCAAAATAGGTGTATATCTCATTACCCATTTTTCTTAAAATTTGGTAAACTTTAGGAGTTACTTTTAATACTATATTGTGATATGCAGAGTTAAATCCCATTCGCGGTACGAGACAAGCGATGCCAAACACGTCCGCACAGTTGGCTTCAGAAGCCATATATCGATTATGTTTATTTTAATTTGTTGGTGTGGCTTGTGGAAAGGCTGCTGATAAAATTATAATTAAAATTAATTTATTTAAAGCAAGACATTATAAAGAGAAAATAAGCAACGGTTGAAATAACGGCCGTTGGAGTTTTAGCCCTAGATGTTTACCGCTGCAGTGTGGCCAGATCAAGTGTGTCGGAAGAAGCCAGCCGCTAGAAAGTTCTGGATGACGCCGCGCATGCGTAGTGAAGTGTTCTTAAAACACGTGCTTGCCGAGGCAAAGTGGGGCCGCCATCTTTCTGCCCGTATGTGTTTTGAAGCTTTGTTCGCTGAAGCAAAGTGCGGTCGCCACAAATTCATTTGAAAAATTCAACTATCCCTGATCATTTATTTTACTCTGGGATGCCGTCACTACAGGATAAAGTACTCTTGGTGAAATTTTATTATTGCAATTCAGAATCTCCCACTGAAGCTTTACGAGCGTTTCGTAACTTCAAAGGTATTCGAAGAGGTAAAGGACCCATGAGTTGCTACTCTCTAAGGAGAATGATAAAAAATTTTGAGAAGACTGGATCTCTAGAAGAAAAACCTCGGAGTGGAAGACCATCGACACGCAAGTCAGTGGCTGTTACGGTTTCGCAGAGTGTTGAAGCTATTGAAACGTTATCCACGTATGGAGAAGTAAGTGCTCGACAAGTTTCTCGACAAACGGGTATTTCGTATGGAACAGTTTGGAGAGCTCTAAGAATTTTTCTTAAAAAATACCCATACAAAATTCAAAGATTTCACGAGCTAAAAGTCGGCGATTTTGAGAAGCGTCAAGAATTTGCTGCATGGGTTTTCCGGCAAATTGATATTGATGAAAACTGGCTGTCGAATGTTCTGTGGACAGATGAAGCTCACTTTTCTCTAAATGGAGAAGTCAACACTCAAAACAGCCGCATTTGGGCTACAGAAAACCCTAGGATTTTTACAGAAATGCCACTTCATCAGCCCAGAGTTACAGTTTGGTGTGGGTTCACTTCTTCTTTTATTATTGGGCCATTTTTCTTTGAAGAAATAAATGGAAGAACTTTTAAAACCGTTTCTGTAACTGGTGAACGTTATGTTCAACTTTTGAGAGAAAAGGTTATCCCCATATTGCAGGACAGACAAGCACTGAGCGAAATAACATTCATGCAAGATGGAGGACCTCCTCATATCTCCCGCGGTGCCAAACAATTGCTGAAGGATACGTTCGGTGAAGATCGTGTGATAAGTCGCCACTTTATACACCAGTGGCCTTCAAGATCACCAGACTTGACGCCTTGCGATTTTTGGCTATGGGGGTACATTAAGTCGCGTGTTTATCGATGCCGGCCTACCACATTGGCCATGTTGAAGGCTTCTATCAGACGGCACGTTTCATCAATTTCAACAGATATGTTATTTAATGCTGTCCAATCTGTCATCTATCGTCTGCAGGCGGTGTTTGAGAATGAAGGGCGCCACATTGAGCAAGGATTGTGATCTAATACAAGAGACAAGGCCTCCAAGAGACAAGTTACCTCATGTGTTATATAAGCTGCCATGTATTATATTATCTACCAATGTTTTGCAGCTCTTTGTGTTGGGTTATGGGTAAATAAATTCTGTCCTCATATCTTGTCTCTTTTTTATTTGTGAACAGTAATTTTTGTTTGTTTGTCATTTGCCCACATCTTATATTATGTCGTGCAGACCAAAGTGTCATAACTTCTCGAATAACACTGTACACACAATTTTACCCCTTATGTTTAATTTATCGCTTTTCGCTCATTAAAAGAAATAGCATAAGGAATATTCTCTGTAACCCCCCACCTTTAGAAATTTTGGGCAAAAAAAATAATACAAAATGATTTTACTACCATGTTTTTCAACGCAAAAGGTTGATTTAAAAATTATATTTATTTTTGAGGGGATACATTTTTAAAAATCGTGTACAGTATAATAAACAATGATAACATTTGACAAGCCCATAGGATATTTGGAATAAAGTACGACAAATGTATTTTGTCACTCCCATCTATATTTCATTTGTTGGATCATGACAAATTTCCAGTTAAATAGTCGAGTGTCGCCAATTATTCAAGAAATTACACATTCCTTATAGCAAGAAATCCTATTAGTAGTACCATCATAATTTTTGGTACTATATTAACATTTCAAAAAATCGTGTATTGAATTCAGCTATGTTTTTCAAAACTCTATCAAAAATATAAATATTTTTTGCTACATGTTTTAATTTGCATATACCTATTTTACATATCTCAGATTGTATTTAAAAATCGTTAACCATTTCTTCTAACTTTTGGCGAAATGGTGCTTTATTAATTAACGATTTGATATTATTAGGATTCTTTCCTGGTATACAAAAAGGAAAAATACGTGTCGATCAGTTATATTTTTCAATTAATCAAACAATTTGGCCGCTGAATTTCTGATTCTGGTACAGCGCCATCTAGGGAATGAAATTGTAACTAAAATCAATTTCGAAATTTTCAATATTTGCCATAAAAAATCCCATTGCATTCTGAACACAATGGTGTTTACCGCATTGCTCTAGCGCAAATATTCGCGGAGTTATTAATTTTTAAAGTTGTGCGGGACTTTTGGATCACCCTGTATAATAAAATAGTAAATAAAGGGTAGATAGAATGTAGGGGAAAAAACATCGGTCCGTGTTTAGGATTGAAAGATTAAATATCATATAGCCACATCTCCTTGTCTATTTTATTTATAAAACTTTCAGGACTGAAATAATTTGTGATAAAGGTAAAATAACAACTATAAAAATTACGATGAGAAGGTTATATAACATAATACAAAGAATTGTCGAAGATTATATATTCAATAAAGATAAAAAGTATAATAATAAAGTATGTTTTAAACTACACACACGGGGTAGATTGATAAAAAATAATGACATTTTAAAAAAGGGTGATACATTAAAGTCATGTATTATTTCCGAGCTTTATTCAAATGGCGTCTTATCATTTTTCCATCAGCTCTTCGAGGAGAAAAGTTTTTGTCCCTTTGCAAACGTAGCTTTAGTTATTTAATTTTCGCCCTGCACTTTACACCAAGGGAAGCGACACACAAAAAACAACCTGGGGGCTCTTAAAGTGTGCAAACAATTTACACGCTACATCTAACCAAGTTACTTGGGACAAAAATAAATAAAATTCAATAAAGGAAACGACACATCTAGCGTCTCTCTATAGATTCTGTCAAGTTTCCAATTTAAAAATGTTTTGAGTGTTTTATAATTTTTATTTAATAAGTATTTTTTAATGTGAGTTACTTATTGTTTATAGTTATTTCATATGTCTGGTAATTTATAACAGCATATATTAGACTACTACGTATATATCGTTACAATTATGTATCGTTATTTAATTAATTGTAAGCGATAATGTGGAATTTGTACGACGTGCGATCATATATGTTATATATATACCATGGAAACTATTAATCTAAATATCTGTATACCTGACATTTTTCTACCAAATTGTAAATGTAGAGACACAAAAAATGCCCACCACCAAATTTTCATTAATGTCCTCATTGTTGGCTTCTAAAAGGATCGCGCTGTTTATTTTCAATCGGATTATATTCTACTGCGTCATTTGCCAAATTGAGATTGGTAGTTTGAGTAGTAATTCTGTAGGGTATTCATATCTAATTCAATATTTCCTCAAACAATATTTCCTACTTAAATATTAAAGAGATACATTTTTAACGAGGAATGTATCAACAAATGGCAAGAACACACAAGTCTCTAAAGAGAAGGATAATTATTAAATTTCACAATAGAGAGTAAAATGGGAACGACGGCATTTTTACAAAATGAAATTATTTATTTATTAGAAATGTGTGAAAATTAATCTTAACAATTTACCGGCTTCAAATTAAATTAAGTGATTTAGGACATTATGATAATTTGAATAATGATCCTTGGAATTCTTAATTCCGACAGAACGTCTCACAATCCGATTTCTAATCAGGCTGAGAGCTTTAAAATGACCAATCTCCGAGGCTGGCGACTTAATGGCTATTTAGGCGCGCTCGCATACATTTAGCCGGCGGGAGCTTCGAAATTAGGATTTCTTTGAAAGGCTCTTTAAGTTAGCATTATTTACTTTGGGATATATGCAAATTGTTTCGCATTTGAATACCAAAAAATACAAAACAGGTTTAAGGAGCATTATTACGCTTTACTGAATGTCTTCTACTTTACATCCAAAAAATTTGGTTTATAAATATTAAACTCAGACTTTAAGGAATAATGGTTACAAGCATCAGTTTTTTTGTGGCATAGCAGAAATATTCTACCTATAAAATAACTTTCTCCCTGATGATTCAATTGTTTTCAATTAATATTTCTAGGGAGATATTTTATTCAGTTTATATAATAATATTGCTCTCAAGTTTATATATACATGGAGCTCTCTCTCTTCCACCCTTAAATTCGTATTTTAAAGATCAGGACATGCCTTCTTTATCGCATATATTATTAGCAATATGCCGTTACAGAATCAAAATACACGTTGATTTCGTTTAAAATTGGAATAATAATGGAAATATTAGGAAGAATATCAAATGGTTAGCGCGCCTTAAAGCGATTGCTTTTCAAACTCTCTAGAATAGGCACGTGCCCTCACGACCAAACTACTGGTGGCAACAATCCAATATTATATTCAATCCGATCGTTCCTCTTTGAATTTTACCAGGAGAGATGTATATTTATAATACAATATAATGCCGCTTATGATTGTAGAACGACATTTGAAAATTATCCCGCATGTGTTTCTTTTTAACGAAAAATCGAAATTTATTTTAAGGAGAAATAACGATTATTTCTAACCTTAGTGATGGAGTATAAAAGGATGAATTGTGTAAACGATAAAGAAAAGTGTCCAGGGATGGGAATACTTCATGAGATTTCATACTTCATCGCTAAGGTTAGAAATAATCGTTATTTCTCCTTAAAATAAATTTCGATATTCGTTCAAGAGGGATAATTTTCAAATGTCGTCCTACAGAAATATATGATTTCAAAACCATGGAGACCATGGAGCGTAGGGACAAGACTCGAGGAGCACAGCAAAAACATCTCCAGACAAGATGAGAAATCAGCTATATACCAACACATCCGTACCTCCAACCACTCTTTCGACCTGGCCAATCCATCTGTGCACTATAGCCGCATATACAACAAGCAGCAGCGCCTCACCTTGGAAGCTCTCGTTTCCCAGGGCTTCCATGCCATCAATAGACACATCGAACTCCCTGAAGCCTACCAATCCCTGTTCTCATAGCCTTGTATCCTCCATCTGTGCGTATCCCCCCCTCCTCCCTCATAGACATTAGAAAATATTCCTAACTCTACTACATTCAATAGCTATTATCATGCATGTTAATTTCTCCTTTCCATAATTTCCAGGTATGCTAATTATTCCTCTCAACATTTCATAGATATGCAGAGTCCCTATAGTTTTTAAGTATGTAAATAGTCTCATCCCTATATACTGTTCAATGTTCCATATGTTTTCACAGTTCTCCTGTAGAAGGGCCGGCAAGCCCGAAAGCTTGAGCGTTTTGTAATAAATCATCGTATAAAAAAAAAGAAACTCGTCCCTTGATTCTTGAATTTTATCGTACTTTATTGAAGGGATTCCAGTACTTATATATATATAATATATATGTTTGTAGTGTTTTTTTACTAACAAAATAATTTTTTAACTAAACTTGAAATATATTAAATTCGGGATAAATAGTGTTTGAATAGAACTGAATGAAAAAGGGATAACCGTAATTTTGGAAATATTAACCTTCATTTATAACAGAATATTATTTCACCTAGGTATATCTTTTGAAACATTTAGATAGCTGAGTAAATGTGGTTATTCGAAGAGATAAAAACATAGATAAATAATTACCCACTATCTCCAAACAGTAAATAACGCGTGTAATTCTATTCATTATTATCATGAAGAAAACACTACTTAATTGTTTATCGTTTAGTGACATGATTGGGAGACGATTTTTTCATTATTTTGTGATATTAAAAAAAAATAAAAATGTAAATATAAAATTTCTTTAAAATTAGTAAAAAGATTTACCACACTCTCTATTATATTTCGCAAAGTTTCAATTTATAATCTATTAAAGAGGTGGTTTCAAGGATGATCCATCTTCCTAAAATATTTAACATGGTTAATTTAGAGACGAGAGTGAGAGCTCTCGGGCCAATTATTTGGGAGCAATATTTTCTCAAGGTTATTGATTTATAATTTTTTACTCAATTTATCGGGAGAGAGTTAATGCGTATATTATAACACACTAATATATTCTGTTTAGTTGCGGTAATACCATTTTAAAGCATATAAGTATATGTATACATGTGTTGTTGAATAATATTCATCCTATGATGTTGTTAAATGTGCAAATAATCCGTCTATAAATTAATAAAACATATATAAATAATGTATCTTTAAAGTGAAGATAATAGTGTCTTAATAAAGGTTTTTGTTGTTGTTTTTGTTGTTATATCTTTGAAGTAATAAAAAAACATAGTTTTTGGATATATACAATTTGATCGTACTATATCCTATATATATTGTAGCAAAATATTTGTATTAGTAAATTATATCAGTTTTAATCTTTATATTTTTATACTCTCTAAACTTTCCTAATTGCTTCTCTTGTATTTTATAAATTTTATTTATGAATATTTGGTTTGAATAAATTTTTCTGGTTTCCTGAAGTTTGACTTTCTTAAGTTATTATAATACATTTTGGTGAAAGTACTGAGTAATTTAGGGAAAAAACTGAATATCGCATAAGAAAACCTTGAGGCCCCCCTTGGGTGCTGTGATCTTAAATTTCTGAAAAGTGGCTCCAGAATTACACTGCCGTTTCTATGCCAAGAATTTCCTCCAAGATTTCAATGTCTCTATTTACGATACGACGCAAAGACCCTCATCATGTCGTAAGAGAAAGGAAGCAAATCTACTAGAGACAAAGTTCCAAGACTACGAGGAAATCCTTGACAGAACCACGTCACATCAATGTCAGTATCTACAACATTTGACAGTTTTGGCTCAAAGCTCTAATAGAGAAGGAGCTATGAAGCAAAATATTTATTTTTTTATTACAAGATTATAAATTTTGATATTTATATCATGCTACTTTGTAAACTCTGCTGAATGCTTCTTTTGTAGTTTAAAAATTTAATTGTTGGTTCACTTAAATATATATTTTATGATACAATTCTCACCCACACGTAGCGCACTAAGCGCATCAGTCAGAAGAATTACTTCTGTGAAAAGATTGTTTATAATCCCTTTATTAAATTCACCGATAATTTTTAAATAAGAATTTAAGTTGTTATCTTATTTTACAAAACGTCTAAATGTTCATTCAAACAAAATTTTGTATTTTGGATCATATTTACACGTGGAACTGGTTAGTGTTTATGTTAAATTGAGTTTGCAGTTCAATTATTTATACTTTAAAAAAATAAACAAATATATACTAAAAGAGGCACATATTCCTTCAACCCTTTTGTTATATATATATTTATTTATTAAGAAAATGGCATCTCCAAGCTGTACCTGCTTGCACCACGCTGATGAGGACCAACAGCCCTAAACGCGTCTGTGGTTAGCTTTTCTTGATTATTCAAGAATGGGTATTTGGCCAATTCTGGAATAATTCAATTTTTCCGATAGATGGCGCAAGCCATCAGCAACTTTCAGTTGCACGATAAGGAGATGCCTTTTTCTTAATTTAAACACCTTATCATAGTACAATATTACATTTGTACTATTTTCTTTCACATATATATATATATATATATATATATAACGTTTCTATGATGATCTGTACACGCCAATATGCAGATGATATTGTTTTGCGTATATTCTGATTTCTCAGAAGCTGCATTCAAGTAAGGTTAAATGAAAATACTTTCTAAGCAAAGTATATACATTCGGCAGATATGAACATAGATAAATCCCGGGCATCCAGAGTAAATCACCAAGGAAAATTTCCACAGAAAGCAATTCTGATTATAAGCAAAAAGGTAATTAGGAATTGAATCAGAAATACGAATAATCTACCATTCAAATTAACGATATTCAATAAAACAAACGCACTTGTTTCAAAACAAAGTGATTTTTGATTATGAATATATAAAGTGAAATTTGAAGAAAAAAATCTACGATTGTAAAATTGTTTAAATTGAAAATGATATAATGCCTAATATTTGGAGAATAAAAATAAATTCGAGTATATGGATTGCTATTAATAATATTGTAATCAAATTACTGAAATATGACAAATAAATAAAAATATTGACTTTTGGCAATTTTTTTTTTTTTGCTTGTAAACAATTAAAAACAAAGCAATTTGGTGATGATAAATAAATAAAATTTATTTAAAAAGCAAAAAATATACTATTGGAAATTTGAATAAATTAAAAAATAAATATAACAACTAACATTTGGATTATAAATATTAGTGTGACACAATACGTACAAAATAACGAAATATTTGGTATATAGATCGCTATGTATAATTCAGTATCATTGGAGGAGATTGCTTAAAATGTACAACTAAAAGCTCTGTTGGTGTATTATCTATATATTGATGAGGATGGATAGTGAGAAGATGATACAAGTCCCTTAAAACTAAGCACTTAAAACTGAGCACTTAAACACAGCTTTCACTTAGTGACAAATATAACTTACAATATTAATAATAAAAGAAGAGAGTGGAGAGGCTAAAAATGTTCGAATAATCGATATACTATGCATACAACAAACATTTGGTGCAGATAACCTTTCCAGGAAAGGAAAGAATAAATGAAAAAATTCAAACTAATTATTAGCAACAACAAGTCAAACGAAGATGACAGCCTATTTCTCATAATTGACTTCATATTAAAAACACAAACATTCTCGATAAAGAGAAGCGAGTTTCCCCTCGAAATACTGGAACAATAAAATAATTATAAATCCAATATATGCATCTTTGTTGAATATATATATAGATGGAAATTTTGCCGGGAGGATATTGATCTAAAGAGACAAAGGTCGCCTCTCCCGTCATTTATATTTTGACGGGAGAGGCGACCTTTGTCTTTTTAGATATATATATATATATATATATATATATATACCCAAACAGATGGATAGTGAACTGACTAGAACGAAGTCTGTACGCAAGTATAAATATCTATAGTCGTATCACGTGCGAGCTGATAACAATCTGGCTAACTTAGGTGAATATAGTTTAGTTTAAACATAGGACAACAACGCTTATCTAAATATAATAAATAAAGCACGACATTTTCTTTCAAAACCTAATTAAACAAGTTTCTACTGTTCTTACTGTAATGTAAAATCTTAGGAGGGCTTCGCTCATCAGTGGAGAACCCTCCCAGGGGTTTCGCTAATATATATAATTGCAGCAAGGACAGTTGAAATGTATTTAATTAGGGTTTAAAACCTTTATGCTTTAAACTTTTATTTATATATAAATTTGAATTCAACTGTCGTATATGTGACGAAGGACTTAGATTTATGGAGCTTATAAATAATTGACACTTATTGAAACTCTCTTTAATGAAATTGAAGCGAATAAATTATTATTGAATTATAGAGTGTTTTTTTTTCAATTTAATAGCTGGGAATACTAGAAAACATTTGAGGATTATAAGAATAAGGCATTTATGAAAAAATTAATAAACATTAAGCAAATTTTAATTAATTACAAAAGGCAAATGTGAAAACAAGGAACGAGCATGTGAAGATAATGTAAAGATAAAAAGTAATGGTAAGCATAATGAATGATCTAATTTAGACAAAAGAATAAATGTGAAAAAATAAAAATAAAATAATTTCTATATAGAGTGATATATAGAACCAAATTATGTAGCTAATAGACGAACAATCAAAATTGTTCCATATATATTGTTTTTAAATATAAATGTGGAAAAATAATGAAAAGAGCGTTATAAAGGAATTGAAACGATGAAATAACCTTTCATTATAGAGAATTGATAGGGTATAGAATGATATAGAAACACAAATTTAGTTTTGCTATATATTTGAAAGAAATTAGAAACTATTTATTCTACTGATTGCATCATTTGAAGTCAATTATGAGAAATAGGTTGTCATCCTCGTTTGAATCGTTGTTTGCTAATAATTAGTTTGAATTTTCTCATTTATCCTTTCTTTTCCTGGAAAGGTTATCTGCACCAAATGTTTGTTGTATGCATACATTCGATTCTTCCAACATTTTTAGCCTCTCCACTCTCTTCTTTTATTATTAATATTGTAAGTTATATTTATCACTAAGTGAAAGCTGTGTTTAAGTGCTCAGTTTTAAGGGACCTATATCATCTTCTCACTATCCATCCTCATCAATAGAATATAAACCCAATATTGATATAATGAGTTTAGTGTTTGACATTATCTTCTGATTATTCTGCTGAGTAGAAATTTAATAAAAATCCTAATTTTAGGATGACATAATTCTTTTGATATTAATTACATTTATTTAATGTCCGATTTCTGTTATTTCTGTGGTTTGTAATATGTTTGTTCGTAGAGACAAACAGGCAAAAATGATATTTAAACAATAAGACCTATTGTTTACTTATAAAGGATCAGGTTTATATACCTTATAAAAAGAATAACTAATATATTTTATGTATAATATAAATAAACCATTCAAATTTAAGAAATATATCTTAATTGGAAGTTTTCCGTTGTGAAGAATTACATAATATGAAAATATTCACTGTTTTCATAAAAGATATTATCAAATAAATGTATGAATATGAGAATCAATATGTATATAAGAGGTTTTAAAGGGCAATTTAAAATCATATATTTAAAAAAATGTGAATGCAATGTGTTAATGACAAAACAAAAAGAGAGAAAATGTGTTTTAAAGTAATATGCATGTTATTTTCCTCAATTTTTATAAAAGTATAAAAGTGTTATAAAAAAATAAAGAGAGAGATATTGAATTTTATAAATTTAAAATTGTAAATTCAGGTTTTGATATCAATCGTTAAAAGAGATATATTCAAATTAACATTAATGTCCGATGTTAAGTTTTATCCTATTTTCGTGGAAAATATTTGAACGCCCATAATATCGTACAGCTTCTGAAGAATAGCCGTGGCGAATACCAGCTCGCTATATTCATTTCTGGATAACGTTGAAGTCATGTGGAACACTCATGTTTGAAACCGTTTTAAAAGAAACTATGGTAATTCGCATTCAACTTGCATGTTGTGAGACCGCGAAACAATGTAAAAAAAAAATAGCACAAATGTGATAATGTATATTGGAAAAAGGTTCATAATTACATGTTAGTATTTTCAATAGTTTTATTTCATTATCAAATTTAAAAACACCTATTGTCTTTTATACTCTATATACATATTATTTTTGAACATTTAACATTTTTATAAAAACATAAATCACTAAAAATTACCTTTTTTGATTTTTTTTTTGTTTCCGAAGTTTAGACATTTCTATCTAGGACTTCCTGTATATTTCTATATAATGTAAAAGGCCTTTATCACGCGTTTGAAATATATTTGTGAAAAAGTTGTTACAAGTGGAAATCATGAAGACAGAATGGCTATAATAATAATGATGGTGATGATGATGATAATAGTCTGGTTGATTAGAGGAGCTGGCTAGAAGGTTGGTCGATACCTGAGGTCACCGAGAGAAAGTCGACTTCAATTCCCGCAAGATCAGCATTCCTGCCACCTTAATCCGCTGGACCTGACTGATTTTGAGGAATTAGCAGGAATGGCTCCATCTGCTGATGGCCCTCTCGTCAGCGATACTTCTCTCTCTCTCTCAATATGATTTATAATCTCGGTGCCGCGCTACAGGAAATAAATCCTCTATCCAATTTCTTCCATTCTCCACCCTCTCCTCTCTTTCTTATATACATTAGTTTATATTTCCTCTCAATTTAATAATATTGTAGTTTTCAATTTTTAATATATTCAAATGTAAACAATATAATAGTTTTTATTGTATTAGAGGTTAGGTCTGTATGTAGTAACATTTAAAAATCATAGTAAGTTAGTTGTAAGGCTTTAAGTTAACTTTTATTTTTAAATAACTATATGCTGCGCGCGCTTATAGTTTGCCTTTATACAAGTTCAATACTTTAAAGATTTTGTTTAAATATTTAAAGGAATAGATATAAAAGATTGATTGTGTTTGTGGTTATTTTTTAAGAATAATATTAAGTTTATATTTAAAAAAATTGTTAATGTCCACTATAGGTATTTTTGTGGAAATTGAAATATTATAATGACATATTATAGTTTCTATAGTGTGTGTGTGTGTGTTTTTCACCGCTATTATTATTAAATATCTCATATATATATTATTTTCCTTGTGCTTGTATTCTTCAGAAATAGAATTGATTGTTTGAAAGGTAACCCTATTTTTGGTTCAATGTAAATTCCCTTATAGATATCATGGATGTAAATATTCTAAGGAATATAGTTGACGTAAATAGAGAGTAAAGAGAGCTGGTGTAAAGAGGAATGGTTAAAAATACCAACGGATTGTTATATACTCTCTACAAAGTACGTATATATGTTGATATACAGGGTGATCCAAAAGTCCCGCACAACTTTAAAAATTAATAACTCCGCGAATATTTGCGCTAGAGCAATGCGGTAAACACCATTGTGTTCAGAATGCAATGGGATTTTTTATGGCAAATATTGAAAATTTCGAAATTGATTTTAGTTACAATTTCATTCCCTAGATGGCGCTGTACCAGAATCAGAAATTCAGCGGCCAAATTGTTTGATTAATTGAAAAATATAACTGATCGACACGTATTTTTCCTTTTTGTATACCAGGAAAGAATCCTAATAATATCAAATCGTTAATTAATAAAGCACCATTTCGCCAAAAGTTAGAAGAAATGGTTAACGATTTTTAAATACAATCTGAGATATGTAAAATAGGTATATGCAAATTAAAACATGTAGCAAAAAATATTTATATTTTTGATAGAGTTTTGAAAAACATAGCTGAATTCAATACACGATTTTTTGAAATGTTAATATAGTACCAAAAATTATGATGGTACTACTAATAGGATTTCTTGCTATAAGGAATGTGTAATTTCTTGAATAATTGGCGACACTCGACTATTTAACTGGAAATTTGTCATGATCCAACAAATGAAATATAGATGGGAGTGACAAAATACATTTGTCGTACTTTATTCCAAATATCCTATGGGCTTGTCAAATGTTATCATTGTTTATTATACTGTACACGATTTTTAAAAATGTATCCCCTCAAAAATAAATATAATTTTTAAATCAACCTTTTGCGTTGAAAAACATGGTAGTAAAATCATTTTGTATTATTTTTTTTGCCCAAAATTTCTAAAGGTGGGGGGTTACAGAGAATATTCCTTATGCTATTTCTTTTAATGAGCGAAAAGCGATAAATTAAACATAAGGGGTAAAATTGTGTGTACAGTGTTATTCGAGAAGTTATGACACTTTGGTCTGCACGACATAATATAAGATGTGGGCAAATGACAAACAAACAAAAATTACTGTTCACAAATAAAAAAGAGACAAGATATGAGGACAGAATTTATTTACCCATAACCCAACACAAAGAGCTGCAAAACATTGGTAGATAATATAATACATGGCAGCTTATATAACACATGAGGTAACTTGTCTCTTGGAGGCCTTGTCTCTTGTATTAGATCACAATCCTTGCTCAATGTGGCGCCCTTCATTCTCAAACACCGCCTGCAGACGATAGATGACAGATTGGACAGCATTAAATAACATATCTGTTGAAATTGATGAAACGTGCCGTCTGATAGAAGCCTTCAACATGGCCAATGTGGTAGGCCGGCATCGATAAACACGCGACTTAATGTACCCCCATAGCCAAAAATCGCAAGGCGTCAAGTCTGGTGATCTTGAAGGCCACTGGTGTATAAAGTGGCGACTTATCACACGATCTTCACCGAACGTATCCTTCAGCAATTGTTTGGCACCGCGGGAGATATGAGGAGGTCCTCCATCTTGCATGAATGTTATTTCGCTCAGTGCTTGTCTGTCCTGCAATATGGGGATAACCTTTTCTCTCAAAAGTTGAACATAACGTTCACCAGTTACAGAAACGGTTTTAAAAGTTCTTCCATTTATTTCTTCAAAGAAAAATGGCCCAATAATAAAAGAAGAAGTGAACCCACACCAAACTGTAACTCTGGGCTGATGAAGTGGCATTTCTGTAAAAATCCTAGGGTTTTCTGTAGCCCAAATGCGGCTGTTTTGAGTGTTGACTTCTCCATTTAGAGAAAAGTGAGCTTCATCTGTCCACAGAACATTCGACAGCCAGTTTTCATCAATATCAATTTGCCGGAAAACCCATGCAGCAAATTCTTGACGCTTCTCAAAATCGCCGACTTTTAGCTCGTGAAATCTTTGAATTTTGTATGGGTATTTTTTAAGAAAAATTCTTAGAGCTCTCCAAACTGTTCCATACGAAATACCCGTTTGTCGAGAAACTTGTCGAGCACTTACTTCTCCATACGTGGATAACGTTTCAATAGCTTCAACACTCTGCGAAACCGTAACAGCCACTGACTTGCGTGTCGATGGTCTTCCACTCCGAGGTTTTTCTTCTAGAGATCCAGTCTTCTCAAAATTTTTTATCATTCTCCTTAGAGAGTAGCAACTCATGGGTCCTTTACCTCTTCGAATACCTTTGAAGTTACGAAACGCTCGTAAAGCTTCAGTGGGAGATTCTGAATTGCAATAATAAAATTTCACCAAGAGTACTTTATCCTGTAGTGACGGCATCCCAGAGTAAAATAAATGATCAGGGATAGTTGAATTTTTCAAATGAATTTGTGGCGACCGCACTTTGCTTCAGCGAACAAAGCTTCAAAACACATACGGGCAGAAAGATGGCGGCCCCACTTTGCCTCGGCAAGCACGTGTTTTAAGAACACTTCACTACGCATGCGCGGCGTCATCCAGAACTTTCTAGCGGCTGGCTTCTTCCGACACACTTGATCTGGCCACACTGCAGCGGTAAACATCTAGGGCTAAAACTCCAACGGCCGTTATTTCAACCGTTGCTTATTTTCTCTTTATAATGTCTTGCTTTAAATAAATTAATTTTAATTATAATTTTATCAGCAGCCTTTCCACAAGCCACACCAACAAATTAAAATAAACATAATCGATATATGGCTTCTGAAGCCAACTGTGCGGACGTGTTTGGCATCGCTTGTCTCGTACCGCGAATGGGATTTAACTCTGCATATCACAATATAGTATTAAAAGTAACTCCTAAAGTTTACCAAATTTTAAGAAAAATGGGTAATGAGATATACACCTATTTTGAGCGATGTTCTACACAAGACAGAATATTTGTAAGACAATGCCAAAAGTGTTTTGAATTTAATCCGTACCACAAAACAAAAGACTGCCAAAACATTAAAATATGTAAAATATGCGGTGTACAGGGTAGCCACAACTGTACTGAAGCGCCAAATTGTCACCATTTCTCTAAGCACCCTAAATTTAAAAACCTTTCTACAAACCATAAATCAAATTCAAGTGAATGCCCGATTTACAAATCACAAATAGACAAAATTATCCAAAGGACACAATATTCACAAATACACGAGGGAAATGATGTAGCAAATTCAATTTGAAGCTTAATCTTAAATAGATTAATATCCTATATGGTTGAAAATGTGAGATGTATTCAACAAAATGTAAGAAAAAGTTTTACTGCGATAAGTAAACTACAGGCCAACACTAGAGATGACCCACCTGACAAGGACGAGTGGGTAACACCCTCATTTCCAGACAGTCATGAACCGGGATCGAATCCCGCGTTAACATTTTGTTTGATATATGAATATCCTTCACCTGACATTCTTTTGATTCAAGAACCATATGTTTTACATGAAAATGTTATTTATGATATGGACTCTCAAATTATATGTTCGAATAAAACTGGGGAAAAATATACGGCAACTATAATTTTAAATAAAAATATAAAGTTCAGCAAAGAGGAAAAATTCACAAATTCTTTTTGTACAACAATATCTATTTCTACAGTTAAAGCAAAATTAATTATTTCTAATTTCTACATTCATCCGAATACATTTAACCCTGTTCATCAAACATTCATTAGAGATCTGCTCAAAACGTATATAAATCAACCTGTAATCCTTTGCGGTGATTTTAATTAAAGACATACTATATGGTTTGTTATAAACTCTATAATGGATATAGATTACAACCTATTATAGACGAATGTAACCTCTTTATACATAACCTGAAAAAACACCCACCTGCCGCGGAGAGTAAGTAGAATTGATCTCACAATCTCGAATAAACACTTAGTTGAGAGTTCTTGCAGGAGCACGATGTCGGCCCGTGTCGAATTTGCCAAATTTGCAATTTCAAGAATGACAGTTGGTGATTTTTTAGCGTTCACCTGCAGGACACGCAATGGCCTAGACATTGTTTCTTGTTCGGGCTATTCTCTCTTTTACAAAGGGACAGGTAGATAATGTGGCAAAGTGGTTGTGGGAGATCCAGATTTTTTTTCTGCAGCGGCAGCAGCGGCTTTGGCTTGGCTCGACCGAGCATCGGATGCCCTCATGCTCTGCAGAGCCGCAGCGATAGCAGATTGGATGGGCAGCTGGACAGGCAGAAGCGCGGTGGCCGAAGCCACAGCAACGGAAGCATTGCTTTAAAGTATGACTGCGCTCATACCTGTGCACTAGACCCGCCACAGGAATACGTCCATGTTGACCGAGGATTTCGGCGACTTGGTTGTCCACTTCGATGAACACTGTACTAGTGCTGTGTGCCGCATTATTCGATCGATGGACTACCCTGATTTCACGCTTTTCCAGGAGTGACTGCACGGAGTGGTTGGAGCGGAAGCTCTCGCATATCTCATCGTCCCGCACCTCCCCGTCCACTCTGAAGAGGCAATATCTTGGTAGGATAACCGGGCACTCGGGGCAGCTTAGGCCCGTTGGCAGGGAGGTCAGCCCAGTGGCCAGCTACTTTGCCATTTGGGTTGTTTTAGTGAAAAACCACCTCGCCGCTGGTGTTGATGGACGCCACCACGTGTTTTGATGACGCTAGGGAAAGATGAATCTTTTGAATTTCCCTCAAAAATTCCCTTGGGTTGCTTTGGGGTTAGCCGACCTGACGACGACATGCGATT
Source organism: Cordylochernes scorpioides (assembly GCA_030710605.1). Taxonomy (NCBI): domain Eukaryota; kingdom Metazoa; phylum Arthropoda; class Arachnida; order Pseudoscorpiones; family Chernetidae; genus Cordylochernes; species Cordylochernes scorpioides. The sequence goes on along the minus strand of CP092886.1, from coordinate 130,756,842 downwards.
CGAAGGAAGGAGCCAGATTCACAAATGTGGATTTCGCTTTGGCTTTCGGAGGTGCAGGCTTTACCGGCTTGTCTTTCTCTGCCACTACCGAGGCGAAAGAGGTGGAGGGAATCGGGACGTTGGCTGTGGGATTGGGTCTTCCTAGACTGGCTCCCTTGAAGGCGTCCTTAAGAAGAAGTTCTGCCTCTTGGACGAGAGTCAGTATCAGTCCTTTGGTGGCCATCTGTATTTTTTCGGGGGAGTCCAGGCTGGTGTCGGCAATGATCGCTTCGAAGGTTTGGCACTCAAAGTTGAACAAGTTCGCCGTGCTGTTGAATTTAAATTAGTGATGGGAAGACGGGAGGAGGTCTTCGTCCTCAGAACGCGGCCGCTTGTTGGCCTGCTGACTTCCTCCACCACCGCCATCATACTGGTTCAGCTCCATAAATAAAAACTATCAAAAAGCAAATCTACTCCAAAGAGAGTAAAAAAAAAGGCAGACCAGACAAAGAACATTATTCCGTTAACGAGATGAGGTGTGTATGGTTATTGGTTCGGCCAACAACAAATATCCAATTTATATACACATATATTTTTACATAATGAGGTTTTGAAAAATGCAAATAATCTTCATCTATTTACATGCACAACAATTTATTTTACCATCACTACAGCATAAATCACTCTTGGTGAAATTTTTTTATTGCAATTCAGATTCTGCAACTGAAGCTTTACAAGCGTTTCGTACCTTTAAAGGTATTCGAAGCGGTAAAGGACCCATGAGTTGCTACTCTCTAAGGCGAATGATAAAAACTTTGGAGAAGACTGGATCTCTGGAAGCAAAATCTCGGAGTGGAAGACCATCGACATGCAAGTCAGGGGTTGCTACGGTTCCGCAGAATGTTGAAGCTATTGAAACGTTATCCACGTATGGAGAAGTAAGTGCTCGACAAACGGGGATTTGGTATGGAAAAGTTTGGAGAGCACTAAGAATTTGTCTTAAAAAATACCCGTAAAAAAATTCAAAGACTTCACGAGCTAAAAGTCGGCGATTTTGAGAAGCGTCAAGAATTCGCTTCATGGGTTTTCCGGCAAATTGATATTGATGAAAACTGGCTGTTGAATGTTCTGTGGACAGATAAAGCTCAATTTTCTCTGAACGGAGAAGTTAACACTCAAAACAGCCGCATTTGGGCAACAGAAAACCCTAGGATTTTTACAAAATGTCACTTCATCAGCGCAGAGTTATAGTTTGGTGTGGGTTCACTTCTTCTTTTATTATTGGGCCATTTTTCTTTGAAGAAATAAATGGAAGAACATTTAAAACCGCTTCTGTAACTGGTGAACGTTATGTTCAACTTTTAAGAGAAAAGGTTATCCCCATATTGCAGGACAGACAAGCACTGAGCGAAATAACATTCATGCAAGATGGAGAACCTCCTCATATCTCCCGCGGTGCCAAACAATTGCTGAAGGATACGTTCGGTGAAGATCGTGTGATAAGTCGCCACTTTATACACCAGTGGCCTTCAAGATCACCAGACTTGACGCCTTGCGATTTTTGGATATGGGGGTACATTAAGTCGCGTGTTTATCGATGCCGGCCTACCACATTGGTCATGTTGAAGGCTTCTATCAGAAGGCACGTTTCATCAATTTCATCAGATATTTTATTTAATGCTGTCCATTCTGTCATCTATCGTCTGCAGGCGGTGTTTGAGAATGAAGGGCGCCACATTGAGCAAGGATTGTGATCTAATACAAGAGACAAGGCCTCCAAGAGACAAGTTACCTCATGTGTTATATAAGCTGCCATGTATTATATTATCTACCAATGTTTTGCAGCTCTTTGTGTTGGGTTATGGGTAAATAAATTCTGTCCTCATATCTTGTCTCTTTTTTATTTGTGAACAGTAATTTTTGTTTGTTTGTCATTTGCCCACATCTTATATTATGTCGTGCAGACCAAAGTGTCATAACTTCTCGAATAACACTGTACACACAATTTTACCCCTTATGTTTAATTTATCGCTTTTCGCTCATTAAAAGAAATAGCACAAGGAATATTCTCTGTAACCCCCCACCTTTAGAAATTTTGGGCAAAAAAAAAATAATACAAAATGATTTTACTACCACGTTTTTCAACGCAAAAGGTTGATTTAAAAATTATATTTATTTGAGGGGATACATTTTTAAAAATCGTGTACAGTATAATAAACAATGATAACATTTGACAAGCCCATAGGATATTTGGAATAAAGTACGACAAATGTATTTTGTCACTTCCATCTATATTTCATTTGTTGGATCATGACAAATTTCCAGTTAAATAGTCGAGTGTCGCCAATTATTCAAGAAATTACACATTCCTTATAGCAAGAAATCCTATTAGTAGTACCATCATAATTTTTGGTACTATATTAACATTTCAAAAAATCGTGTATTGAATTCAGCTATGTTTTTCAAACATTCAATATATTTGACAAAACTCTATCAAAAATATAAATATTTTTTTGCTACATGTTTTAATTTGCATATACCTATTTTACATATCTCAGATTGTATTTAAAAATCGTTAACCATTTCTTCTAACTTTTGGCGAAATGGTGCTTTATTAATTAACGATTTGATATTATTAGGATTCTTTCCTGGTATACAAAAAGGAAAAATACGTGTCGATCAGTTATATTTTTCAATTAATCAAACAATTTGGCCGCTGAATTTCTGATTCTGGTACAGCGCCATCTAGGGAATGAAATTGTAACTAAAATCAATTTCGAAATTTTCAATATTTGCCATAAAAAATCCCATTGCATTCTGAACACAATGGTGTTTACCGCATTGCTCTAGCGCAAATATTCGCGGAGTTATTAATTTTTAAAGTTGTGCGGGACTTTTGGATCACCCTGTACATGAGCATTCGAATCAAACCAGACCCGGACAAAGATTTTCGCATTGCCAATCAAAATATCGATAATTAATAGAATATAATTTCGATTTAAAAATATATTTATTTCTTTATAAATATAATTAAATATTCTAGTACAGATTTCTCTATAAAATATATTTATATATTGTTGACATGATCGGCTTAAAGGAAGAAAAACGGTTACGCTATCCACCCTGCAACCCTGGCCTTGCTCCATTCTCAGATTTCGCGGACCGTTTCTACAAATCCAGAAACTTAATTTATCTCTGTGAAGTTGATCTCATCAATGTATATAATGATCACAATAATATAGTGATGTAATACTGATCGTATCACAGCCTTTGAAGGAATAATAAACAAACATCAGTTTTATAAAACACCTGATAAATCGATGGCATATAGAGTCAACCATTAGAGAATCTCTACTATGGATACACTGCTTTTCTTACCCTTATATCTCTACAATGTACACTCATTATTATATGATGATGTTATATGAGTCATATCATGATAAAATTTAAGGAGTTGGAAAGTCTTGATGTCGCCCGTAGTCTGTTCTTCTTTTTTTTTTAAGAAGAGAAAGGCAATTTTATTCTCACTTGGTTATATCGTGTGCCTTCACTAAAAGTATCAATTATTTATGTTATTGTCTGAATCCCGATATACAAGTGTGGGTCAATAAGTAATCCTCAATCACCCCTAGAAAAATAAATAAATAACTCATTATTATGAAATACATGCTTCGTGGCAAATAAAACATTCTGCTTTCCATATTTGAAATCAGAATTGATTTATCCTTTGTACTTTTTCATATATGGAGCCTAATGTGAGCACAAGAATCCGACAACGGTCGTTGACCGAGTTTTCTCTAAGTCCAGTGAAATTTCAGCCACAATAATTCATTCAAAACTTCAGTCAGTATATGGAAACGAAACATTGGATAGAAGCACTATACAGAGATGAAATTGATGAAAATACTTTCTATCTCTAAAGGAAGTGTTCTTAAACTACTTTCATATCTTGGCTATCGAAAATTGTGCTCAAAATGGATGCCAAAGCTTCTAACACGAGAAATGATACAAACTCGGAAATATATATGTTTAGGCCTCATCGAATCTTACCCAGGACCAGCTTCTATGGCCTTCATATGAGTCATAACGTGTGATGAAACTTGGGTTTATCATTATGACCCTTTTTCAAAGCGTCAATCAATGCAAAGGATACATAAAATCTCTCCACTCATGAAAAAACCAAGCCTTTCCCTTTTTCCAAAGACAAAGCATGATCACGGTCTTTTGGGACCAAGATGGGCTTATACTCATGGACATGCTTGAGAAATACTTCCATCAACAAGGAAAGATATTGTGAAGCATTAGAAAAGCTAAAAATAGCCATTTAAACAAAAAGGCCGGACCTAAAAGACTGTCAAAAAAAATATTATCAGACAATGCAAGACCTCACACCGCGCAACAGAAATTGGCTCAAATTTCCAGATATGGGTGAACTTTGATGCTTCACTCAGCTTTCAGTCCTGACCTGGCTCCTTCCGACTTCTACCTGCTTGGTATATTAAAGAATTCTCTACGCGGTAGAACATTTTAAAATGATGAAATGTTACTCCATGAGGTTAGAGGGTGGTTCAGAAAGCAATATATAGCATTTTACCAAAGTACTTTTGTGAGTTGGTAAGAACGCTGGACCAAATGTGTACCTTGTACATGCTAAAAGATGTCATTTTCTTAGGTTTTGCCCATATATATTTCTTTTTGGTGAGACGCTAGCAAACAATAATCTATACTTTTCCTAATATACCAAAATTAAAATTTCACAAAGATATTTCATATAACCGGAAAATACCTCTACTCCGAACTCTGAGAATGTGTTTGAGAGGATTTTTTATCTCTCTTTTTTCTTTCTTTCTTTCTCTGATGGATTCGACGAAAGGGGATTCAATTAAAAATAATAATTTAGTTTAGTAAAGGGCATAGCACAAAAATTTTCATAACTACATAACATTCTTAGTTGCAAGAAATTGTAATTCATTCCTTCAATAATAGGAAGGTTTGGTTAAACGGGGACTTCTAAGAACTCTGATCCGACTGATCGGGGATTATCGTGGAAGGAAGTAGTTCAAGGTCAGGTCAAAAACTGCTCTTTCTTCGACCAGACCTTTTACAGCAGAGGTCCTCCCAGGGTCCGATTCTTGGCCATTACCTTTTTCTATGTTTTATAAATAGAATAACTCTTTCTTTTTCAAATTTGGATCCAACTTAGTTCAGATGATACTATAGTATTGAATGAATCTAAAATATTCAAAAAGATACAAGAAAATTAATCAGCAAACCATTTGGATTAAAAGGGAAAACGAGAAGGATTTCCTGGATGAGGACAAGTCTACTTAGCCCAGCAAGCTCCGACTAATGTCCCATCCAACAACATCATGTGCACAATTACCCACCACTGTCTTACTTTCCAAAGGGAGGAGAAGCTATACCAACGTAGGTTAGCTCGACATACACACGAGATATATTTCAACCAATCCAACATCTGTATATATTTTAAATACTTGATCAAAAAATTCGCCAAAGGTATCTTCACCAATTTATTAGTATTCGCAGGCTTTTTCAAGGTGCATACTGCTACAAGATATGTTTCTTGAACTAGATAAATAAGATATTTTATTTAGTCTGCCTAGCGCAGATTGTCTTTTGTATTTATTATTTATATATGATTTATTTTAATATTAATTCAAGGGATTATTTGATCGAATTATGATTTATTTTCTTGATACAATATAAAATCGAAATAGTGATTATCATTGATGTTAAAGTATTTTTATAGTGTAACGGAATTTTAAAATTAATATCAATATTTAGCTACCTAGATCAATTTTATCATTTCTTCTCTATTATTTCATGCAGAGAATGGGATCAAAAAGCAATTACCTTATCATCTTTGAATTTCCTTATTTTAAATGTTAATATATTGATTATACAATAAAGTGACCACAAGAAGAAGACCCTTTTGGCGACTATATTCATGATCAAAGAAGGTTAATGTTTTGCATTTTTTTGCCATAAATCCAATAAGGGTAAGGCTGACTAAACTTTGGTGCGCGCATGTTATATTTTTTGAGAAACTCTAAAAGAAGAGGGTATCCCTGCAGTATGGTAATACTATTACTCTCAAAAGTTGTATATAACGTCACCAAATACAGAAACGGTTTTAAAAGTTGTGCAATTATTTTTTTCAAAGAAAAATAGCCTATTAATAGAAGATGTGAACCCACATCAAACTGTAACTCTGAGATGAAGTAGCGTTTCTGTGAAATTTCTGGAGTCTTCCTTTGCCCAAATGAGGTTGTTTTTACTGTTTACCTTCCCCCTTCTCCGTTGAAAGAAAGATGAGCTTCATCTGTCCATAGAACATTCAACAGCCAGTTTACATCGATATATATGTCTGAAAAGTCTTTGAGCAAATTCTTGACGATTTTCAAAATCGCTGATTTTAGCTCATTATATATTTGAATTTTGCAAGATGTTCCATACGAAACCCCCGTTTGTCGAGAAACTTGTCGAGCACTTACTTCTTCATACATGAATAACGTTTCAATAACTTCAAATTGTTGTGAAACCTTAACAGCCGCTGACTTTCATGTTGATAGTTTCATTTTCACCTGCTTCCAGAAATCCAGTTTTCAAAATATGGTTATAATTCGCGCCTTAGAGAGAAACAGCTGATAGTTTCTTTACCGTTCGAATTCCCTTGAAGTTTTAGTGGCAGATTCTGAATTACAATAAAACCTTTTACCAAGAGTGCTTTTACCTGAAGTGACGGTATTCCATATAAAAATTATTATCAGATAGATATTTTTAAATAAGCAATTTTAAATTAGCTATCAAAATTGTAATTTAAATCATTTTAGAAATTTTCATTACTTGCCAAAAAACACTGAAAGAATCCTGAACATGTATATATAGCGCGTGTACTTGATCTAAAGGCTAGATTCACATTGTGTTACACCCAAAGTTGTATGGTTCTTTTACTAATAAATTGATATTTAATATATATTCAGTAAAAGGTTGTTGACATTACAATAGGAAAGCATGACATATAGATGTGATAATATGAAGAATGAATTATATATATAGTCTGCCTATATATATTGTTTTAAGTGTATAACGAATCAAAAGTTTTTACGAAGGAGTATCTTTTATTATATTTGTGCAAGCTTTCGAACTTTGCAGTTCTTCCACAGGCATGGATAGCACAGAAATACTACCCTTTTTTTTTATTTACATAAATTAGATATAATTTTAGTTTATTGTATAAGCAAAATTAAGATATTCACTGTATGCAAATAGTATATTATTTTTAAATTTGTAAAGTTTAAAACTAGTATACGTTAAAACATTTCAACATAGAAAAGCCAAGCGGGGGTCACTCCAACCCGACCACCCACCCGGGCATATTTAAAGGATAACTATTGAGGTATTATATGATAAATTTCCGGTAGATCTATTTTCCTGTTGATGCTGTTTGTTTGTGATGAAACTATGGATTCTAGTACCAATCTGTGCTGCTTATTGTTTATGTGTTGATATAGGACTTTGGGTTGATCTAAGTTAAAATTATGGCCATTGTTTGAAATATGTTGGTATATAAGTGACTTCGGGTCTCTATTGTTTGTGTTTCGTTTGTGTTCAGTGATTCTGATATACGCGGTTCTGCCAGTCTCCCCCACATAGGAGGCTGGGCAATCCTGGCAAGAAACCGCGTATACTGAGCCGGTGGAGTGGATGGGATTGTTGGGTGTGTCTGCTTTGGTGATGGGATTCCTGAGGAGGGCAGCAAGATTGGGGGGGGGGGGGCTGTTGAAATAAACTTGGATACCATATGGGCGAAGAATTCTGGAAATGGAAACGGAGAACGGAGAATAGGGGAGATAGCAAATGGCTCTATAAATCGTGGAGGTCCTCGGAGCAGTGGGATCAAACGTGTGTTTGTCAACCCAAAGTCCTATATCAACACATGAACAATAAGCAGCACAGATTGGTACTAGAATCCATAGTTTCATCACAAACAAAAAGCATCAACAGGAAAATAGATCTACCGAAAATTTATCATATAATACCTCAATAGTTATCCTTTAGATATGCCCGAGTAGGTGGTCGGGTTGGAGTGACCCCCGCTTGGCTTTTCTATGTTGAAATGTTTTAACGTATACTAGTTTTAAACTTTACAAATTTAAAAATAATATACTATTTGCATACAGTGAATATCTTAATTTTGCTTATACAATAAACTAAAATTATATCTAATTTATGTATATAAAAAAGGGTAGTATTTCTGTGCTATCCATGCCTGTGGAAGAACTGCAAAGTTCGAAAGCTTGCACAAATATAATAAAAGATACTCCTTCGTAAAAACTTTTGATTCGTTATACACTTGTACCAATTGTACGGAGTTTACCTGTAGAAATATATTGTTTTAGTGAGTTTACAAAAAATAGACAGTTTTAAATATTACTTACAAGTATGCGACATCAGATTTCTATATGCAAAATATGTAAGCGTTACCTACAACTTATATTTTCAAAATGTCTATTTGAGATATTTGATAAATACGGGCAATACCGATGAAATAATCGAAGTTAGGTTTTATAAAGATTTATATTAATACAAAGCAATAACGGTCATCTATATATAACGAATGAAGACATTATGGCGCGACTATTTCAAGCTATCTTACTTTTGATTAAGATATACTCTCAGATTCCCATCACATGTGAGATGTCATATGATCTTTACGATTATATAAGTGTATATGACAAATTTCAAATATATTACATATATATATGAATTATTGTAAATAGTTTCACGCGTAATTATCCATATCGGATATAGTTTGTCTTATTTGCAACTGGTAATAAATAAAATATATTACATAAATACATAATATTTTAAATATAATTATTGATTAAAATATTAATAAAGTGTTATATACTACCAATTAATATAGTAAATGAATTAAATATTTAGTATTTTGATATATAACTTCTACTATACTATCTCTATCTCTATATATACGTGTTTGTTTGTTTGAACAATTAGCAGCAACGAACAATGATGTCGATGAAAACAATTTCAGCCTTCCGAACGGAATACCAGACCAGGCGACAACATATAAGTCCATCGACGCTGTTATGAATCTAGACGAATTTGACAATTCCCAACGGAATTCCTGATTTCACTGGAGTTACCAGGAATGCCACCGCACATTTTAACATTGAATATTGGCGTGTGCCTATCATACTTCTCCAAATATCAATCGACCTCGACTTTACAACAGTACAACACTCTTGGTTAAAGATTATAAACAATGCCATCGAGGCTATTCGTTCGTTAAACATTTACTTGGAATAACCCGGGAGAAACCGGGTAATATAGCTAGTTAATACAAATACTCCATGTTTGCCTTTTGAAAGAAAATTTGAAGTTGATATATAACTGATAGGAATAAATTTTATTATATTCGGTACTACAAGTAACTAGAACAACAAAGCAAATTAATCGTCACACGCAGTAAGTATTTCTACGTAAAAGGTTTCTTAAAATTTGATTTATTAAAATTTTATGATGCAACGATTTTTGTGTGTGTAGAGGTAACGCGCGCACGGTTTAATTTTCCTTGGCGCAAAATAAAATAAACGAAATAATATCACATTGAAAATAGAGTTTCGAACACGAAAGTGTAACGTGATCTTCTATTTCACATATAAAACATTTTAAAAATTAATTCTATCTCTATCGCGCTTTAATATAATTTTTAAAAACATTTTCAAAAAAATGTTTCTTAATGTGTTTTGGTAGGAGCAGCTCTTTCGCTCGCTCTAACTCTCGCGTTTTATTTAGTTTTATTAACTTTGCTCAAGACTTAACGATTATCGTTTGCTTTCCAAAGCTCATTGCTGCGATTGTTATAATCATTCATTACTGCTATATATTATTCAACTCATTATGGATTCGCTAACTGAAGAGATTGTCAAAGATGACTTAGTGGAATTCAATCCTTTGACACGGACAATTGCATTGAAAACTGATCCAGATGATCAAGGCCTATTTGATGTAATGTCCCTCGCCTCTTCCGAAGAGGAGAAAGTCATGGATATGATTTACAAGGTGGAAATGGAGTTATTCTCAACCCTTAGCACCGAGACCTGCAACGAAGAAAACAGAGCGGAGGTAGCTGATTCAGTTTGGAGTGAAGAAGCGTTCGGTTCTTCATTCAGAGAAATGAATAAAGAAAAAATAAAACCTCTGCTGGCAATTGACCGCTTTAAAAGATTTTTGACAATATGTTTTTATGATGAAGATCAAGAAGATGCCGCTCAATCGGTTCGTGGAAGTCAAAGTTCTGGGGATGACGAGGAAGATGGTACGAAGCTCACACGGATGGCTGTGTCGACGTCCGATGAGAGCCTATCTTCTAGATTGCTAGGAGAGGAAGATGGTCGCGAATACGTTACTAGTAGCTCAGCGGAAACCTTTGATATCGCCGGAAGATACCTGGATATCAACGAATATAAAAGGAGCTATGAAGAAAACAACGATTCTGTTTACTTCTGGGATTATGAAAGTTCAATGTTGCCGTTTGAGCCAGAGGTATCAAATATAACAGATGACAAGACATGTGGCCACCTCGCTGAACGATATCATGAATTATTTATCAAACGAGACATACCTGCTCTATGGATGCCTTCAGTATGCAGTGAAGAGTCATCTAGAAGTGGTGGAGTAAACAATGATAATGATCTAGAACCCTTTCCAGAAGAAGTGGCTGACGTGGAGGACGAGCACCGGATCTTCACACGGATGACGATGCCCGAGCAGACCTTGTCTTCTGGAATATCAAGAAACGGAGATGTCCAGGAACACATTGCTCATCTTTCTGCTAAGAACTTTGCTGTCGCCGGAAAAGACCTAGAACTAAATGAAGATACATCAAACTCTGTAGAAAATGATTTGGACTCCTTCGGGGATTTCCAAAAAGCCTTGATGCCGCTCGAGCCAGAGGCAGCAGAGTTAGAAGAAGATACATTTGGAAGCCTTGCTACTCGACATCTAGACTTTTATCCTCCTTTATATCCTCCAGAAGGCATTGAGGATGCCAATAAAGCTGGAGTAGAAAGCGGTGAGAATGATTCAGAAGACTTTTCAGAAAGTGAATGCCGCGTACCTTTGCTAGCTGCCAGGAGGAAAAGAAGAGTCGCCGGAGGTGGAGGTTATCGTAGAAGATGCGGCAGTTTCGATCCAGAACCTTACAAATATTGCAAGGAGACTTCTGAAACCTACCTAGAATATGCTAACGATCTGCTGGGAGATGGTCCGGCCCCTGAAGATCCTGGCCCAGTGTGGAGATCACGACCTGACCGGTGTCCCATCTGGCGCCAGTTGAAGTATCGGCTTCCTAATTTGTTTCGCTTTTGTAAGTAAAAGTAATAAACTTGAGGTGATTATTTTATGAGATTGGTGGATCTGAAATTCCAAAAAAAAACAATAATGGATTTCCAAGGTACATATAGCACCACCAATATTAAAAAAAACATAAAAGATACGTATGGTTTAATCTCAAACTTAGGTTTAGAGAGACATGGACAAATAATATTCTTCTAGTTTAAATTATTACACCATCTATAAATTTGAAAAATACAATTGAGTTGAATAATACATTTAAAGATAAAAACAATGAGGAAAGAGATAATTTGTAAAAGAGATATATCAAAGGTCTATGTCATTGCAGTGCTGTTGAAGGAGAAATGAGAAGGCACGTTGTTGGTGTGAAATTTAACACAGCTCCATATATACCCGGAAATAGAGACAGTGGCCGATCAAAGATTTTCGAAGAAGCCTTCTGATCTCTACGGGACAAGAGCCTATATTTAGGTTTCTAAAAAATATTTGAATGATTGAAACTCCTTAATATTAGGTTATCTTGAGTCAGTAAACAACTCTGCAGTCAGACCTCGCTGCGCGGGTCATAATTTATAGTCGAACTTGACCATCCTGAATTACATTCAACCGATGCTAATATCATTGCCCAGGTTGTCAGTCGTTATGACTGAGGAGCAATTTCTCCAGAAATAGCGATATAGAAAATAAATTATTGCCCATGCACACAATAATCACAGAAGTAGAAGAAAATCTTGGAATTCTCCTTCTCCAAGATTCCAGCAGGTAATTGTTTTGAAATGTGTTTCCCTAGCCTGATTTTAGCTCGCTCCACAACTTAGTGATGAAGCATGATGACCTTAAAATGCACACTAGGAGCTCGGGCCATTTTTTGACATATATAGTCATTCCTTGAGTTTAGAAAGACATTAAGACCAGCTTTTTCTCGCGCGCGATAAAGGTAAAAAATCCAAAAAGGTGAGATGGGCCAACAGCCTTAAACGCGTAGGTGTTTGGCTTTTATTGATTTATCAAGAAAGAATATTTGGACAATATTCTGCAAAAATATTCAACGCTTAGATGATTTTAAATCTGACAAATGCGAAGGAATCAGCTATTTTCAGTTGCGCGATCATGAGATGTTTTTCAGTATTTCATGGTTAGAACGGAAATGTTACTTCACAAAATATTACTTCAAAAATATTTTCGGAATACCCGTTATAATTTTCAATTCTTTATTTAACATGGATTTCTGTTTTGTTTAAAATTAACTGGTGTCAATCAAGTTATATAAAAATCCAAAAATACAGTGTCTCGTAGGTTTTTGACGTCTTATTTCATAGCGGCCACCTACTGCCTCGCTAAATGTGTTCTTTGGTGTCATCGATGGATCGTTGAGACGAGGTACTGTAGTTAACAAACTATTTGTCTTCTGCTCCAAAATGTGTTCACAGCTTCTATAAGACTTAAAAATCTGCATAATTGGCGCCTCAGTACCAGTCTAAGGAAAAAAACAAGCAGATGTGACGAAGACAACAAATTCTTAAAATGACGACGCTAGTCTCTGCTTTGACTTTTTCAAACCAATATAAAACATTTTATGTGAAAGCTTTAGACACTTGAATCCATGTAAATGGACTCCACTAATGCTATAGGGTTGGGAAATGAGAAACTACTATGGGCAAATTATAAATCTGTTTGAGGGTCGTCCGTTTATAGTAGCTTCATAGAAGTTTGTCTATTGGAACTGATCCAAAATTATTAACGCTAGTAGTGGCGATAAATTACTTTATGTTTGTATTCAAATTAATGTGGTTCTTTACATATAACTAGTTATTTCCTTTGGTAACTCTCAAGATCAGGTATTGATCCCTGGCCTGCATCATACAACTGCTTTTTTGAACAAAATCTAAACAATTAATTTTAGCACGTGTGTATGTGTATACGAATATAAACAGTTAAATGGTAAAAATTCTACACATGCGTAGGTACAAAATGAACATTTTATTATACTTACTCGCCAATTATCCTTTGTTGAAGGTGAAAAAAATAAAGCAAACCAATGCCGCCTTCACTGGGATAGATTATTATATAACTCTATTTTTCTAGTGAAGTTTAAGTGGGTGTCATTAAGAGATATAAACTTCTCTTCTTTATCTATTGCTATATATACCATATATATAGAGAAAGACATCTCTCTCTTGTTCGTGCAATTAAAATTTGCTAACAGATGGCACAAGCCACTCACAAATTTTAGTTGCATGATCAAGAGATGCCCATATCTTAATTTACCTGCCTGATCCCAGTAAAATTTCACTTTCATACTTTTTTTATATATTTCATACGGTTTTTGTGTCTCTGCGCAATATAATCGAAACGCTTTAAAACAATAATGTGTTCTTTAAAGTTAAATAAACGGCCTCACGCCTACTCCGTTTGTATTTGAAATCATAAATTGCCTTTATATCGCTATATATAGAGAAAAGTAGAAGTAACCCGGATTCTTTAAAGGCAAATCGCCAACCACCCAGGATATATCTCGTTACATCTCTCGTTACATACACTTCTCAATGTATATTTCTAAACCACGGCTATAATTTTCACGATATATTTAAATGTAGAGTTTACTCTCTAAGAGAGTCTCAAGCATATATATATAAACAAAAAGGCATATCCTGACCAGGCTCACATGAGAATTCCTAGATGGCAGAGCGCCATCTTGTGGAAAAAAATAAACTAAACGTTTATTTAACTTGTTCGGTGATATTTGGCCAACCCAATTTCTTGATAAATCAAGAAAAGTAAACCACGAAAGCGTTTCAGGCTATTGGCCCTGGTCAGCGTAGTGCAGACTGTACCTCTACAACCAAATTTTGGTCCTGGAGGCTACCTGAGAAATCAAGAAATGAGTATATAAGGCCAAATTTTCGTAAATACGCTTTTTAAGTGAGAAAAAAAAACAATTTTAAAAAATATATTTATATATAAAAATTGTCTCCAAATTGTTTTCAATTTTGCTTTGACATGACATTCTGAGGTATTTACACTCGCATATATCAATCCATCAACAGTCTTGTTAAAAATAATAATGGAAGCATTGTCGGGATTACAATTTATTTTATAATTAAACTATTCTTAACTATCAAAAAAATATATACATGATTCAACGATATTTTTCATTATAAGAGGGATAAAATATATTCATGTGGGCATCCTTTTTTATTACGTTTTTGTAACATTTTAACTTTTAAAATCTTGCACAATTTGAAAGAAATCCAAAGCACTGGTTTTACATAACCGTTTATCCAATTTTCTAAGCTAATTTACAATGGCAGATGAAGGCAGGCCGATCCCAGATTGATGTCACCAAATGGCTCAATGTTAACAAATAGGTGGTCTGTCGGTTCTGGGAACTATTCAGTAAAACCGAAAGCAGGGACAGAATAGATTTACCACGATCCAAGAAGACCACTATCTGATTTTGACTGGGAATGGCAGCTACTCAGATCTCCAATGAACTCTCCTGTACCTCTCGAACGACAGTTTCTAGGCAATTTTTTATCGAAATCTTTAGCCAGATGGCCTTTATGAAAGACGAACACTGGAATGTATACCTCTCATTATTTTCTCAGAGGACGTCAAGATTGAATTGTTGCCGTAAAAAAGTACTGAATCATCAACAGAACACCTATTTTATTTTCAACGCCGTGTCAAACTTCAATCTAAAGAGTGATTCTCGACGGGTCTTTATCCTTCTCTTCATCTAGAGAGGACCTGGAACCTGCTTCTATCTCAATAATATCATAGAAAGAGACCTATTAGTGGGAGAGTTCTGGAGTGTATGGCCCCATTTCGAAAAATATATATTTATATTTATTAAAAATAAAAAAGTAATATTCTGGCCAGGAGCACATGTGATTTTCAGATAGCAAAGCGACATCCAGTGGAACAGAAATCAACTAAAAATTTATTTAGCCTGTTCCCTGAAAATCCATGTTTAGTTGATTTCTGTTCCACTAGATGGCGCTCTGCCATCTGAAAATCACATGTGCTCCTAGTCAGTATATGCCTTTTTTTTATTTTTAATATCAACACCTGACATTTTTATTTTTTATTTTTTGTTATTTTTTCACATTTATATTTATATGGTTCAGGAAGGCATATTAACAGCTCAAAGATACAAGAGCGAGATTTTTGAAAAATATTCGAGATATTTTAAGAGTGTTTTTTGGTCCCAGATTATTTTATTGAATGATAGTGTTCTTGGCAATGCTAGTCTATGTTTTCCTTGAGAATGAGGATATTCAAAGTATGATCTGGCCAGCTAGTTATCCAAAGCCTGTAAACCGCAAGGAAGTTCGATGTGAGAGTTAAATAGCTATTAGAAGTGAACGTAATCCCTATTGGTCCTTCAATTTGAAATAATTTCAAATATTTCATATTTTGAAAAGAGTACAAATGTGATATTGTACTCGGATAAGGTTCATAAATTTAAAAAAAGAAAGAGGCATCTCCTCTGAATAATCAAGAATAGGTATTTGGCCAAATCTGGAATAATTAAAAAAATCAATGAATAGTTGATATTTATTACGATAGATGGCACAGCCATCAGCAACTTCAGTTGAACGAAGAGGAAATACCCCCACTCCTTTATTTTTTCTTATTTCATATTTTTTAAATTTATCTTTTAAATCTATAGAACTCTATATTGAATACATAGAATAGACTTTTTGCGACCTTGCCTTGTGGTATCTATACATAGATATATATAGAGATGCATAATGGAATTTCATCATCAAACTTTATCTCTATAGAACTTACTGCAATGATAAAAGTTATTAAATAAGAGAGCATGGCTCATCAGTGTTTAACCCTCTCAGCGTTTTTCTTAAGGTCCGTAGGGTATTTAGAAAGATTATTTGATGATATATATTCGAGTAAAGAAACATATTTCCTAAAATCATTATTACAAATTTTATCGATAGATGGCATTTGAATTTATAAATGTAATTTTCTAATGACACACTATATGTGTATTCCGGTGTAATTACTTATTATTAAAAATAGGATGATAAAAACTGAAGGGTTTAAAGGGGTAAAAACGATAATGTGCATTTACCAATAAATAATAACCTTATTAATAGTAATGATGATGATACAAAAGTGAAGGTTGTAAAGAATATATGAAGACGGTTAGAAGATATATATCAATAAATAATCACTTTTTTAATTTGAATGATGGTAAAACTAAAGGTAGTAAATAATATTTCAAGACGGTTAGAGGTTATACTAATGAAAAATGACTCTATTAATAGGAATGATGATACTCCGGAATGTAGTTTGTGAAGAATATATCAAGACTCTGAGAGGGTATACCAATAAAAAAAAATTAATAGAAAAATGGTGGTAAAAAGTAAAGGTTGTAAGGAGAGAGCATCAAGGCCGTAGAGCGGATAACAAGGGTCGCTGTCACTCAGCGACAAATTAACCAGGGCCATAGATCGCCATCATTAACTAAAAGCAGCGCCATAAAATGGTCCATAAAGCTCTCTGGGTAAACATGAGCCAAGCACACTTCCCGTGCTCTTCTAAAAAGAAACCTCTCAGATTAGCTATTAACTTTGTAATTAGAAGCGAAAAGCTTTTAAAAGTTATTTAACAATTAAAATTAATTAAGGAGAACTTTGTTGGCTTGTGTAATTGTCTTGTAGCCTTGTGGGAGCAATTAAAATACAAGAGGTGACTTTTTCTCTGAAGGTAAATGCGAAGCGGAATTATTTCGCTCATTTGAAAGAGAAAAGAAGATCGTAGATTTCCAAGTGATAAAAAATGAAATGCAATTTAAATGGGAAAATTGCCTAGCCAATAAATCTTGATGGTTTTAACTCGTTATGGGGAAATAAATTAGAAAATAGTTGACGTGTGCACGTTATTAAAATATATAATAAATTAATTTGGAAAATGAAAAAATTAAGGGCCTAAAAATGAATAAATTAATTGAATATTAAAATCGTTTGATTGTTATTAAAGAAGTCATCTCTGAGGTTGAATATGCGTTAATTTTCATTAGGTATACTGTTCAATTCTAGTTGGCTTCAGCACCAAATATCCAGTAATAAACCTTCTAAGAATGTGGTTATAGAATATTTAACCTCATTTTCGATATCTCCTACACGAAGAGCAAAGGTTCCAGGCGGATATTTACCTACACTGTAAGACACACAATATGTGCAAATATATATCTCGAGTTCAGTACATTCATAAAGTAACTGAATAGATCCCGCGTTATTTGGATTTTCTGCATCACATATAACTGTACAAAATATAAGTGGAACTATCTGAATATTTCAAAAACAGTATAATGAAAATTTAAAAAATATTGAATCTTTGTGTAAGTTCAAGAACAAATTGGAATTAACACTTTACTAGCTTAAACTATGTTTTGGAAGATTCAGCCGATCATTGTTCAAAACCCTGGTTTCCAAGTTGGTTTGTCTGAATTGGACAACGTGATGTTGTGGCATATTCATCGAGCCGTGTATGTGCGCAGATAATATTTCAATTAATTATTTCAAAAGGAGAGGGACCTCTTTTCCCATATATATATATATTTATAAAAGAAATAAATATTTATCAATAGGCCCAATCAATAGCCAAAGGTATTGCGGAAGGTTTTTTTATAATTTTATATTAAAGTTTGCTATCTTCTCAACATATTTGTTATAGTAAAGGAGAATGATATTCATGTAGAAAAATAGGCATCTCTCTCTCTATAAAATGCATTGATTTTACAATATAAATATATATTAACATTAGCTCGCAATCTTATAAGAATTTTAAACTATTTTTGATGCGTATAAACTAAACCAATTGGTATATATGAAAGCCAACCAATCCAATACAATATTACAGCGGTATGGTAGATTAAACTGGCGAAACCTCTAGGAGGGTTCATCACTGATGAGCAAGGGGCTCCCTATATATTTATCATAGCAGTAAGGGCAGTAAAATTGTTTCAGTTCAAAAATAGTTAAAATTTCTTATAAATATATATGTATATATAGAGAAACTGTCAAACCGTAGTTATGTCAATATTTAAACATACGTGTTGAATAAATAAGAGTAAGTTTTTTTTATTATTTATTACACTATCCTAAATATATATTTCATCAATATTTATTTATTCAATGCTATACATAAAAATATACATTCAAAGATAACATGCACTCGATTTATACAATACACTACTCCTTAACCTCGTGTAGAGAAAGTTTTCACAGAGGTGCTCCTAGAAGAATAATTTTAATCGATTTACAAATATTCAGCCAATTAAGCTGATTTACCTCTTCAACATAAAATAAATTCAGTAAATAAAAATATAAAAAAATATTATCAGAGTGATAAAATGGCAATCAAAGGTATCTTCTAATAACGCAGCTCTCTCTAAATCACATTATTATACTATTCTCGATTAAGGGAAAATGATAGACGTATTATTTATATTTATTTGATAGAAGGCACTAACCATCTTGGAATGCTCAGTTGAAGCATACATGCTACCTATACCATAGGTTTCAAAACATATTTATATTTATAAAATAGTAAATCTATATTCATATATAAACATATAACATATTTTACGAGTAAATTAGATTGTAATTTAAAAGTCTATCGTAAGGAATTGCATTATGAGCAAATCCCACAACAATTCAATTGAAAATCTATAACACAATATTGATAAAGACTCGTGTAAGATTACGGAGGTAATAACAAGTGCGCGGTGACTTCCAAGAAGTTAGGACCACAATTTAAGAAGAAGCAATGGATGAAGAGAACTAAGTGAGGCGTCTTAAACACAAGGCGCTAAGTGAAGTAACCCAATTAAGTTGAGAGAGATAGAAGAATCGATTAAAGGCGTTTATTGAAATCTCACTTCTCCCCCGCCGCGCGGTAGTAAAGATGGAAGCCGGACGATGGAACGGCTGGGCGATGGCTAATTGAGTGCGGCTCAGAGATCCCGGGCGCCTCGTAAACCGCTGGTCGTAATTAAAGAAAACTGGAGGAAGGAACACCTAATCGATCTCAAGGTGCAGATCTGAATGGTGTCCGCCTGGCTCGAAAACTACTTTGGATTTTATTGTTGTTTAGAAAGTGCGCACTTTATGGGCCCGGATTCCGTCCCCTTGATGACGTATATATTAGGTGGGCCGGCTAATTCACCACCTCCAACTCCTTTCTTTTCAAAGGTCCTTTTATAGTTATTACTTTGGAACCTTTTAAAAGTTTGGAAGCTTCGGTTTTTTAATTGAAATAATATTTGTGAGACAACATTCTATTCAATCGATTGTTCACTGCACGACAATATAATTTGAAAAAATATTTATTGTGCATTCAATAATCACTTTGGTAATTTGTTATAAGCATTTATTGTGTGGGATTTTTATTTATAAATTTATGAATGATTTAGGTAAAATAAATATTTATTTATTGACTAATTATAAATATTATAAGTATATATATTATATTTAAATGCTTTATAATTAATTATATATGAAAGTATTTCAAAATTATAAAATATGTATTTTTTTAAAATTTGATAGCAAAATTTTGGGAATGGGCTTCCTAAAAAATAATAAATAAAAATTATTTAGGAACCATATAAATTTAAGGTAAAAGTTGAGTTTCAAATAAATTTTCATTCTGAAAACTTTACATTGAAATAATTTTTGCACCTTTTGATTTGCGTTTTTATGTTTGTCAGTATTAAATTTGAATGTTTGACATTTTTAAATGACGTTTATATATATAAATATATATTTGAATAATAAAATCAGATTTTGGGCAAAGAGTTTATTTCTATTTGTGGTGTTGAAACCCTTCGAGAAAATTTCACTCTTCAAATATATATTTTATGAAGTAAAAGTGGCACTTCCCTTAAACCATTAATTAAAACAATGCATTTAGGCTATCAGCTCAGTACAAAACATATAGTTGAAGATAACGAATGAGCCACAACAAGTGTTCAACCTGTAAACCATGGTTTCGATATTTGACCCTCATCAATACAGGGGCGGCTTTGATTTCACAACATTCTACAAGGAGAGTTATGGAATTGTTCGATTTACCTAAAAATATGTTTAAGCTGGTGAAGTGGAAAAGCAGGTTTTCAGGCTAGAATACAATATAAAGTTAGGGCAGGAACCTATTCATGCAACAAAGGTGGCATCTCTTCTTTTTAAAAAGCGCCAAAACTTTACATTTTTGTATGAAATTTCTAAAACAGGTGTCATGGATCGTTCGTCATCACCAAATTGTGTTGCCACTTTTGATATACGTAGATTACGAAAACGTATTTACAAACTTGATCAAAGCAAGGGTTCTACTCATTAAAGAGATATCCTGATCCACTTCTATTAATCAATACATTATTGATTGTTTCTATTTACTCATACATATAATTTTCATGGAAATTGATCATTTATATAAGAGGTGGAGAATTACACTCATGACCAAAACCTGTACAAAACTTGAACCTTTAAGCACATATATCGGGATTCAGACAAAAATCTGAAAGATATTTGATACAGTGACCTTTATTGAAGACACACAAGATAACCAAGTGTGAACAAAATTTCCTCTGAATCTTTCAAAAAAAAAAAAATACAGACGAACGGCGATATATCACAGAAACTCCACTTCCTTAAGTTTTTTTTTCTGTTAGTGTAAATTTGATATTAATCTATGCCTGTGACAAAGTATATAACTCAAAACTAAAATGATCAAGATCCTGCACTTTATAGCATGTTATATAAGGTCTGTATATTGCAACTTGCCATCAAAGTACCACTGGATTTTAATAAATGTCCGAATATATGGTTCTATGAATTAAAGTCCTTAACCTGGCAAATTTGCGTTGTAATAGGTGAACAACGCATTTGTGCGGATAATTCCGGTAAAGGCCGAGTACAGAGCTGGATATGGAGAACAACAATCTTGCACTTTAAATTAGAAACGGCTTATAAAGGCAAAAATACTTACTATTAGGTCAACA
>CP092886.1:130570753-130726180 GCA_030710605.1 Cordylochernes scorpioides | reverse complement strand
CTTATTTATCTAGTTCAAGAAACATATCTTGTAGCAGTAGGCAACTCGTAAAAGCTTGCAAATTTTAATAAATTGGTGAAGATACCTTTTGCGAAGTACTTGATCAAGTATTTAAAATACATACAGTTGTTGGATTGTTTGAAACATATCTCGTTTGTGTGTCCAGCTAACCTACGTTGGTATAGCTTTTCCTCCCTTTGGAGAGTAAGACAGTGGTGGGTAATTGTGCACATGATGTTGTTGGATGGGACATTAGTCTGAGCTTGCTAGGCTAAGTAGACTTGTCCTCATTCAGGAAATCCTTCTCGTTTTCCCCTTTAATCCAAATGGTTTGCTGATTAATTTTCTTGTATCTTTTTGAATATTTTAGATTGATTCAATACTATAGTATCATCTGAACTAAGTTGGATCCAAATTTGAAAAAGAAAGAGTTATTCTATTTATAAAACATAGAAAAAGGTATTGGCCAAGAATCGGACCCTGGGAGGACCTCTGCTGTAAAAGGTCTGGTCGAAGAAAGAGCAGTTTTCGACCTGACCTTGAACTACTTCCTTTAACGATAATCCCCGATCAGTCGGATCAGAGTTCTTAGAAGTCCCCGTTTAACCAAACCTTCCTATTATTGAAGGAATGAATTACAATTTCTTGCAACTAAGAATGTTATGTAGTTATGAAAATATTTGTGCTGTGCCCCCCTTTACTAAACTAAATTATTATTTTTAATTGAATCCCCTTTCGTCGAATCCATCAGAGAAAGAAAGAAAGAAAAAAGAGAGATAAAAAATCCTCTCAAACACATTCTCAGAGTTCGGAGTAGAGGTATTTTCCGGTTATATGAAATATCTTTGTGAAATTTTAATTTTGGTATATTAGGAAAAGTATAGATTATTGTTTGCTAGCGTCTCACCAAAAAGAAATATATATGGACAAAACCTAAGAAAATTGCATCTTTTAGCATGTACAAGGTCAATAAGTAATGTACAATAATTAATAATTATTTGTCTGACAAACCATAAAGATGAAACTTTGAATATGTAAATACCTAACTATTATCTATATATCAGCATCATTCAATATTTCACCTTCCCTCTGTACACATTTGGTCCAGCGTTCTTTCCAACTCACAAAAGTACTTTGGTAAAATGCTACATCTTGCTTTCTGAACCACCCTCTAACCTCATGGAGTAACATTTCATCATTTTAAAATGTTCTACCGCGTAGAGAATTCTTTAATATACCAAACAGGTAGAAGTCGGAAGGAGCCAGGTCAGGACTGAAAGCTGAGTGAAGCATCAAAGTTCGCCCATATCTGGAAATTTGAGCCAATTTCTGTTGCGCGGTGTGAGGTCTTGCATTGTCTGATAATATTTTATTTGACAGTCTTTTAGGTCCGGCCATTTTGTTTAATTGGCTATTTTTAGCCTTTCTAATGCTTTACAATATCTTTCCTTGTTGATGGAAGTATTTCTCAAGCATGTCCATGAGTATAAGCCCATCTTGGTCCCAAAAGACCGTGATCATGCTTTGTCTTTGGAAAAAGGGAAAGGCTTGGTTTTTTCATGAGTGGAAAATATTATGTATCCTTTGCATTGATTGACGCTTTGAAAAAGGGTCATAATGATAAACCCAAGTTTCATCACACGTTATGACTCATATGAAGGCCATAGAAGCTGGTCCTGGGTAAGATTCGATGAGGCCTAAACATATATCTTTCCGAGTTTGCATCATTTCTCGTGTTAGAAGCTTTGGCATCCATTTTGAGCACAATTTTCGATAGCCAAGATATGAAAGTAGTTTAAGAATACTTCCTTTAGAGATAGAAAGTATTTTCATCAATTTCATCTCTGTATAGTGCTTCTATCCAATGTTTCGTTTCCATATACTGACTGAAGCTTTGAATGAATTATTGTGGCTGAAATTTCACTGGACTTAAAGAAAACTCGATGAACCGTTGTCGGATTCTTGTGCTCACATTAGACTCCATATATGAAAAAGTACAAAGGATAAATCAATTCTGATTTCAAATATGGAAAGCAGAATGTTTTATTTGCCACGAAGCATGTATTTCATAATAATGAGTTATTTATTTATTTTTCTAGGGGTGATTGAGGATTACTTATTGACCCACACTTGTATATCGGGATTCAGACAATAACATAAATAATTGATACTTTTAGTGAAGGCACACGATATAACTAAGTGAGAATAAAATTACCTTTCTCTTCTTTAAAAAAAAGAAGAACAGACTACGGGCGACATCAAGACTTTCCAACTCCCTAAATTTTATCATGATATGACTCATATAACATCATCATATATCATGAGTGTACATTGTGGAGATATAAGTGTAAGAAAAGCAGTGTATCCATAGTAGAGATTCTCTAATGATTGACTCTATATGCCATCGAATTATCAGGTGTTTTATAAAACTGATGTTTGTCTATTATTCCTTCAAAGGCTGTGATACGATCAGTATTACATCACTATATTATTGTGATCATTATATACATTGATGAGATCAACTTCACAGAGATAAATTAAGTTTCTGGATTTGTAGAAACGGTCCGCGAAATCTGAGAATGGAGCAAGGCCAGGGTTGCAGGGTGGATAGCGTAACCGTTATTCTTCCGATTAAGCCGATCATGTCAACAATATATAAATATATTTTATAGAGAAATCTGTACTAGAATATTTAAATATATTTATAAAGAAATACATATATTTTTAAATCGAAATTATATTCTAGTAATTATCGATATTTTGATTGGCAATGCGAAAATCTTTGTTCGGGTCTGGTTTGATTCGAATGCTCATGTATATCAACATATATACGTACTTTGTAGACAGTATATAACAATCCGTTGGTATTTTTTAACCATTCCTCTTTACACCAGCTCTCTTTACTCTCTATTTACGTCAACTATATTCCTTAGAATATTTACATCCATGGTATCTATAAGGAAATTTACATTGAACCAAAAATATGGCTACCTTTAAAACAATCAATTCCTTGTTTGAAAAATACAAGCACAATGAAAATAATATATATGAGATATTTAATAAAATTAGCGATGCAAAACACCCACACACTATAGAGAAACTATAATATATCATTATAATCTTTCAATTTCTACAAAAATACCTATAGTGGACATTAACAATTTTTTAAATATAAATCTTAATATTATTCTTAAAAAATAACCACACACACAATCAATCTTTTATATCTATTCCTTTAAATATTTAAACAAAATCTTTAAAGTATTGAACTTGTATAAAGGCAAACTATAAGCGCGCGCAGCATATAGTTATTTAAAAATAAAAGTTAACTTACAGCCTTACAACTATCTTACTATGATTTTTAAATGTTACTACATACAGACCTAACCTAATACAATAAAAACTATTATATTGTTTACATTTGAACACATTTGAAAACTACAATATTATTAAATTGAGAGGGAATATAAACTAATGTATATAAGAAAGAGAGGAGAGGGTGGAGAATGGAAGAAATTGGATAGAGGATTTATTTCCTGTAGCGCGGCACCGAGATTATAAATCATATTGAGAGAGAGAGAGAGAGAAGTATCGCTGACGAGAGGGCCATCAGCAGATGGAGCCATTCCTGCTAATTCCTCAAAATCAGTCAGGTCCAGCGGATTAAGGTGGCAGGAATGCTGATCTTGCGGGAATTGAAGTCGACTTTCTCTCGGTGACCTCAGGTATCGACCAACCTTCTAGCCAGCTCCTCTGATCAACCAAGCTATCATCATCATCATCATCATTATTATTATAGCCATTCTGTCTTCATGATTTCCACTTGTAACAACTTTTTCACAAATATATTTCAAACGCTTGATAAAGGCCTTTTACATTATATAGAAATATACAGGAAGTCCTAGATAGAAATGTCTAAACTTCAGAAACAAAAAAAAATCAAAAAAGGTAATTTTTAGTGATTTATGTTTTTATAAAAATGTTAAATGTTCAAAAATAATATGTATATAGAGTATAAAAGACAATAGGTGTTCTTAAATTTGATAATGAAATAAAACTATTGAAAACACTAACATGTAATTATGAACCTTTTTCCAATATACAATATCACATTTGTGCTATTTTTTTTTTGACATTGTTTCGCGGTCTAACAACATGCAAGTTGAATGCGAATTACCATAGTTTCTTTTAAAACGGTTTCAAACATGAGTGTTCCACATGACTTCATCGTTATCCAGAAATGAATATACCGAGCTGGTATTCGCCACGGCTATTCTT
The DNA here is from genome assembly GCA_030710605.1 of Cordylochernes scorpioides. Classification (NCBI taxonomy): domain Eukaryota; kingdom Metazoa; phylum Arthropoda; class Arachnida; order Pseudoscorpiones; family Chernetidae; genus Cordylochernes; species Cordylochernes scorpioides. The sequence goes on along the minus strand of CP092886.1, from coordinate 130,721,902 downwards.
CAGAAGCTGTATGATATTATGGGCGTTCAAATATTTTCCACGAAAATAGGATAAAACTTAACATCGGACATTAATGTTAATTTGAATATATCTCTTTTAACGATTGATATCAAAACCTGAATTTACAATTTTAAATTTATAAAATTCAATATCTCTCTCTTTATTTTTTTATAACACTTTTATACTTTTATAAAAATGGAGGAAAATAACATGCATATTACTACAAAACATATTTTCTCTCTTTTTGTTTTGTCATGAACACATTACATTCCCATTTCTATAAATCTCTGATTTTAAATTGCTCTTTAAAACCTCATATACATATTGATTCTTATATTCATACATATATTTGAAAATAACCTTTATGAAAACAGTGAATATTTTCATATTATGTAATTGTTCACAACGGAAAACTCCCAATTAATATATATTTCTTAAATTTGAATAGTTTTTTTTATATTATACCTAATATATATTAGTCATTCTATTTATAAGGTTTATAAACCTTGAGCCTTTATAAATAAAAAATAGTTATTACAAACCTCAGAAATAACAGAAATCGGACATCAAATAAATGTAATTTATATCAAAAGAATGATGTCATCCTAAAATTAGGAATTTTTTATTAACTTTCTGCCCAGCGGAATAATCAGAACATAGTGTCAAACACTAAACTCATTATATCATAATTGCGTTATATTCAATTGGTGAGGATGAATAGTGAGAAGATGATATAGGTCCCTTAAAACTGAGCACTTAAACACAGCTTTCACTTAGTGATAAATATAACTTATAATATTAATAATAAAATTAGAGAGTGGATTGGCAAAATAATTTGGAAGAATCGAATATATGCATACAACAAACACTTGGTGCAGATAACATTTCCAGGTAAGGAAAGGATAAACGAGAAAATTCAAACTAATTATTAGCAAACAACAAGTCAAACAAGGATGACAACCTATTTCTCATAATTGACTTCAAATGATGCAATCAGTAGAATAAATAGTTTCTAATTTCTTTCAGATTATAGTAAAACTAAATTCGTGTTTCTATATCATTCTATACCCTATCAAATCTCTATAATGAAAGGTTTTGATCGTTTCAATTCCTTTATAGCGCGCGTTTCATTATTTTTTCAACATTTATATTTAAAAAAGATTGACTATATATATTAAATATTTTTTTTTATTATTCGTCTATAGGCTACATAATTTAGTTCTTAAAAAAACTCTATATAATTCAATAATACTTTGTTCGCTTCAATTTCATTAAAGAGAGTTTCCATATGATTTATTTTTTACTTTCTAGAATCTCATTCTCACGTCACATATACGACAGATAAATTAAACTTTATATAAGAAATAGAAGTATAAAGCATAAATATTTTAAACCCTAATGAAATACATTTCAACTGTCCTTGTTGCAATGATATATATTAGCGAAACCCCTATGAGGGTTCTCCACTGATGAGCCAAGCCCTCCTAACAATTTTCATTCCAGTAAGGACAGTAGAAACTTGTTTAATTAGGTTTTGAAAGAAGATGTCGTGCTTTATTTCTTATATATAGATAAGCGTTGTTGTCCTATGTTTAAACTAAACTATATTCACCTAAGTTAGCCAGATTATTATCAGCTCGCAGGTGATACGACTATATATATATATATACTTGCGTACAGACTTCGGTCTAGACAGTTCACTATCCATCTGTTTGGGTATATATATATATTAAATATGGCATATCCTGACCAGGAGCACAAGTGCTTTACAGAAGGCAGAGCGCCATCTGGTGGAACAGAAATCAACTAATCATTGATTTAGCCTGTTCCCACGCTGACGAGCGCCAAAAGCGCGAAACGCGTTCGTGGATGGCTTTTCTTGATTTATCAAGAAATTGGGTTGGCCAAATATCAGGGAACAGGCTAAATCAATGATTAGTTGATTTCTGTTCCACCAGATGGCGCTCTGCCTTCTGTAAAGCACTTGTGCTCCTGGTCAGGATATGCCATATTTAATATTGATTTCAATACCTGATTTTTTTATCTTTTATTTTTTTCTTTCGTTTTTTCATGTGCTAAGCGTATTTACGCAAGTTTGGCCTTAAATACCCATTTCTTGGTTTTTCAAGAAGCCATTGGGACCAAAAATTATTTTTTGGTCGCAGTGGTTCAGCCTACTCCACGCTGACGAGCGCCAAAAGCGCGAAACGCGTTCGTGGATGGCTTTTCTTGATTTATCAAGAAATTGGGTTGGCCAAATATCAGGGAACAGGCTAAATCAATGATTAGTTGATTTCTGTTCCACCAGATGGCGCTCTGCCTTCTGTAAAGCACTTGTGCTCCTGGTCAGGATATGCCATATTTAATATTGATTTCAATACCTGATCTTTTTATCTTTTATTTTTTTCTTTCGTTTTTTCATGTGCTAAGCGTATTTACGCAAGTTTGGCCTTAAATACCCATTTCTTGGTTTTTCAAGAAGCCATTGGGACCAAAAATTATTTTTTGGTCGCAGTGGTTCAGCCTACTCCACGCTGACGAGCGCCAAAAGCGCGAAACGCGTTCGTGGATGGCTTTTCTTGATTTATCAAGAAATTGGGTTGGCCAAATATCAGGGAACAGGCTAAATCAATGATTAGTTGATTTCTGTTCCACCAGATGGCGCTCTGCCTTCTGTAAAGCACTTGTGCTCCTGGTCAGGATATGCCATATTTAATATTGATTTCAATACCTGATCTTTTTATCTTTTATTTTTTTCTTTCGTTTTTTCATATATATATATGTTTCTAAAATATTTTTTTTGTGATTTTAGAGGATTTTATATATAGATTTATTCATCATTTGCTTGATCCCGGAATCCATGAGCATATGACACTGCGGTCGTGGCAAAAATCTTGCTATAATAATAAAAATAATGAAGATTAGAAATAGCTTTAATTGAGTTGAAGGAATATATAAAATAATATATTTTATTATAGTACACTGATGGCTTAATGCGTAAGAATAAATATATGAAAAACTTATTTACATAATTTACCAAAGTTTTTAGCCATCCATCGGAAACAACAATCGGTTTTATATAAGGAAGGTCCCGACATCTAGTGGTAGATATAAACAGAATATTTGAATCTATGAAATATAATTTTAAATAAAATAATATTTTTATATAACATATATATATAGATAGATAGATAGATAGATAGATAGATAGATAAACATATATATATGTTGGAAGAATCGAATATATGCATACAACAAACATTTGGTGCAGATAACCTTTCCAGGAAAAGAAAGGATATAAATGAGAAAATTCAAACTAATTATTAGCAAACAACGATTCAAACGAGGATGACAACCTATTTCTCATAATTGACTTCAAATGATGCAATCAGTAGAATAAATAGTTTCTAATTTCTTTCAGATATATAGTAAAACTAAATTCGTGTTTCTATATCATTCTATACCCTATATATACATATAGATGATACACCAACAGAGCTTTTAGTTGTACATTTTTAAACAATTTTCTCCAATGATACTGAATTATACATAACGATCTATATACCAAATATTTCGTTATTTTTTACATAATGTGTCACACTAATTTTTATTCTCCAAATGTTAGTATTTATATTTATTTTTTAATTTATTCAAATTTCCAATCGTAGATTTTTTGCCTTTTAATTTAATTTTATTTATTTATCATCACCAAATTGCTTTCTTTTAAAATTTTTCACAAGCAAAAAACTGCTAAAAGTCAATTAATATTTTTATTAATCTGTCATATTTCAGTAATTTGATTACAATATTATTAATAGTAATCTTTTTCACAGAAGTAATTCTTCTGACTGATGCGCTTAGTGCGCTAGGTGTGTGGGTGAGATTTGTATCATAAAATATATATTCAAGTAAACCAACAATTAAATTTTTAAACTACAAGAGAAGCATTCAGAATATTTTACAGAGTAGCGCATGATATAAATATCAAAATTTATAATCTTGTAATACAAATAAATATTTTGCTTCATAGCTCCTTCTCTATTAGAGCTTTGAGCCAAAACTGTCAAATGTTGTTGATACTGACAAGGAAGTGAAGTGGTTCTGTCAAGGATTTCCTCGTAGTCTTGGAACTTTGTCTCTAGTAGATTTGCTTCCTTTCTCTTACGACATGATGAGGGTCTTTGCGTCGTATCGTAAATAGAGACATTGAAATCTTGGAGGAAATTCTTGGCATAGAAACGGCAGTGTAATTCTGGAGCCACTTTTCAGAAAATTAAGATCACAGCAGCCAAGGGGGGCCTCAAGGTTTTCTTGGCGATATTCAGTTTTTTCCCTAAATTACCCAGAATTTTCACCAAAATATATTGTAATAACTTAGGAAAGTCAAACTTCAGGAAACCAGAAAAAAATTATTCAAAGCAAATATTCATAATTAAAATATATAAAATTCCAGAGAAGCAATTAGGAAAGTTTAGAGAGCATAAAAATATGAAGATTTAAATTGATATAAATTTGTAATGAAATATTTTTCTACAATAAATATGGGATATAGTACGATCAAATTGTATATATCCACAATACTATATTTTTTATTACTTCAAATATATATTATCGGATTAATAAATAATCTTTTTACAATGCAAAATAAGCCTTATTTTTAAATATATATTATTTATATATGTTTTATTAATTTATAGACGGATTATTTGGACACTTTAACAACATCATAGGATGAATATTATTCAGCAACACATGTATACTTATATGCTTTTAAATGATATTACCGCAACTAAACAGAATATATTAGTGTGTTATAATTTACGCATTAACTCTCCCCCGATAAATTGAGTAAAAAATTATAAATCAATAACCTTGAGAAAATATTGCTCCCAAATAATTGGCCCGAGAGCTCTCTCTCTCGTCTCTAAATTAACCATGTTAAATATTTTAGGAAGATGGATCATCCTTGAAACCACCTCTTTAATGGATTATAAATTGAAACTTTGCGAAATATAATAGAGAGTGTGGTAAATCTTTTTACTAATTTTAAAGAAATTTTATATTTACATTTTTATTTTTAAAAATATCACAAAATAATGGAAAAAAAGCGTCTCCCAATCATGTCACTAAACGATAAACAATTAAGTAGTGTTTTCTTCATGATAATAATGAATAGAATTACACGCGTTATTTACTGTTTGGAGTTTTGGAGTTTATCCATGTTTTTTACTTCGAATAACCACATTTACCCAGATATCTAAACGTTTCAAAAGATATACCTAGGTGAAATAATATTCTGTTATAAAGGAAGGTTAATATTTCCAAAATTACGGTTATCCCTTTTTCATTCAGTTTTATTCAAACACTATTTATGCCGAATTTAATATATTTCAAGTTTAGTTTAAAATTATTTTGTTAGTAAAAAAACACTACAAACATATATATATAACTGATAAATGATTATTGTTAGAATAATATATATTTCTGTAGGACGACATTTGAAAATTATCCCGCATGTGTTTCTCATGAAGTATTCCCATCCCTGGACACTTTTCTTTATCGTTTACACAATTCATCCTTTCATACTCCATCACTAAGGTTAGAAATAATCGTTATTTCTCCTTAAAATAAATTTCGATTTTTCGTTAAAAAGAAACACATGCGGGATAATTTTCAAATTTCGTTCTACAATCATAAGCCGCATTATATTGTATTATAAATATATATCTTTCCTGGTAAAATTCAAAGCGGAACGATCGGATTGAATATAATATTGGATTGTTGCCACCAGTAGGTTGGTCGTGAGGGCACGTGCCTATTCTAGAGAGTTTGAAAAGGAATCGCTTCCAAGCGCTAACCATTTAATATTCTTCCTAATATTTCCATTATTATTCCAATTTTAAACGAAATCAACGTGTATTTTAATTCTGTAACAGCATATTGCTAATAATATATGCGATGAAGAAGGCATGTACTGATCTTTAAAATACGAATTTAATGGTGGAAGAGAGAGAGAGAGCTCCATGTATATATATAAACTTGACAGCAATATTATTATATAAACTGAATAAAATATCTCCCTAAAATTTTAATTGAAAACAATTGAATCATCAGGGAGAAAGTTATTTTATAGGTAGAATATTACTGCTATTCCACAAAAAACTGATGCTTGTAACCATTATTCCTAAAAGTCTGAGTTTAATATTTATAAACCAAATTTTTTGGATGTAAAGTAGAAGACATTCAGTAAAGCGTAATAATGCTCCTTAAACCTGTTTTGTATTTTTTGGTATTCAAATGCGAAACAATTTGCATATATCCCAAAGTAAATAATGCCAACTTAAAGAGCCTTTCAAAGAAATCCTAATTTCGAAGCTCCCGCCGGCTAAATGTATGCGAGCGCGCCTAAATAGCCATTAAGTCGCCAGCCTTGGAGATTGGTCATTTTAAAGCTCTCAGCCTGATTAGAAATCGGATTGTGAGACGTTCTGTCGGAATTAAGAATTCCAAGGATCATTATTCAAATTATCATAATGTCCTAAATCACTTAATTTAATTTGAAGCCGGTAAATTGTTAAGATTAATTCACACATTTCTAATAAATAAATAATTTCATTTTGTAAAAATGCCGTCGTTCCCATTTTACTCTCTATTGTGAAATTTAATAATTATCCTTCTCTTAAGAGACTTATGTGTCTTTCCATTTGTTGATACATTCCTCGTTAAAAATGTATCTCTTTAATATTTAAGTAGGAAATATTGTTTGAGGAAATATTGAATTAGATGTGAATACCCTACAGAATTGCTACTCAAACTACCAATCTCAATATGGCAAATGACGCAGTAGAATATAATCCAATTGAAGATAAACAGCGCGATCCTTTTTGAAGCCAACAATGAGGACATTAATGAATATTTGGTGGTGGGCATTTTTTGTGTCTCTACATTTACAATTTGGTAGAAAAATGTCAGGTATACAGATTTTTAGATTGATAGTTTCCATGGTATATATATATATAACATATATGATCGCACGTCGTACAAATTCCACATTATCGCTTACAATTAATTAAATAACGATACATAATTGTAACGATATATACGTAGTAGTCTAATATATGCTGTTATAAATTACCAGACATATGAAATAACTATAAACAATAAGTAACTCACATTAAAAAATACTTATTAAATAAAAATTATAAAACACTCAAAACATTTTTAAATTGGAAACTTGACAGAATCTATAGAGAGACGCTAGATGTGTCGTTTCCTTTATTGAATTTTATTTATTTTTGTCCCAAGTAACTTGGTTAGATGTAGCGTGTAAATTGTTTGCACACTTTAAGAGCCCCCAGGTTGTTTTTTGTGTGTCGCTTCCCTTGGTGTAAAGTGCAGGGCGAAAATTAAATAACTAAAGCTACGTTTGCAAAGGGACAAAAACTTTTCTCCTCGAAGAGCTGATGGAAAAATGATAAGACGCCATTTGAATAAAGCTCGGAAATAATACATGACTTTAATGTATCACCCTTTTTTAAAATGTCATTATTTTTTATCAATCTACCCCGTGTGTGTAGTTTAAAACATACTTTATTATTATACTTTTTATCTTTATTGAATATATAATCTTCGACAATTCTTTCTATTATGTTATATAACCTTCTCATCGTAATTTTTATAGTTGTTATTTTACCTTTATCACAAATTATTTCAGTCCTGAAAGTTTTATAAATAAAATAGACAAAGAGATGTGGCTATATGATATTAAATCTTTCAATCCAAAACACGGACCAATGTTTTTTTCCCCTACAATTTATATACCCTTTATTTACTATTTTATTATATATTTTTTCCACCTTTGTAACAATTAATTAGAAAAATCAATAAAATTATTTAAATTGTCTATATGATATTTAATTGTTTACTGTTTAAAGAAATATTTATTTCTATTCTTCAAGAGGTTAAATGGTTGTTTGGGTCGGTTAGTTCAGTATTATGATTGGTTTACATTTTTGACGATGATACACGAATACAAAGCAATAACGCGCCATCTATACATATAAAATGAGAGGATTTAAAAGCACGAATGTTTCTTTTATACATAATACACACTTCCACTGTCCTTACTGCGATGAAAAAAATAAAATAAAATGTAATTGAATGTAATTCTACTGTCCTATAAGCTTATGTCCATAGTGTTCTTGAAAACCATTTCTGAGGTTCCACCCTTCAGTGCTGCGTATATAAGCAGAACCGTCCAATACAGTATTAGAGCTCTGAGAAGCAGTCTGGTGGATTAAATTGGCGAAACGGCTGGGAGGGTTCACCACTGATGAGCCAAGCCCTCCCATTTTATTTTTTAATCGCAGTAAGGACAGTAGAAGTGTGTATTATGTATAAAAGAAACATTCGTGCTTTTAAATCCTTTCATTTTATACACGAATGCACTGAATTAAATTTCCTCGGTTAATCAACATGTATAATATTTATGTTGCACTTCCAATCACGGTATTCTAACCTTCTCTGATTTTTTTGCATATTTAATAATGCTCATCAAAATATAATTTCTTCTGTAACAACATTAGATAGATATTAAGTAACGTTAATATGTAAACTTTCTGTTTCCTTCCGCATCTCAATAATATAATCATCTGATTGGTTTCCATCTTTAATGATTATTTGATACAGATAACATCATACACAATGCATAACTCGCTCTCTTTATTTACTCTCTCTTTGAAAATATTCATACATTTATCTATTAAAATGAAGAGATATTTTGGATCAAATATATTTATTAAAAATAAAATTCGATATTTCGACCAGGCCGTTCGCCTATTTTCTTCTGGAAAATCAAATTCCTTGTAAGCAAATAATCCGCGTGATGCACGAGAAGGGTTTATCTCTATATATATTTGAATATATTTCCATGTTTTAATGTGCGTTTATTTAAAGGAAAATTATTGTAACAACAGGGTCCAATATACCGAAACATATATATTCCAGTTGAAGGCTTACGTGTTACTACAAAAAAAGGAAGTATAGAAGTGAAGACGTAGTTTGTTCTGACATCAGAGGTCTGTGACCTATCAACTTGACGATAATTTCTTAGTGAAACTTTCACAAGTTTTCTCTAAATTTACGAAGCCCCGGGGTTAATAAAGTGTTTAACAAGAGCAAAGTGGTGGGCCAATATTTTTGAGGCAGAAGACAGCGCTTGATTAGGCCCCCCCACCCCCACCCTTTGTGGGCAGATTGAGGTCCGGCACGTGTTTGCTGGGTAAAGAGTCTCTGACGCCTACTAGATTTACCCTCGCCCAATATTTAGCACAGAATTTGAATAATTAAAATTTCATCAAAGTTCCAAACACTCTCTCTGATACTTATAACCCTTGTTTACGCCCCTCGTTTGCTATAGCGAGAAGATAGTCAAGAACTTCTATATAGAATATTTCTAAGCAAGTTGCACTCCTACTTTTTATAATTTCACTATAATTTTACATTTCACCTTAAATTAAGAGCAATATATATTAAATAATATAAAGCAAGAGAAACATAATGAGTAGAATGAAATTTATATTTTTATTTTTGAAGTAAATATTTTTAATGTGTATTACAATAAATAACTGGGTTAATGCTCGCGCGAACCAGATATACAATTATAAAGAAGTAAAAAAGTGATCTCTATAAAGGATAAAATGTTTATATTGTGGCGAAGAAACAATTTATATTTTATTATTTAATTAAATTTAATTATTCAATGAAAATATTTAAAACAGATGTGCGTGTGTGATTACTCGATATTTGTAAAATTAACATACGTGTTCCTTAGCTTGCTTGTTCAATATTCTCTAGCTGTATATAGTTTTGTTGTTGATAATTGTAGACTAGTCGTGCTCACGTCTTCAATAAATACTTCTTAAAATATACCAGGACATTATTTCTACGCTACCATATATATATATTTATGTCTTTTGTATATTTAATTTTTGGATGTTTTGTTATTTTTTATATATTGGTTTTAGTAAATATAAGTCTTTATATAAAGACACACACACACAAAATATATTATAGAGAAATAAAATTATATTTTGATAGGAAGAGGATTGATATATGTAAGAAGGAATTTAACACCTTGCAATTTTGTCATCACTTTGTCAGTAACCACAATCTCAAAACTGCATGGTCTTTAAGGAAAAAACCCTTATTTCAACCCATTTTTTAAATTTTTATCCTTTATATCAATATTACAACTTTTCCTTTATGTATATGTGTGAAAAAAATAGAAATAAGGTCAAATGTTGATAGTGAAAAATAAAGGCATATTCTGACCGCTCACATGAACATTTCAGATTGCAAAGCGCCATTTTGTGTACAGATATCAACGAAACGTTGATTTAGCTTGTTGCATGTTATTTGGCCAACCTATTTTTCGAAAAAGCAAGAAAAGTAACCACGAACGCATTTCGGTCTCTTTGGCCCTCGTTATCGTGGTGTTGGCTGTACCTGAATGACCAAATATCTGGTCCAAGAGGCTTCCTGAGAAAGCAAGAAATGGGTATTTGATACCATATTTCCATTATTACGCGGGGTACAGCCTGCCTCACACTGACAAGGGACAAAATCCCGAAACGCGTTCTCGGTTGGCTTTTTATATGGATTTATAAAAAAAAAACTGGTTGGCAAAATATCATGGGAAAGCCTAAATAAACGTTTAGGTGATATATAGTTCCACTAGTAGGCGTTCTTCCATCTGAAATGTTCATGTGATCGTTCAGAATATATGCTTTTTTTTCCAATATATATATATATAAATATATATATATATATATATACTATTATATCACACAATATTTAGGTTTTAAATATATAAATTTCATACCTAATTTATAAAATGTTAGATATCGAGTTGTAAACTCAGTACATAAATTTACAGTACTTATTAAAGTCATTATTCGCTTAAACTTCAAAAATATTTACCATATAATATCGTATAGCACGCTATATGGCACGAAATGATCTATACCTATAAGATAATTAATTTATTTTTACGATAAATTCCTGAAATTCTATAAAAGAAAATAATCTCTACAGTTAATAGACAGTGGTGTTGTGGATAGATAGACCTCTGACAAAACCACTGATGGTTTTCACTATTAATAGCCCAGATTCTCCCAATATTTGCCATTTTGGGTTTGTAAAGAGATAGAAGCAATATTATATCCCAAAAATATGTAACATAGCAATATATATGTACACACACTGCAGTATTAAGAATCATGAACTAAGATTAAATTATCTTTCTGTCTCTCTAAAATCATCACAAGAATATATAATACATAGTTTGAAGTAACGCCTTAATCAGAATTACGATACCTCTGTGTGCTCTATATACGTGAAGAATTATAAAGTAATGGAGGAAGCGAGAAGTGCGGAGAGTTGAAGGGAAAATCCAATCAGGAGACTTTACAAATTCAATCCAACTCTTGCTAATGAATAAACAAAAGGAATTAGAAGGGCCAATATTTCACCCGCAGCTTTTAATGAGGCCAATAGCCAGACGCTCGCAGTAATGGGCTACGTGACACATCGATCCTACCACGGTTGCTGCACACTGGGGGGACGTTACATTACAAACTTTCTACTATCTCTACCCTTATAGAATATCTACGTCTCAATTCTTAGGTCGTATAGGCCATCTTTCAGATGGAAGTTCTCAGATTTGTGGTGGGTTCTAGAGGAGTATACTGAGGAATCTTTTTATTGCGACCTGCAGAAGTAGATAATCTAGATTAGAAATTTACAAACATGTATATTCCTAGTTAAAATATATTTTCAAAAAAATAAATTTACTTATTGATAAAACGAAAGGTTTGGTAAAATATCTAGCAATGGTAGAATCAAATGGCGGAATCGTTTGGAGGGTTCACCACTGATAAATCAGGCCCTCCTATTTATCATTACGGTAGGATATGAGAAAATTGTTTTATTCTGAAAATAATCATACATGTATGAAATATTTTCCATTTCTTATAACAGATGGCGCGCTAATGCAATAATGCAATATATAATAAATGCACACAATTTGCACTGTATATATAGGTGTTTGCCGATTAGTGAACATTTAGAGTAGAATATCATTTTAGAAGATGGTTTCAATGTTATTTTCAATCTGGGAAAAATATTGAGGACAAAAATAATTAGTCAGAGATGCATAGAATTGTCCGCATGAATTCGACGCTATTTTAGAATATATCAGCGACAAATTTGTTAGGCGCGCCTTGGTCAACAGCTGATCTTCTCTTACTATTCTTCGTATTAAGGATTTGATATGCCGGAGTTTTATTCAATGTCTTATATATTTTTTTCTTTTTCAATCAAATGTTTTGTTTAGTATTGGTTTTAAATTTCGAATGTAGGATCTAAATTCATCGTTTCCCATTTAATCTCTTTAGATAATCATCGCCGCATGATAGTTGCATGAAATAAAAATTGTATTAATAAGACATTGATCAAAACAAAACTTTATATAATAATATCTTATAAAATATATGTTACTTTTACTGCATTGGCATGTGAAATCGTGGCATCTTGCAGACAAGACCTATGATATAATACGAGATAGATATATCCAGATATAGATAAGAGTTTATATATTGCTGCGTGGGCTCAGCATCGTTTGTGCTTACAAAGAATGAAGTGGCCCAAATAATGACGCGCCAGTTTGTTTAGGAATGGAGCTAAAGTTTGTGCTAAAGCGAAATTAGACATGAATGAAATACGTCTGTGTGTGTGATGTACAATAAAAGGCCTTCAACTTCGCAGTCCAACGGATCTTCTTTCTGTCTCTTTCCTCGCGCTAATTCTCGAGTTACTATATGTACAAGGGTCACTCCAAAAGTTTTCACAATAACATATTTTTATTAAAGCCGCAACTTTTAATTTTTCAAAGTTTTTCAAAGTATTCACTCTTAGCAACTATGCAAGATTTCTTTCGTGTAAACCAATTATCTAAGCATTTACACCAGTCATCTTCGGGGAATTTACGGCATTGATAAAGGCTTGCAGTGCTTCATCATCAGTGTCAAATTATCCCTTTCAACAATTACACAACTTTTGGAAATAAAAAAGTCACAAGGTGCTAGGTCTGGTGAATATGGTAGATGAGTGACTAATCGGACACCAGAGTTGGCTAAAAAGTCTAATGTTTGGGCTGAGGTGTGCGGTCTTGCATTGTCATGGTGAAGAAGGACTCCTCTGAGTTGAGCTCTTTGTCTGCTTTGCTTCATTTTTTCAAATACTGCTGGAAGGCATATTGTTGTATACCAGTCACTATTAACTGTCTTTCGATCTTCTAGCTTCACAATATCAATGAAACCACTTAAAAAAAAAAAAAAAAAAAAACAAGCGACCATTTGTTTTCCAACACTTCGAGCTCTGAGAAAAATCACTTTTGTTCAAAAAATATATTTGTTTAAAAATAATTCTTTACCCCAAGCTGAATTTTTTCTTTATTACAATGAAAATTATTTACCTATTTATTTTACATTGTTTGGTATTTTCATGAACTTCTGACCTTACCTACTAGTTTCATGATTTTTAGGATGCCTGAATGATAATTTATTTGGTCGTTGAAGTACACTTTTCACCACGCTGATGAGGGCCAATATCACGATAAGCGTACGTGGTTAGATTTTTCTTGATTATTCGAGAATGGGTATTTGTCAAAATCTTGAATAATTAAAAAGCAACCAATAGTTAATATCTTTTCCGACAGGTAGCGTGAGCCATCAGAAACTTTCAGTTTCACGATCAGAAGATGCCTTTTTCTTAATTTATCCACCTGATCCCAGTAAAAAATCACCTTTCAACTATTTTTAAACATCTTTCTGATACTTTATTATTCCAAGCCGGGAACTAATTTCTAAAATCTCTTTGAGAAACACAAATTTATACCGGCGATTTAAGTTCGATAAAGCTTATTCTATCCAATTGAATAACCCAACTATGGAAGATCTCTGAATGTTGAAACTATCAAGTGTGATGAGAGAGAAGTCGGATAAAGAGGAAATGACATTAAAGAATATTTACATTACTTTTTTGTGAAACTCTAACGATTTTTCTTGTTTATCTAGGGACCTATTTAAATCTTTCTCTCAAATAAATTTACTAATTTAAAAAACATGCCAAAAAATTAACTTAGATTAAACAGTTGCAATGGAAAAAATATTAATGTACATCCGTTTGTGTTTTTTAAAAAAGAATTATGTGTTGAATTGATTATTTAAATATAACAAATTATTTTAAATAAAATTTGATATTTTAAATATATATATATATATTTTTTATGATGAGAGAAAAATGTATGTGGGTATAGTGTATTACAAAAGTTGCAAAAGGATAGTATGAATATATATATATTTATTTGTAATTTTATTTTCACGATTTATTTTGAATATATATATTTCTAGAGGAGAAATTTCTGTAACGCCGCCTTCGAAAAATATAGATGTTGCCGTTATATATATGTATATATATTTTTTTTTGTATTTTCAGCTGACATATATATTTATATTAAAAATGGCATATCCTGACCAGGAGCACATGTGCTTTACAGAAGGCAGAGCGCCATCTGGTGGAACAGAAATCAACCAAACATTGATTTAGCCTGTTCCCTGATATTTGGCCAACCCAATTTCTTGATAAATCAAGAAAAGCCATCCACGAACGCGTTTCGCGCTTTTTGGCGCTCGTCAGCGTGGAGTAGGCTATTGGGTTGGCCAAAAATCAGGGAACAGGCTAAATCAATGTTTAGTTGATTTCTGTTCCACCAGATGGCGCTCTGCCTTCTGTAAAGCACATGTGCTCCTGGTCAGGATATACCATTTTTAATATTGATTTCAACACCTGATCTTTTATCTTTTATTTTTTTCTTTCGTTTTTTTTATATATATTTATAGTAAATGTGTAAAGAAGCAAGCTTTCCCTTTTTAAAATCAACTTTTGTGTAATAAAAAAAATCTGGAATAAATCAATTATAAGATATGTTCAGTTTCCTAGTACTTAATTTGTTTAAGTTGATACACATTTGAGACTACTGGTTAGAATAAAAATCAAACAAATAGTAGAAGTGATTCAAAGTTTGTATTATTAGAGGGAAGTCTTGCCCTATCAAAGCACCCATGTATTCTTTATATAAAATAACATAAGATAGAATAGTTTTTATAGGTTGATAAAGGTGTTCGAAATAAAGGTTGTGTCGATATACAGATTTCACGAAATAAATTCGATATTTGCAAAATTTGCGTCGATTCATGTCAAATACCAATAACTGGCCATCATACTTAAGAAAGAGACTCCATTGTCTATTTTTACTTTTTATTTATACTTAGAATTAATATTTTTCTTTTAATTTTTCGTACGAAAATCTAAATATATTATAATATAGTATGCTATTTTGTAATTAACATAGTATATATATCATCAATTTATTATCGTGATACTTTTGTAGAAGGACTGACAAGTCCGAAAGCTTGAAAATAAAATTTGAACAAGAAACTTATCCATGGAAGCTTTATTTACTTTATAATAATTAACATATATTGGTTAATTTTTGGTTTATTATTGAAAAACTGCGATTCAAACTTTTGAGTAATTACAAGTAGATAATTTGTACCTTATAGCATGTATATAGGGGGATGCAGACAATAAATATATTTGATGAACAGTGACCTTTATTGAAGACACACGAGATAACCAAGTGTGGATAAAATTGCTTCTGTCTCCTTAAAAAAACAGAGGAGGCGACTTCAAAGATTCTCCACCTCCTTAGGTTTTATCCATGAGTGCATTTGAAAAAAATATATATTCATTTTAATTTTGTATATACAATTTATCCTGCATGTTTATTTCATAATGCGCGCCGCGTAACTGTAAAGACCTCATAAAATCGTTTTAATAAAGCATTCTAGTACACAAAGTAAGAAATTCATTATAAGATGTAAATTTGAGAGAAAAACACTGTAAGAGATGAATTCGAACTGGGTATAAAATGAAAATATTTTAGAGACCTTTCATTGGAATTCCATTTTTTAAAGTAAAAAAAATATATATGTGTGGGGAGGATATATATTATAAATATTTTTTTCCTTTGGGAGTTCTCTCTGCGGAATTTCAAGGGCAAAGCTCGGAAATTTGAATGGAGATGACTAAGGTTGGGATGGAAAAACTTGCTTTGTTTCTTTTTATCCTCCATACTGCTCTCTGAATTTTTTACTTCCGAATAACTTCTTTTTTAGTTACAAAGCGCGCGCACCTTCACGTTTTGAATATATTAGAATATATTATACCAAAAAATTAATTTTATATATAAGAGATCCAGAGCATTAATAAAAAATATATATTATATTAAATATATGTGTGCTCTTTTTTATTTAGATATTATTTTAAATAAATTACATAGTTGGATATAAAATAATTTATTTTTAAGTGGTATAATATTTTAATTAATTAATATATATTTAATACAATGCACCTAAATCAATTCTATCATATAATTAGATATTTTCGTGCTGAAAGTTTTTAAAAATATTTCGGGAAATATTTCAATTAAAAATAGAGGGATAAAACCTTCTTATGTTTTCTATAACTCAAAATGAGAAATACCATTTAAAATATGAATAAAATTATTTTTGAACAAATATATCTCTTCTCATATATTAAACGAGAATATACTCTTATGGAAAAACTTAATGAAGCTGTACCTTTCAGCTTGTTTATCGAGATTAAGATAATACTCTTAAAGCTATTTGATAGACAGTTGAACCTTAATTGAATACACACGAGATTATCAAGTGCAAACAAAATTTTCTTTGTCTCCTTAAAAGAAAATAGACCACCGGGGACATCAAAGATTTTCCATTCCCTCATGTTATGACCATGAATTTATGTATACAAAGCTCTAAAAGAAATCTGAAAACATTCATGAAAGAAAGCGCAAAATAAGATTTCGAAAATAATTAATCATTACTCGCCTTATATAGGACCAATAGGTTCGATGGATCAAAGATGCCGGGCTGTCTTGAAAAATTAATTTTCTACATAATATTAATTGGTGATTACATTTCACTTTGTTGATTTTTATAAATTTTACTATATTTTGGTACTTTATTTATTTTTGTGTTATTTCCTATTTTTCCCTAAAATATACAGTTAAACCTGTCTATAGCGCCCCCTCTAAATAGCGCCTTCCTCTCTATAGCCTCCGATTTTAAATACTTAGCACGATGAATTTACATTAAGAGTGACCTGTCTATAGCACCCTATTTTGGTGAGTCCCAAGAGGGGGCGCTATAGACAGGTTTAACTGTATATTAATCAATTTTTAAAAAGGTATGAAAATAAAAAGATAGACTGTTAAATATGTAAACAAAATATATTATTTGAATTAATACTATGTGTGCAGCCAAGTTTTACAATAAGATAACTCTAACGACACATGATGTTGACATTCATGTTTGAAATTGTGTTGTCATCTTCTGTTGAATATCTATCAACAATAACCTGTTATAATACCAATATTTACTCCAAAGAAGAAATATATTTCCAACAAAGATGTTGAGTTTGTGCTAAATGATCAGCGTTTGTGGTAAGCATTGCCTTTCTGCCGTAGCTTAAAAAATCAGATGTAACATTCGTTTTCTCGAGTAGGCCTCTGGAGAACAGGCGCAATCGACAACTACCTGTGAAAATCGTTTTGAACGTTTCTAAAATGGCTATTTCAACACTGAAGTCGGAGTTGGTGGTGTGGTCGACACTTTTCTCCAAAATCATGAAATTGCTTGGATGAATTGGCCAGCTCGATCTCCAGACCTAAACCCCATTGAGCAGGTATGGGACAATCTAGGACGGCGGATCTCATCCCTCCAACCCCCTCCTAGAGGAGCTGATAAACCCCCTAATTCTTAGTATCGGTCGCCGATGTAGAGCCTGTCTATCAGTTAAAGGCGATCACACCCCATATTAACAGCAATATCCAAGATATTTATGCACTGACTGCAAGAAGATCATTGCTGACCTGCTAATTTGCATAAATACTCGTTAGATTTATTTGATTTGGGTATTTTGATCAATAATGAGATAATAAATTTGTGCATAAAATATCATTGATGAATGTTAAATATAATTATAGATAAATGAAAAATATGTTATCCTATAATTTTTCGGGCCATTGTAGTTATGGACATCTATAGATGGAAAAAGAATATCAACTCCAAATGTCCATCAGTATATATATATTTAAATTTGTGTATTTCATTATATTTATTTTTTGTTGTAATATATTCTCCATTTCTACTGAACATACACACACATATATTATATTTTCTAACATTTTTCATAAGATATATTATAATATTGAGAATTCCCGAAATCACTATATAAGGCTGGCATTCTTAAACTTTCTTACAAAGTTTAAGCGTAAAAGGAGAAGTAACTCGTTTAATACATACCTACAATACCATTCTACCGTAACACTTCATTATATATATATATATATATATATATATATTTGCGAAGTATGGATAATAAATGAAGAATATATATATATTATAAAGCTATCTTTTCATTTTAATGTAACTACATTCATACGATATTATCTATTGTTAGAAATTCCATGACAATACCTCATACGGACAAATAGGTACTGCAAAAAAGGAAGAGCATTCAAAATGTGAAAGTATTGGGGAAAAATAATTACTAAAGTAAAATTGACGGCACGAAGTAAAATCACGCTGAAGTTAACTGATGCCAAAGTAAATTATGTTCTCCTTTCAGGAAATTACTTTGGCACAAAAACTGATAATTAAGTTTATAATTTGAATGGGTAGAGAGCACTTGACAATGAGAGGCGCTATCTGCGGCATTTCCAGTAGCCGGCCCGCATTGTTGTTGCATAATGTCTGGACTCGCATTCTATTTATTACTCCTATATATAAACACCCATCGTACAAGTAGCACATAAATTACATGTAACAATAGTTGGTCCTATTATATAGCTTTTAACAAATTAATATTTTCTTGTTTTATTTCACATTGTATGGCTAGTATTTGAATTATTACAAAAAATTAATAACGAATTTTCACAAATTAACGTACATATAAGAGAAATAATATATATATAAATATTATTTTGTGATTAAAAATGTTATAATATAATTCTAATATAAATAAATAATATATATTATGAAAAAAAAACAATAGAAAAAAATAAAAGATAAGTGGGTCAGGTGTTGATATTAAAATTAAGAAGGCATCTCCTGACCACGAGCACATGTGCTTTTTAGATGGCAGAGCGCCATCTAGTGGAGCAAAAATAAACTAAACGTTTATTTAGCTTGCTTCGTATATTTGGCCACTCCACGCTGATGAACGCCAACAGCGCGAAACGTGTCCGTGGATGGCTTTTCTTGATTTATCGAGAAATTTGGGTTGGTCAAATATCACGGAGCGAGCTAAATAAACGTTTAGTTTATTTTTGCTCCACTAGATGGCGCTCTGCCATCTAAAAAGCGCATATGCTCGTGGTCAGGAGAGATGCCTTCTTTATTTTTAATAATATATATTATAATATAAATTCATATGGAAATGAAAATATAGTGTCAGTTTAGCAAACTATTACCGAGTATTAATTTTGAAGTAGCATTATATACAATTTTGCATGAATATATGTATATGATATACAAACATACACAAATGAAAAGACATGCAGTGCTCATATTTCAGTTGTCGACCTCAGAAGAACACTATAACAGGCCTCGATATAAATAGTCTCACAAAAATGTGCTCGGCACCTAAAGAAAAATATATATAGCAGGGAGTATTGTTTTAAATATAAGAATTGGGTTACATATAAATCAAATTGACCACACAAATTTTAGTTATGAAAAAGGATTTGTAAAATTGTATTATTTTCTTTTTATGGTGGGAATTTATATATTTATATTGATACATGTTTGTAAAATATATTCATATATTGTGGATTTATAATTATTTTATTGTTCCAATATATGTATTTCTTGAAGAAAATTAATGTAAAAATTGATTGTAGCAGGAAACGATGAAATATTATCTGACGAATAGCCGTGACAAAATCAATTCGGAACAGAAGAAAATAAAACCACTGAGAGTATATCATAATACCGGAACATTCCATTAGATTGATTAAAGCCTTTGTAGAATAGAACAAAAAAAGGTCTCAAACAAATGAACTTCGATTATCCAAAGGTTAATTAATATTATGAAAAAGGAAACATATCTTGATAAAAAACTTTACCGTCGACCTGAAAAGATAATGAAAAACTATACATTGGCTTTTGGAATTAGTCCGGCGAAAATACATTTTATAGGTAGAAGTGAACAGGATGAGAACGATGATCCTTGATTACAAATAAATGTCAATATTTTATCGAAGCAGCAGATGGATTTTAAATACAAAGTATGACCATTAAGTTACTAGACTTCCTTATTAAAAATAAACTGAATGATTTTTTAAAAAATGACCGTTTTATTGTTCGAGACTTTTATATTTAAAACAAACATAGCTTTAGCCGCTCGGCAAATTTTCCGTTGGAATTTTCGATCAAACATCTAGTATGTTTGAAATTTTGTTTTAAATTGGCTAAATCGGTTTCTGAAAGTTTGCTAATGATTCAAAAACATTCGGAGAAGTGGCTATTAAAAGATCGACGGTATTTGAATTGTTTAAAATTTAAAGAAAAAGTGAAGTCAGTATTTGATGAAGCAAAGTGCGAGGAGACCACAGACTGTCCAAACTGCAGAAAACGTTAAAATAAAAGGTCGGAAAACGATCAGAGAGCTTTCAGAAGCGACCAACATATCATTTGGACTATGCCAGGAAATCATTCACAAAGATCGAGTCTGAAAATAACTGCAAGCAAGTTTGTGCCTCGTGTGCTAACCTCAGAGCAAAAGGAAATACGTTTGGAGATCAGTCAAAGCATGCCAATATGGTTGAAAACGATCGGAATCAATTAACGAAAGTGATAATAAGAGACAAGTCATGGGTGTATGGGTGCGACCTCGAAACCAAGCGCCAGTATATTGAGTGGATAGCACGGAATAAATCAAAACCGACAAAAGCTCGAAAGTGCAAATCGAAAACGAAGGTCTTGCTTGTATAACATTCTTCGACAACAAAGGACTTGTACGCCATAAATTTATGACAGATATATATATATATAGAGAGTCACAATAAATCAAAACACTTATATTTCCATATTCAAGGGCCTGAGGGAATCAATCAGAAAGAAAAGACCGGAAAAGCGTTCCCGTTAAGATTGGTTCCTCCATCATGATAACGCACGCTCGCACTCAGCTCACTCAGTACGTGCTTTTTTGACCAAAAACAACACTCCTCTCCTACCTCAACCCCCTTATTCCCCTGATTTAGCTCCTAATGACTTTTTACTTTATGCTAAATTAAAAATTATCATGTTTCAAACCTAATCAAAGCGATCAGATTTGACACGAAAGAAGAGATAAAATGAAAATCGCTGAAAGTCTTGAGAAGCCTTACGGAGGACAATTTTTCAGCATGTTTCCCTAGTTGGGAATAAAGATGGAGATGATTCAGGAGGATGATACTTCGATATTTATTAACAAATTCATGTAATATTACTCGGTAAAATATATAATTATACTATCAGTCCCCGGGAACATAATGATCATACTTTATATGCTTTATAAAAGCATGGACATTTGTTTTCGTGGGAATTAGGGAGAACCAACTTAGAAAACACCGGATTGATACTGGAGTTTTTAAACCGATTAAAAACTATCCAAACAGGGTGAGCGCTAAAGAGCGAGATATCGAAAAATATCAAATTAAGGAAATGCTCAGCGAAGGCATAATTAGACCATCATCAAGTCTCTGGTCTTTTCCCATGATATTATCAAGAAGCGAGATGATAACTACGGATTTTATATGAACTAAATAAAAGTGAATGATGTGAGAGTAAAAAATATTTATCCAATCCCTAGAATAGACGAGTTAATAGATACACTCCAAATATCCAAATATCTTTCAGCAATAGATCTTAGATAGGGATACTGTCAAGTCAAAGTCGAAGAAAAACACAAAAAATGTAGATTTCACTGCAGAGCATGGACAATATGGATCCAATTAGAACTATACAACGTGCCTGCTTCCTTTGAGAGAAAAACGAAAAATTTGCTTGGAAATCTGAGATGACAAATTTGTCTATGTTATCTATATGAGGAAATTATATGATATAGATTTCGGAATTTCCTACCGAGCTCAAAGGAATCGAGGCTGTTTTCAAACGTTTTCGCGAATCTAAATTAAGGTTAGCTAACAGATTCTCTGCCATATAACAAGCTAATATGGTATAAAGCCCGCGGAACATAATATAACAGCTGTAAGGAATTTTCCTCGGTCTACAAAAGTAAAGAGCAAGTACAATCATTTTAGGAATATGTTAATATTATAGAAATTTAAACATAGGTGTATTCAAAAATTGCTGGCCCTTCGAACAATCTTATTAAAAAGGATATACCTTCACATGAAAAGAAAAGAAAGAGAAAGCATTTTAAATTCTGAAAAAAGGCTCTGATAAATATACCAATATTGGGTCACTTTGACTCAAATGCGCCAATTTACATTCACAAGGACTTATCTAACATTGGCCTCGGGGCAACACTAGTTCAAAATATCGATGATGACGAGCAGGTAATCTTATATTTGAGTCGAACCCTTAACAAACTCGGCAAAATTATTCGACTGCGGAAAAAGAGTAATTAGTCCGTTGTGAGGTTGATTTCCAAATTAAGACCCTGCCTATTTAATCACGCATTATGTGGCTCAAGAATCTAAAACATCCGACTAATCGATTCGCTAGATGAGCATGATTCAGGAATCCGATTTCGAAATACTGCACAAATCAGGAAAAAGTATTTGGATGCAGATGGTTTCTAGAGAACCTTTACCAGAAGCAAACTGGGATGAGAATTATGAAAGGCTATTTTTGTTTCAAATAATAGACGAAGAGGATGAATTTATTGAAAATATTAAGAAAGGTATTAGGGAAAACACACAAAATTGTTCATAACACACAAATAATGTAATATATATTTTTTCTCCCCCTTTCAATATCATTAATATTTTAAATATGTAAAAATTAATTTGTATATAAAAATAGTTCATATCATCAATTTATTATCGTGATACTACTGTTGAAGGACTGACAAGTCCGAAAGCTTGAAAATAAGAAAGAAATTTGAACAAGAAACTTAACCCTGGAAGCTTTATTTATTTTATTACACAAAATATCTATTACACAAAACTTCAAAGAAGAGGGTGGATGAATGTATAAGAAAAAAACTGTACCCTGAAGATAGGGCGTGGTTGCTTGTGATTTCAAAGAAAAAAAAGGGCCGAAATTATGAGAAAATATCACAATAATATCTTGAATGGCCACCTGGCCGTAAACAGAATTATGTACCGAATAAAAATAAATACTATTGCCCTTTCATGCTATAAAATTTTCGGAATTCGTGAAGACATATCATCTTTGTCAAGGTAGAAATGGCTCAAATCTTTTACCATATGAACACACTACTACAATATATTCCCTCGGGTAACTACCCTTTTGAAAGAATCGAAATTGGCTTTATTGATCCCTTGTAATCTACGAAAAAAGGGGGAAATAACTAAAGGTACTACCAGACTATTACAACAGATATGTAGAAACAAGAGCAGTCACAAATGTAACTGTAAAAATGGTTTCCATATTTTTAACCGAAGATATTTTCTTACTAACGAGGCTCCAAATTAGCTTATTAGTGGCAGGAGTTCGTAATTTACGAGTAATTTATATTGAAGGTAGTGATAAAAATATGCAGGATCAAATACTGCTTCAAAACGAGCTACCAACCCCAGACTAATGGACTAAGTGTGTGTGTGTGTGTGTGACAATTGACAATTTAAATAATTTTATTGACTGTCAGTCAATTTAACAACTCAACCAGGAGGGTGAAAAATAAATATTTACATTTGACAGTTGTCAGGAATCAAGGCATCGCCGCCTAAGACTGGCCAAATCGGAGCTAACATCGGGATGGTTGCCCCGAGCCGGTTCTATGGCCGCGCTGAGGAACTCAGCGAGGACTCCCCTCATCGCAGGTGTCAGTCTCGCCATGAGGGACTCTCTTTCATCGATGAAGAGAATGGCATCCTTGATGTCATCCGGTTGGATCCCTGATTGATATAAGGGCCTTAGGCAGGTTAAGTGCTTCAGTTTCTTGAAGATTTCAATAACCATGCACTCCTCCCTCATGATCGGCGTCATCTCCTCCTCGTCGGGAGCAGGTGGTATCGGCCCGGCAGGCTGAGGCGCGGGCAGTGGGGGTGTTGGAGGCACTGCGGCTGGCGAGGTCTTGAGCGCCGCCCTAGATGTCGATGTCTCCTCGATTGACATCTCAACGTCCAGTGTAGGGACTGCAGGCCCGTGACTCCCAGGAGCCCGCAGGGACGGAGCAGGGGCGACAGGTGGAGGGGCAGGAGGCGCCATCTCCATAGGTACGGCCGAGGCCACGGTGTAGATGGCCGAGGTGCTGCAGATGGGGTCACAGCTCGGGCCGCGTGAGAAGCGCCGGGGATCTCCATGGCTGTACTGGAGGGCGCCGGTGCAGGAGGCTGGGCCGCTGACCGCTGAGGTGGGGCAGAGGTGGTCGTTGATGGGACGCCAGCAGGAGAGGTTGGTGGGGCCAATCTGTAGTTGTTGGCTCGCCCTGCAAGCAGGGGGCAGTTGGCCCTGCGATGTCCTTGGCCGTGGCACCTGGAGCACTTGATGCCCGAGGACAAATATGCGGGCCAGGCCTCGCCTTTAATAGGGATCTCAAGGCGGGTGGGGAGCCTCTCAGTTGTCATTCCCTCGCGGAGGACAATGAATGCCTCGCGGCGGCCGTCGTTGTAGGTGTATGGGCCGTCCTTCATCAGTTTGGGCGCAATTGATGTTACGCGCCCATAAGGTTTTAGGGCGCTGATGATGGCGGAGTCCTCCACGAAGAAGGGGAGGTTGCCGACTGTAATCCTCTCCGCTCTTTTGCGGAAAGGAAAGGCCCTGAGGAGTGTGCCCTCAACCTCGAGGCCCTCGTTTATGAGGCGCTCGGCCAGGCCTCTGTTCGCCAGTCCCAGGAGTTGGTGGCCGTTCACCTTGGAGACTTGGATAACTCCGGCGGTTCCCCCGAGCATCCTGTCTAGTGCCCTCAGGTAGTGGAAGGGCTGTAGCTCGGGGCCGTGCTCCAGGTAGATGCAGTGGTCCTCAGAAGAGGATGCCTGCCGCGCCCGGGCCTCTGTGATGTGGGCCCTGGTTGTTCTTACTTCCTGTGCCCGGGGCACAGATCCTGCCGAAGATTGCGGTCGGCGACTGATTCTTGCACTCCCGATGTAGGAGGAAGGTGCAGCCGCTGTAGGCGAGTTCGCAGATTCGCGGCGCCTCTTTTTGGTCCTCACGACGGTAAAGTCGTCGTCCGCTCCAGGGCCTTGATCTTCAGGGCAGTCCGCCCAGTTTCTCAGGGCACGGGCAGCGCCATTGGATGACGTACCGGCCGGCAAGTCGAGCGTGACGTCACGCGCGGCGGCCAGATTTACATCTTCAACGCCTGCCGGCGGATTTGCATGAATACGATTTTCAGAGTTTTCTCTTAAGATTATTCTCTGAATTTCGTTTTTGTTTGATTTCTTCACACCAGTAGGAGATGGGATGCTGGGCCTTCCAGGCTCTTGTCCAGCAGATCCCGAGGTCCCTGGCGATGCCGAACTCGGCATGCCTAAAAACATTTCATCGCTCGCCAGAGGTGAAATACGCGGAGCTCGCGCGACGCGTGGCCGCACGGCCGAGTGTGTGTGTGTGTGAACTGAAAAATAGAACACTAATTAACATTTTTATTTTATTTCGATTTAAAGCGCTATGTCCCCTTAGGGACACTTGCGCTGTCATATATGTATGCCTTTACATTTGTCTATACATATATATACAATACTTTTAGGCTGTGAATAGAATAGTCATATGATGTTAACATTTAGAAAGAGAGAGAAAAAAAGAGAGCTGTGTACAAAAGAAAGAAGTGTCTGGAAATATGTACAATAAGCATAATATCAGACTATTAAAAGATATTTTTGCTATATAATTTAAAATATAGCTACAAAAGGTATTTTCGATTCTGTAGACTTGAAAAACAAGACAATCTAGTAAAAGATGCATTGGGGTTTGTTTCTCATGTCCACAAAAACAACTCTGGTCTTCCACCGCTTTAATTCTTTTTAAAAAGCTTCTGAAATTTCCATGCTTAGAAATGAATTCAAAATTATGAAAGTTTGTTCGGAAATATTTTGGTATGTTGTTAGGGAAGAAGCTTTGAAAACTTTATTTGTGTTGTTCTTTAAAGTAGCCATTTTATATTCAATAAAATCCGTTATTATGCTTGAAACATATAAATTGTATTTTTGTTTTTCTTCTAAATTCAAATAATTTAATTCATATTAAACATATTAACATGATCAGTATATTTGTGAATACGGATCAGTAAAAAATTGGGATGAAATCCTACACATTATTACCCATGCGTATAGACCACGTTTTACGAAACCACGGGCGACTTTCAATTTTTACTTTTGTTTCGGAGAGAAACCATGTCCCTTTTGGACCGCGGAAATATCTCGTCTGACATTAAAATGAAAGATTACGAGGAATAAAAAGAAAGTTGTTTGATAAAATAACCGAGACAAGTAGTCGACAACAACAGGGAGAAGACCCAGGAAAGAATGAAAATAAATTAAAATAAGAAAACCAGCGAGAAAAGCTATGAGATAGGATATTTAGTGGCAGTTTGGACATCTGTTACAAAGAGTTCAAAATAAAAAAACGAGAAAATACTTTGGTCCATATAGAATACTCAAGAAGCTATCTAATTTTAACTATTTAATTGAATAAGAAGATAATCCAGGCCAAGAACCGCTGATAGTTCACATCTATCGACTCACGCCTTTTTTGAAAGGCTCGATGAGAAGGGCATTTTAAAGGACGTGACAACCTCTAGAGAGGAGGAAGTGTTGGATCATGTTTGATGCGCCTTTAATATATTCAAAATAACTTCAAAATTTTGAATTCATTTAAATATTTAAAAAAAAATCATTTCAACACATATTATATTCAACATATTTTGATAAATTCATTATATTTACTTTTTACCTTTCTTGTAAAAATAATTGGAAAAAGAGAAAATAAATTGAAAATTTATTATAGGCAATTGCTTTAGTATTCAAATATTTGATTTTTATGCAATGGTTGAAACTCGTTCCGGAAAACAATCAACATGAGTGAAGTGAAAATCAAGATCAATGAATCTTCCAAGCAATACAACCCGCGATGTAACAATACACTGATAAAATAATGTATAATAAACTATATTTGGGACATCAGAATATTGTATTGAGGCAAACATTTACCTGGGAAGATCCCTGGCGAATCTGGATAATTCATCTACTAATATTCACTTCAAGATTACACAGGCTATTGAAATACACCGAATACACACTTTGTATGATGAAATTATATATTATAATTTTATAATATATATATATGTAGTAATCCCGACCAAGCCGACGTGGAATGTACTGGGCAGTCGTGGTCGTGGGTGCGTGATGGGATTCCCGTACGGGGACAACAAGGAACAGAGGCAGGTCTAGATGGTAGCTCCAAGAGGTAGAGATAGACCACGGACGAAGGCAGTCGGACCACGGGCGCCGCGGATGCCCTAAGCCTACATCGCGGATAGAAGAAGGGGTGAGAGATCCGACCGACCGTATAACGGCGTCACTCTGAAAACAACTACTTTGTCTCATTTTCTGGGCCCTTTTATACTGGACCCCCGCATATGGCGGAGAGTCCTGATTGGTTCCTGTAATCACGCCACTTCCTGGCGCCGGGTCGTTGTCGCCGTCTGGTCTACCCCTGCCTCTTTGTTTATTTGTTACATCCATTTCCACAAAGTCGATACATATTTTTATATAGATATGGGGCCATAATAAACACCAGAAGAAGGTTGTGAACTATCTAACTCAAAATATACTACATATATATATATGTAGTATATTTTTGATGTTTATTGTAATCCCATCCCTATATAAAACTATGTATCAACCTTGTAAGATGGATATCAAATAAAGCAAAGAGGGAGGTAGACCCGGTAGCCGGCCAAGGTCAGACTATAAAAACCAAAACCAATCTATCGAAACCAAAACCTAAGATGAAAGGCTAGACACCGAGGCGCGCCGTTACGCCTGAGCAAACAAACAGCTTGACCAGCAGCCAATGAGATTCAAGGCCAGGTAGACGGCTGAGAGTTGCTATATATAGGGGTCGTTTGAAAGTTTCGTCAGTTGGAGAGTTAGACAGAGAGTTCAGTAGCTGTTTTCAGAGCGACCCCGTTACAGTCGGTCGGATCCCTCACCGCGATGTAGGGCATCCGTGGCGTCCGGGTCCGCTGTCTTCGTCCGTGGTCTACCTTCCTCTTGGAATTACCATCTAGACCTGCCTCTGTCTCCTTGTTGTCCCAGTGTGGAAATCCCATCACGCACCCACTACCACGACTGCACCCAGCACATTCCACATCGGGTTTACTACAGAACCCGATAAAGTCGACAGGATGACTGAGGACAACGACATGCAGAGGATGACGAGGCCGGAAAAGAGTACTTCGCGGATGCCCTCACCAACATGCAGCCCCACTGCGAAGACCGAGTAAGCCGCCTAAAAGACGCCATGCGAGGACTTGCTGCGCCTCGCACCGAGGAGGTCACCATCGCCCCCATCAACATCTCCTGCGCCACAAACATCTTCATCCATCGGCTCGAACAGGCAGACGAGACTCATCGAGAAATCCTGGCATTGCCCCGCCAACCAACATCGACGATGTCCCATGGCAACCATCGCAAAAAGTGACCACCAAGCCTCATCGCAGCCCACTCCACAAGCCCCATTCAAGACATCCATCTGGTAGGAGAAATTTCTCTACAGAACTATTTAATGTAACACTATCTCCGTTTGCTCTGAATTAATTATTCGATACCATTTTAATAGCAATAACATTATTTATTAAATCCATCAAGTTCATTATTTTACCATTTTTATAGCATTTCAATTCAAATTCTAAACCTTGTACACACTCATTTACCAATTTTTACTTTATTTTACGCAACTTTTAAATTTCAATTCATTAATTTCAATTTTACATAAAAAATCATATTGTATTTTAATTACTCGAATCATATTTTCTAAACTTATTTGTGTATTTTTTTTAATACCTTATTTATGGCCATAGTATTAATAATTAAATTTATTACGCTCTTTATTTTACTTGACCTATTACTATTCAAATTGATATTTCTCAATATTTTAAAAGTTTTAAAAACTAGTCCTAGATTTGTATTTTTATAAATATCAATTTTAAATTATCCCATCTCAAAATGTGCCTCCCCTATTTCCCACAATTACCAAAACAAATATAAATGTAAAATGCGAAAACTAAATATCATACCATAAAATTTCCATACCCCATTGCATTTCATTCCTGCCTGTGTTATTTGTTAATTACGAAACTCTACCGAATTTTGTACCCATGCCATAACCTTTTCTCTTAAAAAATTTCGTAAATTCATTATTTTATAATTTTTATAAACCTAATCACCGCTACACAAGGCTGTACAAGCTCGATTTTCTCGCACCACCTGAGTATCACCTGTTAAAACACACATTTTTATCTCACACTTTTCTAGATTGTTCACATCAATTTTAATTCCCATCGCCATGACAATATTCCAATCTTCAACACTAGTGTCTGTCAAGCATTCAATTATAGGACTTGGGTATACTTTATTACAAACATGCATTACATTACCGGCTCTCGTTAGGAATAAAAAAGGCTAACTTTTCTTTTTCTTCTGACAAATTTGTCGCCCTCATTTCTCCATACGTCACACAATGTTACATAGAGAAAAGATCTGTTAAATTAATATTAATTGTTTTTCCCCAAACGTAACAAGCCGGCGTTTGGGTAGGCTCACCTAAAAATTTTGCAGACCAACTGCATAAAACGCTCTGCAATCTTTTTAGCGCCTAAGACATGCACTATACAATACATGTACCTAAAGTCCCACCTTCCACTACAATGACATTTTAGGGATCAAGATCGCTCCCCGTCTGGTCTCACACAATATAATCGGGAAGAGCTGGCAAAGACCAACTTCTCAGACCGGACCAAAGCGACATAGGGCCACATTGCCTCTCCGTAGACCAAACTAGAAGGACATCATTAATCCTACACCTACAACTAAACACTGTGTGTAAAAATGTTCCCTTTTTTCAGGAACGAATATTTTTGTTTTCTTTTGACTTTTCTTTCATTGTAAATAGACTTACAATTTACCCAGTTTTGTGGTATTGGACTTTTTTTTTTACTTACCGATGTGGATAAGACATTTCACTATTAATCGATATCATTTTGTTTATTAATGTCTTCAATTACCAATCAACCCTTTTTATATTATTACCTTTAATTTTTTTTTCTTTCTCTTTTTCTCATCACAACTTCAACTATTTTTAGGCACCATTTTAAAAAACCTACACCTAACAATATTTTTAATATTTCTTAACAGATAAAACATTTATCATTTTATTTTTGTTAATAGATTTTCAAAATGTTTTTTTTTTGACGCTTCCCTTACAGCCTCTAACTCTATCCCATGAACATTTCCTCCAACCTTCCAAGGGATTCCAGTTCGCCAAACATTTTTGTTTTTTTTTCATTGATTAATCCGACTGGAACAATCCTTCCTCGTTATACGAATTCCCCATAATGAGTTCAGGATTTCCAGAGCGATCTTTTTTTTTTTTCATCGCCCGACTCATCATATCAATTCACCATTTTTTCAACTTTTCAATTTTTTTTTTCATCATTCAACAGGGCACAATCATTATGGACAACAGGAATCCCTCTTACCTCTACCTCTCCCTTTTACCCCCATCAATCTTCCCACTTCTTTTCACTATCTGAGCTAATGATGCAGACGGAATATCTTGTGCCTTCTGTTAATGAAAACAATGCCTCACTTAAACAAGTTCGCATTGCATTGCAGAATGCTTGGGATACAACTTTGCAGAAAAATGCTCAGATACCCGCTTTCCCTTTTTCAACCTTAGCGTCACATTATATGTTCAACCAATAAACTAACTTTTTCTCCGCTCATGTTTTATGCAATAAGATATTATTACTTGTACGAATCATTTTACCATATTTATCATTCTGTATTATATACTTTCCCTTAATCTTTTATCATTCATTTTGTTGCTTTTTATTTTTTATAACCTTGATACACCACCATTACAACATCTTTCTCTGTTTAACTTGTAACTTTTAATAATTTTAACTAATTTGTATGCAAATTATTTCTTTTTTTATATAATAGGTTTGTTAGGTTATCATTCATTACATGTCATTCCCCCAACCAAACCTTCATCACCGGGGACACATTCTGTAGTATATTTTTGATGTTTATTGTAATCCCATCCCTATATAAAACTATGTATCAACCTTGTAAGATGGATATCAAATAAAGCAAAGAGGGAGGTAGACCCGGTAGCCGGCCAAGGTCAGACTATAAAAACCAAAACCAATCTATCGAAACCAAAACCTAAGATGAAAGGCTAGACACCGAGGCGCGCCGTTACGCCTGAGCAAACAAACAGCTTGACCAGCAGCCAATGAGATTCAAGGCCAGGTAGACGGCTGAGAGTTGCTATATATAGGGGTCGTTTGAAAGTTTCGTCAGTTGGAGAGTTAGACAGAGAGTTCAGTAGCTGTTTTCAGAGCGACCCCGTTACAGTCGGTCGGATCCCTCACCGCGATGTAGGGCATCCGTGGCGTCCGGGTCCGCTGTCTTCGTCCGTGGTCTACCTTCCTCTTGGAATTACCATCTAGACCTGCCTCTGTCTCCTTGTTGTCCCAGTGTGGAAATCCCATCACGCACCCACTACCACGACTGCACCCAGCACATTCCACATCGGGTTTACTACATATATATATATATTATTTGTAAAAGAGGCTTGTTAAACATCAATATTCTTTATAAGAATATGCTTTGATTAAAATTTTCTTATATTGCATTATCTTTTAATGTTAAAAAAATATTAATTGATCGCCTAGGAGAGTATAACATCAAAACAGCAGATTATGTATGTCACACTATAACACACTCTGTTGGTGACAGTTGTTCCTGGGCCCTCACCTATCCCCCAACAGAGAACCGCCTGGTAGGGTTCAGCTCTCACATAGGACATATGTTGTACAGTATATCAATTAGCCCGCAAAATGGCATAACACATGAAACGTTATCATTACAATAAAGAAAATTACTAAGCTATTATCTTTTAGATTTTCTATTTGTTGACGATTCAACAATCAAGGTAAATAAAATTAAGTTTATTTAAAATATTTGATTATTGATATTAAAATCATTAGATACTGTTGAGGATTCAGGCGAGAATCCTCACGGCACTTCGCGCCTGGGGGCGCCATAGTGGCGGTAGGAACCGGCCGAGACTGGAACCCGGCGGGTTTGGTTACGGTTTTGGCTGCGAGCGGGGGAAGATTTCCGCGTCTGGCAGTGTGTGGTGTTCTCATTATGTTCCGGCACTGGTTACAAATAAAACCGGTACCAAGGGAGCTCCGACGACTCAGAGTAGATTATTGACAAAATAACGGGCACAACACAACAGATACCGTTACTAATAATTTTTGAAACAAGTTTTGAAAAGTTTTTGATTGTGAGAATTGTTTCGAGGATTCATGATGCGAATAATCGAAATAAATGAAACAATCTTAAATCATTATATAAAGTTTCCTATAATTGTGAATATTTATATGAATTATTTTTATATAAGGTCCTATCGTGATGTTTTGATAAACAATCTTTAATGCTATGTGTTTAATAATGTGATACATTCGATATTTTATTATAAATAATATTTTTTTATATATTTCAAAATATAACTTGATATGCAGATTTCAAAATATTTTAATATTTAATATTCTAAGGAAATTATATATATAATTAATATTCAAAAAACATATGTTAATATAGTCCTATAAATCCTCTCTGTTTTTTGTATGAATTTAATTAAAACTCTCTGTGAAAACAATGTTTTTCACATTACTGTGTGACTGTATTTATACATATCTTTAATTAAAAATATAAACATTTTACTCTTATTTTTCCCTCGCCTCTCTTTATATATATCTATTTAAAAATATATTAATTCACATTTATATAAATTTATCCTTATTAATAATAAATATAATATTTATTAATAAAATTTTAAAGAAAAATTTAATGTAGTAGTTTTTTATTATTAAAAAAAGATTTATTCTAATAATTATAATTATAGAGTACGGGGTTTATATTTTTAAAGAAATCAATAGAGATGGTAGATTTGATTGTCCATGTGTATTCTGATTATAAAAATAGATCTGAGTACTTACTGGTTTATTTGTGAAAATGAACTCAGGAATAATTAGATAAGAGATCGTCTGTTATAACAAAAATGTATTGGTAGCTATATCAGGTAATATATCAAATAGCCAGGCGCTACATCACCTTGAATATATTTGATGACTTCGCAGCATTCCTGACCTTACATTATATAACCACATATATAACTTAATATATAGACTATTATAATCATACTATAAATTATTCTAACTTAACCTAAGTCGTGATATATAAACAAGGAAATTAGGGGAAATATCTGTGGCAAAACCTTCCGACAATAGACATCTGCAACCCTATATAATATAAATGTTTCTATATATAAAAATATAGGAATTATATAATATAAATTTATTTTTCAGATTGTAGGATCTCTACGAATATAATAATAATAATAGATGATCGATAATAAAACATATCTCAAATTATACGGAAAAAGGTAATTTATTACAAAACCTAACGCGATATTTAAAAAAAATCGGACCTTTCTCTCTTTCAAACACTTCAATTGCGGTTGGAGTTGACTTTTAGTAGGATGTTCTAGAGCCGGATTTCGATATACATGTCATAATTTGTATATAATTAAATGCAACCCCGACCCACTATGTATGTACCATGTATGATTTTCAAAGACTTAATAAAGAACAAGGTAACTGGAGGAAAGAAAGTAACAAAAGATATAGGAAGTAAGACCTAAGGCTGGCACGACTATTCTGGGCACCCCTGTGTCAATACTGCAGGGGCAGAGACCGGGCGTCTCTAGTGACCGCAGAAGTTATTTTAGCCAAGATTCACTCAATACTTCCTGACAAACAGGACGTGTCGAGTGACCAAAAGTTATAAAAGTTTGAGAGACATCCAGTACTTCCGGCAAAAACAGGACGTGTCTAATATCCTTCGAAACTATAAGCGTCAAGCCACCAAACACTTCCTGACGAAATCGGATATACCAAACAGGGCACAGCTTTCATCAAGGGAAGCCGCCGGCCTATCAGAAGATAGCACCTTAAGTAGGTCAACCAATAGAAAAAGATCATGTGAGATCTCTCAACCAATCAGAGAGAAACTGACTCGTGGTGTTAAATCGAAAGACAAGAATTGTCAGTAGTGTTTTAGCTCTCATAGGAACAACACCTGCAGTAGCGACTTGGCTCTCACCGAGTTCGGAGTTACGCTTTGGCTTCCAAGAAGGTGACATCGGCTCTGGACCTCTCTCCCTCTGCTCAGCCCACAGCTAAGTACAATCACCGCCATGTGATCAATTAATTAATAAGTCAAATCGCTCAACTCTTCTCAAGCTTTCTTTCCTCCAATCCAGTTACCTTTTATTTTCAAAACAATCATGTGTCCTGATTATTCCTAACTGTGTGCTTCACTTACCACTCAACGACTGCGCTTCAATCAAATATCACCATTCGCATCCAACAACAAGAAACCCCGCAACGATATTGCCACAGAACGGTTAAGTCGACAGGATTCTACAACAGTGTAATACTTCAAATATTATAGTGTAATAACAATTGTATCATCGTATTACACAGAGTCGACAGGATAAAGATTATGGAGCTTAATCAGGATCAAAATGGAAATTAGCCCAGACCCCAGCAAATCAAACGGCAATGATAAAACCAACGGAAAAGAAACGGACAAGAAGAGAAGCGACCAGGCGCCTTCTAGCGGCCATCATATGGCAAATGACCGTGGCCCTCCGACGTGTCAACGCCCCACAAAGTGAGACGGAATTCCGGAGCGCCATTCCCCGGGGAGGACGACGGACACAACCCCCACCAACCCCAGGCGAGTGTCACCAAGGCCGGACACCGACCACCGAGGAGTCATCCACCGCCATGCCGTACACAGTCCCCGAAACCAATCCGCGCGATCCGGGACAACCCAAACGATCCCAAAATGATCTTCCAGTACCGGACTTCACTTCAATTTCGCGGACGGTGCGAGCAGTCCCGAGCCAAGCCAACCACTCCAGACCAAGGCGTCCCAAAGGAGACCTGTTGAACTGAGGTAGGCACCCACCCTATGCCGTCAAGGAATTGACTTTGAACTTCTATCTAACCTACCTATCCCTTTAACCATATCTAACCTTTGTACTCAATGAATGCACGCACGGGCTAGACCAAACCTGTCCGAAAGGACTTGCACTACAATCAAATTTGTCACACAGGACAACCCTTACCTGCATTCATTGACCCCACCACCATGTTTATCACTCAACCCAATTATCAATACTATATGCCCTCAAATACAAGCCACAACAGTTTCAAACCCTCACCATGCCCAAAAAAAACGTGTCAGTACAGCTCACACACTTACCACACAAAATCTATGCATGACCACACGACGCCACGCCATAAAAATGTACCTCACAACAATCACACAAACGTATTTAGCAACAATCACAACATTCGCAACAACAATACACCGACAACATCCATCCAAAGGACGGTTTTCACGCTAGCAAACACGCACAACCCGCCCAACAAGCACGACACTCGCGCCAAAAGACGACAACCACAAACAAACGCATGCACCGTCGTTAGTAACAATCATCTCGTCTACCCAAAACACTAAAAAATGTTCACCTTAAAAGGTACCATATACTCTAACAATAGAAATTTCGATATATGACTTTAATAAATTTGTTGTTCATAGTGAGAACAGGTAAAATTTTGTACAAACAAGGATTTCGCGTGACACCTTTTCATTCACAAATTTTTTTTTTCGATTCGTGTCACAGGTCACCCCACAAAACTTTTTCATTTCAGGCCACAGACGCCTTTTCACCACACCTGTGACACGTCTCTCACTCAAAGCGTGTTCACGTCGTAAGCCTCATTTTTCACTCAATTCCACCCTAATGCCACTGAATAGCATTTTTTACTAAAGTCACAACGACCATTCGATTTAATAAATGGATACAACGTCCGGATTTTCAAAATACAAATAATGTCAAAATTACACCAACTCATCTCTCCACAATGTTATTGACAGAACATGACACAAGACATCGTCAAACAAGTAAAACCCACAAACAAAACAAAATGTCGTACACAAAACATATCACACACACAACGCAACCAATGCCGAAAGTAAAAGATTCAATTAAAAAAAAAAAAACAATTAGGCGTGCACAAATTCAATTAGGAAACCAGGAAGTGAGAAGGGACACTTCCCCGCACGACAAAGACGCCGGTCAGCAGCTACGTGCAAATAGACGGGGGATAAATTGGGAATCACCCCGGGGAGGGACTTTGTTTCTCCACATCGCCCCCCTGCTTCCGGTTTCTAATTACCGTGGGGCCCCTCGACCAACAGCTGAATTGAGGTCAACTGTGGGCTTCTCTAAGTGTCGTTCAGTTTGGATCCCAATACGAGCTACATATCGACTTTTACAAAAAACATAGTTCAATTATATTCTCACAAGAAACTTAAGACACACAGACACTCCAAATGAGTTCACATTTCTATTCTTTTATTCTTTTAAAGACTTCCAAACTTTACATTTTTCACACTAGGCACAAATTCCACCTACGCGTAGACATCCCAGACCTTAGGATCTTGACAACACATAGAATTCGTCTCACACATTTCTTACACAAAAACTTCTAACATTTTTTCACAACACACACAAAGACAAAAAGTTACACATAATTGAGCAATTAAAACATTTATAGGGCAAAATGGAGCAACCAATACATGTAGATCAGGGCATGTAGATACCAAAGGGTTCCAACCAATACATCTTATTTTTCATATCAATCATTTTTATTATTTTCTCTCAATTAAAAGTTAAATATTTAATCAATTTATCAATTTATTCAACTTATTACCACTTTTTATCATTAATTATCATTTTTTTTTCCCAATTAGTTTATATTATCATTTTTATTTATCAATTATCATTCTATTTACCACTTAGCTTAAAATGCCACAACTCAATTATCAACGAAAACTCATTGGTTTTCGATTAAACTAAAAACATTAAATCACACTTTGTTGTTGAAACCTTTTTATTTTTCATTTTTTTTTTCAAACGCTCAACTTTGATTTCATTCAACTTTTATTTTTATCTTATTTTATTTTTGATTTCTCAAAAGACCTAATAGAATTCCCTCGGTCTCCATTCCCAATTCCGAGCTAGAATATAATTAGGCATTTTTCCTTTTTTCTCACCACGCACCAAGCATTCACTTTGATTTCGTTCAACTCTTATTTTTATTTTTATTTTGATTTCTCAAAAGACCTAATGAAAACCCCTTCGATTTCATTCCCAATCTCAAGTAGGATAGTAATTAGGCAATTCTTTTTTCACCAACGCAACAAAGCATTTTCTCTTTTTTTTTTCATACAACAAGGCTTTTTCCTTTTTTTTTGTGCAACCAAACCTTCACTTTGATTTCATTCAACTATTCTTATTTCACTTTGTTTTGATTTCAAAGCACCTTATGAAATTTCCTCGATTCCTTTTTCTCAGAATTCGAGCAAAAAAGTAACTAAGCAGTTGTCTTTGTCACCATGCAACAAAATATTTTTGTTTTCAACCAAACACATTCAATTTTGATTTCATTCAACTATTTTATATTATTTTCATTTGATTTCAAAAGCCTTAATAGAACTCCCTCGAATTCATTTCTTAACTCGAGTGGAATTCGTTTAGGCGCATTTTCCTTTTGTTTTACCCACTATGTACCATAACATTCATTGATTTCTTACAATTAAAAAATTTTTGATTTCTATTAATTATACTCAACCTATATCATCAACCCCATTCTATCTTACTTATGTCACCAGCAATGCTTGTATATAGCCCCTCAATACCTACAACTAATTTTCCCACAAAAATTATTTTTCATTTTACAGAATTCTCTCAGGCTAACCCCTTCTTGAATTCTTCACATGTAGGGGGCGCATCTGTCATAATTTGTATATAATTAAATGCAACCCCGACCCACTATGTATGTACCATGTATGATTTTCAAAGACTTAATAAAGAACAAGGTAACTGGAGGAAAGAAAGTAACAAAAGATATAGGAAGTAAGACCTAAGGCTGGCACGACTATTGTGGGCACCCCTGTGTCAATACTGCAGGGGCAGAGACCGGGCGTCTCTAGTGACCGCAGAAGTTATTTTAGCCAAGATTCACTCAATACTTCCTGACAAACAGGACGTGTCGAGTGACCAAAAGTTATAAAAGTTTGAGAGACATCCAGTACTTCCGGCAAAAACAGGACGTGTCTAATATCCTTCGAAACTATAAGCGTCAAGCCACCAAACACTTCCTGACGAAATCGGATATACCAAACAGGGCACAGCTTTCATCAAGGGAAGCCGCCGGCCTATCAGAAGATAGCACCTTAAGTAGGTCAACCAATAGAAAAAGATCATGTGAGATCTCTCAACCAATCAGAGAGAAACTGACTCGTGGTGTTAAATCGAAAGACAAGAATTGTCAGTAGTGTTTTAGCTCTCATAGGAACAACACCTGCAGTAGCGACTTGGCTCTCACCGAGTTCGGAGTTACGCTTTGGCTTCCAAGAAGGTGACATCGGCTCTGGACCTCTCTCCCTCTGCTCAGCCCACAGCTAAGTACAATCACCGCCATGTGATCAATTAATTAATAAGTCAAATCGCTCAACTCTTCTCAAGCTTTCTTTCCTCCAATCCAGTTACCTTTTATTTTCAAAACAATCATGTGTCCTGATTATTCCTAACTGTGTGCTTCACTTACCACTCAACGACTGCGCTTCAATCAAATATCACCATTCGCATCCAACAACAAGAAACCCCGCAACGATATTGCCACAGAACGGTTAAGTCGACAGGATTCTACAACAGTGTAATACTTCAAATATTATAGTGTAATAACAATTGTATCATCGTATTACATACATATTTATGATGTTCCTGTCACTTGTGAAACTCCAAATTTATAAAAATAATCACAAGTGATCACACCTTTTCAAATACCTGAGGAGATTCTCCAGAAAATATCTTCGTTAGCTTTATACAAATCTCTTTCCAAATTTATTTAAAATTTCTTGATAGAATTTGGCATCCATTTTAGGCATAGTCTTTTCAACAAGATATACACAAAACCTGAATAATAATAAGAACACTTCATTCAAACAGGGAAAATTTTTCAATTATTTGATTAGTAGCCTTTGTCCGGTTATATATTATAGATCAATTCTTCAGTTAGAGCCAAATTTTGGAACGTAACTACAGAAAGACTATCACTTACATCAATATCACCAGTCAGTAAGTGCTGAATTTATCCCTATATTGTACTTCTATCCATAGCTCATTTACGTACAAAATATTTAGCTTCAAGTGAAATACAGTGGCTGAAATGTCGCCGGACCTAAACCGAAACTCTATCACTGACCGTTGTCGGATTCTTGTGTTTACTTCAGGCTGAATATATAAAATAATACAAGATATATCTTAATCCTGTTTGTATGTATTTTATATATATTGCAAAAACAAATGTGCTTGTGGTCAGGATATGCCTTCTTTATTTTTAATGTCAACACCTCACCCACTTTTTCTTTTTTTATTGTTTTTTCATATACATATATGTAAAAATAAATGTTTATTTATTTAAAAAACATTATGATTTTTAAATAATATTTCTATAAACTATTGTGCATTTTTGACCGCCCTTGTATATTTCTGGGAATATTCTCTCATAATTATTTTATCTCTAGTTTATACTATAGATTGATTTTATAGAATGCCATCCTTTCATTACGCAACAAACGGCTATATGACTATTTTCTCCTTTCGATGTAAAATACAAATTATCCTCTATAAACTAATTAAGACCATCACGGTTACCTAGAAGTTTTATATTCTGTACACTTTTAAGGTAAACCTAACCGCCTATATTACGCCAGTAAAACGGCACTACGCCCAGTTTCTTTGTTTTAAAGGTAACATACTAATTCTATTCTCTAGTCTATTCCCGACCATAGAGGCCACTTAAGAAGTCTGAAAACACCAGATTTCTTCCTTTAGTTTCGGAGTATATCAAATATTTATCACAGAATATGAAAAAAGGTAAATATAGAAATTAGTCAATTCTCGACCACCTAGAAGTTTGAAACTATCCCAACTAACTGCTTTCAAGTATATAAGAAGAATACGAGTACACCAAATTTCGACTTTTAGAAAGCTCTTCTATAAATACATTAAATGTTAATTACAAGAACCTTGGACAGAGAGATATAGAATTATGATGAATAAAAGCTTTTTAAAATGATAGTTGGCCACGACAAATATATTTTCAATCTTTTCTTTATATAATTCAATTTCAAGGCTTTCTCTAAGCAAGTGAAGTATTCCTTGAATAATTACAAAACGATAGAAAAGTAAGTAATATTTTATGTGGAGGGGATCAATAATTAGATGCCAGAGAGCGCCATCTAGTGGAAAAAAATAAACTAAACGTTTATTTAACTTGTTCCCTGATATTTGGCTAACCTCTAATTTCTTGGTAAGGCTGTACCTCTACGACCAAAATTTGACCTACACCACGCTGACGGGGAGCCAACAGCCCGAAACGTGTTCGTGGTTGGCTTTTCTTGATTTATCAAGAAATTGGGTTGGCCAAATATCACGGAACAATTTAAATGAGCGTTTAGTTTATTTTTGTTCCACTAGATGGTGCTCTATTCCATCCCGAAAAAAATGCTCATGTGAGCACGGTCAGTATATGCCTTTTTGTTTTTAATATCAACACCTGACCTTTTACTCATTATTTTTTTATTTTTTCACACACATATATATGAGCATTTTTCTAGATGACAGGAAGCGCCATTTAGTGAAAGAAGCGCCATTTTTGGTACATGAATATCATCCTCCCGTAGCTTTATATACACAAGAAAAATAAAGTTTTGGGAAAATGGTATTCATGTACCAAAAATGGCACCTCTCCCTTTAAATATAAATTAAAACAATTTGTTCATCACCCCGTTACAAAGCATAAGAGTAGGGATGAGGAATAAGACACAAGTCGATATATATGTAATATTCAATTAAAGGTTTTATATATTTATATATCATATATCAATTGTGAGTGAATAATTCTATTCAGGGAAGAGTGTATTCCAAAAAATATAATTTCGGGCCTTCGAGCTCTTCTACAGGAATAAGATTGGAATATATATAATATATACACAAACTCTCTGTGTGGACTCAAAAATTACGTAAATACAGAATTATGGTCAGCTATATAATTGTTAAATATAGTTCTTGAAAATTTGAAACACATGTGATGTAAATTTATTGGGATACACAGCTTTTGGCAATATTTGATAAGGTCTACTTTGACACGTATACAAGCAGCTATAAATTGAGGCATTTTGTTAATCAGATATTTATAGCTTCTTGTGGGATGCTAGACCAAACCAATTCAAGTTTTTGCCGAAATTCTACTGAAGATGGCTGTTTAGATTTAAAAATTTATCTTATCATCATCTCCCATAGATGCTTAATTGGGTAAATATCTGGGGAATATGCGGCCCAGAATTGTCAACATTTTGGAGAAAGTTTGCGAGATGTCGGGTGTAAGTGGTATGAAAATTCTTTAAATATTTGTTAAAGTGTTAATAGGAATGCAATTATTTTGTGGCCAGTGTATAAATATATAAGTGTGCATCAAACATCATTATCTTCAATCTCTCTCGATTGAACATGGTCAGGACCAATAAGACATCGCAGACTGAATATTTACTGAACGTCATCAATAGTGCTTTTATCTCATATTACAAATATGGTTTATTTTACGTTATTAATTTTAACTTATTTATATTTGATTTTTAAAATATGAATCAATTCCTGAAATAATTATTAGATTGAAAAACGCATATTTGATTTATATTGAAACATATTTTATAATAATATACCGTAATTTTGTTTTAATATGAATATTTAATATGTAAAACATCATTTAATATAGTAAGTTTCTTACCCAAAGATAAATACTTCGAATTAAATAGATTAGAATAGGTAAATATTGTGGCTCCGAGAATATATGATCCAATGTATTTAAAAACATATTCAGTCTATATTAATAGTCCTTTTTATTATTTTGCAAACGGTAATTGCGACCAGTAGGAAAATAAAAAGAAAAGACATTTAAACCGAACTAGTGGTTCCAAGTACAACGCTATAGTGTAATTAAATTGCGAAAAATTAAATTGTGATAATAAATTTCTCAATAAATTGAAATGATTCTCTCTTTAATAGTTATTGTGGGAAGAGACATCAATTTATGGAAATATTATTCTTCAGATGGACCTAATTAAAAAAGTAAATGGAATGGAGTGACTGAGATGGAGCACTTGCTATAATGGCCTTTATTAGAATTTGATACGCTTGGTGAAAATTAGAAAGGAGAGAGTTTAGATTTGCATAAATAAATTTTTATTCGAATTTAAAGTCCGCCGGCGTATTTAGAAGGCTCAGAAGTCCTAAGCGGTGAGCAATAAATTAATGAATATTTTAACCTTCGAGTGGACATTTTCTATTATGAAAGCTTCATCTAAATCCCGTAGTATGAAGTCTGGATTTGGAAAAATCTGTTTATAGTAAGAATTCTTTGGAGATTTTTAAGGATTATATTTGAATAAATGATTTGTCGGTTCAATTAACAAAGGAAGGCCTTCAAACTAAATCTGTTATGACTATAATATTTGGCAATCGCCAATATATGAATACCATGAATAAACTTCTATTTATTATGGATTTATCTTTTTATAGAGGATTTAGAGAGAAATATTTTTCTAAAGAACCTATTCTCCTATTCTTTTTAAATAAATATAGAAAAATGGATGATTTACTAATAAAGTAGTATATAATTAGACGATTAACCGAACTTCTATTTGCGGAAAATTAGTTATACTCAAACGAATTTTGCTATTACAAATAGACCAACATGTTATCTAGGTAAATATTTAACGACTAAATTTCAAGTTTAAATTTATACAATTTGAACAGGTTACTACCGCGGTTAGATCATTGTCTTTGCTCACGTAAAAAGATTAACTTAAATTTAAAACCATTTTTACGATATCAATATGTTCTTTGTGAGAGATATCTCACTATGCTTATATATAATTTTATGAAAAAAATATTTCCGAAAAAATATCAATTGAACGCTTATGAGTTT
Organism: Cordylochernes scorpioides; assembly: GCA_030710605.1. Classification (NCBI taxonomy): domain Eukaryota; kingdom Metazoa; phylum Arthropoda; class Arachnida; order Pseudoscorpiones; family Chernetidae; genus Cordylochernes; species Cordylochernes scorpioides. The sequence continues at coordinate 130,678,072 of CP092886.1, read as the reverse complement.
ATTTTAAAATGGGGATATATTTGACCAATAGATCACAATTGATTTGTTGAATTTTTATGAGGATAAATAGTTTCGAAATATAATTCGAGGTCTGTTTGAACAACGATATCGATCACAAAAAGAAGAAAGAAAGAGGTTTGGTTAATCATAAGAATTCAACAATTCTCAATCACTAGATCGTTCATTCATTCGCTTTCGACCATTTGGAAGGAAAAACCTTTTATTTCGATGTAAGTACCCTCTTTTCGATTGGAGAATAAAATGAAACCGAGTGAGATAGAGATCGAGTAGGATGGAGCAGAAACTGTAGATATCGTATAAGAGATGAAAGAGAAACCAAGTTTGATACAATAGATCCCAGAATAAAAAGGCAAAGTACAATATATACATGTGGCGCTCAATAATTCTTCCAACTCTCAATAAGAATGCTGGCGGGATCCAGGAGAAAAATAGTGGATTCCTTTATTTAACCTTCTTCCATGTATTTCAGTCGTTCTTTCTGTCTGTCTGTCGTTCTGTCCGGCCACCAATCTTAAATCAGTTTTATTGTACTTTCAACCATAATTCAAGTATGCATTTTTCTAAAATCGTTCAATCTTGATGAAAATTTTCAAAACCTTATGCTTCTGGTTGGTCAGGGTATTCGGAAATAGACAAAAATATTTAGATATTTTCAAATATTGTGATCAATAGTTTTACATTACAAAGCATGTGCACAAAATATCATACTTTTTATAGCCGTGATAGCGCCCGTAAAAGACTGCAGAAGTTTATTCTCTATAATTTGAAAGAAAAATATTGAATATCAAGAGCATGAGGAGATATCCAAATAAATAGCAAATATGTATTATATGTAAGAGATATACAGTTGAAATCTCTACTTTACTCTAGATCAATTTGTATTGCAAGACTGTTCCAGGTAACAATGGTTGCTAAATGGAGTCAATTTCCTAAAGTATAAAATAAAAATTTGGATTTATTTATTCACTTGTGAAGCCAATCGAACGGTAAATATAGGAAGGTACAAGGTCTTGATACCTATAGCCTAATATGACATAGGAAATATCTCCAGAAAAAAATAGAAAGACCAGATAAAGTCTATAACGATAGCCGTACCAACTCTAAGAAGAGAACTCGAGTTCTTAGTTGGTTAGTTTCGAAACCAATCGTGGGAGACTCCTGTGATAAAATGAGTACACTTCGTTCTCTTTTTATGCGGTTTTTTATGCGGTTTTGGAGTTATGCGGTGCAAGAAAAAAAAATTTATTCGATTTTCGAAAATTTTTTTTTTGGTCATTCACTTTTTCTGAAAACGAATAAGAATAACAACTACAACTCTACTATTACGCAATCAATACAAAGAAAGAATTTTGTAACGTCCTGGTTGTATGTTAAGTTATCCAACAAACAGTAGAGGGGAAGTTCCAATGTCTTTTATTCCGCGCCTGCCGGTGTCTTACACAACTCGTGCAAAACCGAAATCAAAACTGAAAACCCGCCGGCGTGCCAGCTGCCGTTACAAATTTCTTTGTTCTTTTATTGATATGTTTTCTCTTGATTTGTTCTTAAAAACAAAAGAGACAAAAACAAAAATACCTCGTTAAAATTGCGTGTTTTTATGCTGCATTTTGTTTTTGTATGAAACTAATTAAAAAAGCCTGCATATTGGAAAGCATTAGAAAATAAAACTTTGTGAAAGAAGGTTACTACCGAAAACCGGAAGATAAATTTACTCAAGTGAATTGTAAGTTTTTTTGAATAATTTTAGTGCGTAATTGTACATTAAGTTTTTTCTATAATTTTTAGTCCTCTTAAAGAAAATGTGTGACAATAATAAAAAACAAAAAAGAAGTACAATTTCGCTAGAAACCAAAATTATAATTCTCGATTGCTTGGCGAAAGGAGAAAGATCAACAGCAATAGGTAAACGTTATAATTTAGGCGAATATACTATAAGAGCAATAAAAAAAATGAAGCGGCAATAAGAAGATCAGTCAGATCTGGTACAAATTTTAGATGGACATTTAATCAAGATGAAAGCCCTTAAATTTTACAAGGAGTTAAAAGAATCAGAGCCATCTACATCTTCACGTGAAAGTAATCCACAATTCTCTGCCAGCACAGGGTGGTTAACTGGTTTTATAAAAAGACATTCTTTTCATAATCTAAAAATAAAAGGTGAGGTGGCTTCTGCAGATGAAGAAGCTGCTAGAAAATATCCTGAAAAGTTGGCTAAAATTATTAAAGATGGAGGATATTGTGCCCATCAAATCTTCAATGCTGATGAAACAGGATTGTTTTGGAAAAAAATGCCAACCCGTACCTACATTGCAAAGTCCGAAAAAAATGCCAGTGGTTTTAAAGCTGCTAAAGATCGAGTTACTTTATTGCTGTGCAGCAATGCATCTGGCGATCGAATCTTAAAACCGCTGCTTGTAAATCGATCTTTAAAACCACGTGCATTAAAAGGAAAAGACTTAAATACACTGCCCGTACATTGGATGGCAAACAAGAAGGCCTGGGTAACAACGGCTATTTTCACTGAATGGTTCAATAAATGCTTCGTACCCGAAGTAGAAAATTATATGAAAGAGATGGGTCTCGAATTTAAGATCTTATTAATTCTTGACAATGCACCAGGTCATCCAAACTTAGAACATCCAAATATAAAGGTAGTTTTTTTCCCTCCAAACACAACGAGCCTAATTCAACCATTAGATCAGGGAATTATTTCAACATTTAAAAAATATTATGTAAAATTCACTTTCCAATTCATTTTCGATAAACTGGAATCCGATACAATAACAGTTACTGAAGTTTGGAAACAATTTAATATCTTGAACTGTGTAGATCATGTTGCGTTAGCAATTGCCGAGATAAAATCACAAACTTTAAATGCATGTTGGAAAGCTGCTTGGCCTGAATGCGTATCAAAGAGAAATGAATCAAATAGAACAACAATTGTAACATCAGATATTATTTCAATTGCTAAGGAAATAGGTGGGGAAGGTTTTGATGATTTTGGCGAGCATGATATAGAAGAATTGCTTGTGGACGAAGCCCTAAATGATGATGATATTTTGGAAAGTATGGTAGATACTACTATAGATTTCGAAACAGTAGATAGCGAACTGGAAGATGTTACTCCACTGGACGAAAAATTACTTCGGGAAGGCCTTCAACTTTCCGGTAAATTGGAAAATTGTTTTATTCAAAATGATAATGATGTAGAACGCGCCTTAAAATTCCAACGTGATCTGAAATTTTGTATGTCTGGCTACAGAGAACTCTACAAAGAACTAGTCAAGCCATCACAGCGTTTGATTACTGACTACCTTGTCAAAGAAAAAAAAATCACTGAAGTTCCTAAAGAAGCATTACCATGTAGATCTGATGACGTAATTTTATCTTCAAGTGATGAAAGTGATCTTGCACCAATCCACAAACGGGTTCGCACATTATCAGACAGCGAATAATGATGAAAACATTCTTAATATGATTTTAAATAAAGTTTTGTTTATGTTTTTTTTTACATATTAAGTTTTGTTTTTGTTATTAACACACATATGTGCCATTTATTAAAATATGATGAGAAAAATATTAAATCTTATTATTTATAAATCTTTTTTATGCGATTTCTGGTGCATTTTAAAACATTATTTAGGTTTTATGCGATTTTTTTAATAAATGGAACGTATCCATCATTTTACATATAAATGTATGTCTTTTTTTGTGCGATTTTTTTTATGCGGATTCCCCTGGAACGCATCTACCGCATAAAAAAAGAACCAAGTGTATATGAGTAATCAATCCAGCGGCTGTGCCATGGTTGGATGGTTAGTAGGTGGGGATTTCTCGAATGGTAAAACTACTATCGAGTAGAATGCTAGATGTCCGAAACCTTATTTACCTACAGTTGTAAACATTTTTCTGTGAGGTGGAGAGAATCCTAAACACTCGGCCTTTATCTACAAAAATCGTCGGTATTATTCTCAGACAAAATATATCAAAACAATATTGCGCCGCGTTTTTTAAATCAAATTTATGTCGGCTTTCTAGCCATAATATATTCTTCAGAACCCTTATCTAAAACGGTTAAAAATCTAACTTAGATATTCAAATATTACTCAATCCTTTATGTTTTAATAAAGAGCGCTACGAGCTTTCATATTCTTAATCCTAAAAGTTCGATCAATTTATCTCGGATCTTTAATAAAAGGGCGGAAATTCAATTCCGTATTAACGAGATCACAATGCTACAGAACTGCAATTTAAACACGAATTGGACCAACTGTTTTATTAGGAAAGGATCAACACTATACTGATTCAAAGAGCTAATGACACTAGGATTAAAATTTCAATTAGGATTATTTTCATGGCTGAAATGATCGAAATAGCATAATTGTGTCTGGGAAGTACCATTTGAATCGATTCAGGAAGATAAGTAAATCAAAGTGTGGCCAGGATGTAAACGTAAACAGCCAAATTACTGCGATCTCTATAAGGATTGCACGCTCTAGAGTTGAATACAAATGAAGGAAGAATAAAGGAAGAGAAAATGTTAACTTGAACACCTTTTTCTCTAGTAGTTCCTAACTAGGGAATGCCCTTATATTTTAAAAATAGGCGTTATATGGCGTTAATAGGCGTTGTAGTGAACTTTTAGTTATAAATGGCATTGTCTTTTTTCTATTTCCTCTCCCACACACACAAATGTCCGCTTCATTTCTATGATCCGAAATTCTCTGCATCCTTCTTCAGGATATCGACCCGAACATTTTCTCCAGCCTGCTTCAGGATTCCAATCCGTAACTCTCTACAACACGCTTCAGAATTTGACATGACGCATTCCCAATGCCGCTTTATAACTCGAATCCGTCACTCTTTCGTCATGATTATGATTCGGACACTTTTACCGGTTCGTTTCGAGGCTCACACCTAGACACACCAGTTTTTTCTAGGACTCTGATCCGATTACGGTCAAGTCGTGTGATCATTGAATTCTTTCTTGCCAATCCCCTCTATCTCGTCCTACACATTAATATTTTCCTGTATATGAATCTGTCAAACTTGTTATTAAACCTGTTTTGAGTATAAAACCTTTGAAATATTTTAAAGAGTATATATAATTTAATTCAGACAGATCATATATCGTGGACATCCCTTCAAGTTGAATATTTTAGAGGAATAATTCAAAAATTAATAAAATAATATTATTTTAAATATTTTTTATTTCAAGTCTCTCTCTCTCCTTTTCGTTAAGAACAAAATTGCTTGAATACATTGAACATGTGAAAAAAAAGAGAAATAGGATAAATGGGTCAGGTAATTATATTTAATAATAAGCATATCCTCACCTTTAGTAACTAAGTCTTTTAGATGGCATAGCACAATCTGGTGTGATAAATATAAACCAACCCGTGATTTATTTTTATTCTGAAATATATAACAAGAAGCTCACCGCGGTCGCTAATATTGGAAGCCGGGTCGTTTGGACAGAATCTTTCCTCATCAGGTTTCTGCGATCGTGTTACACAATACTAAACCTACGATTACGCCTATTCGGTCCATCGTGCCGTCCTGATCCAAGAGGAAGAGCCAGTTCCTACAAGACTTCCCTGCATTGACCAGTTGATACGGTCATACCTCTTCGTCAAAGAGAGATATGCAAATATTTTTAAATATATATACAAAAAAATATATATAAATTCTAATTAGGATAATTTCAAAAGTAAATACGAGGAAAATAATAGTTGGTAAATTTGATCAGACCAAATGTGAATGTGCAAATATTTAAATTATTAGTAGCATGTCCTAACAAATATAAGATATATCGATTAATATTGCAAGCACCTTTCCTTCAATCTTCTCCATATATATAAATAATTTAATTGAAAACTAAAAATGATATTAATCCATATAAATACCGAAAATGAAGTATGTATTAAACTTTGTATAATGCATAAAATATATTATTGACTATATAAAAAGTCAATTTCTAAATATAGTATATAAATAATATTTTGAAAGGAATTAAATTTATAATTCATACATATATATATTTAATTAAAAAGGCATATATTGGATCAAAAAATAATTTATTTTACCAATATTTCAGCTGGCTGAACGCCAACCTTTATCAAGGTGTTATAACATTTTAATGTTGAAACACCTTGATAAAGGTTGGCGTTCAGCCAGCTGAAATATTGGTAAAATAAATTATTTTTTGATCCAATATATGCCTTTTTAATTAAAGATTTATCTATGGATTGCTCTATTTTCAAAACATATATATATATGTTCTATAATTATGTAAATCCAAAAAATGATTTGTTAAAATTGAAGGTGCAGTCGTCTTGAATTTAATTAAAAAAGAGAAAATCAGTCTCAAGTAGTTTATTTTGAACTCTTTGAGCAAAAGTATATATTTTAAATTAAGTAAATATAGAATTTTAACAATTAATTCTATATCACCATTTACATACCTATATAAAATAAAATCTAACTTACCTAACCAACACTAAAAAAAACAAAACAATCTATTTATATTTAAGGTGGCGCCATCTAGTGGCCAAGAACAACAGAGTTATTTTAAACAGATTAATAAAATAAAATAATATTTACATGCATTTATCTCTATTATATTTCTATTAATTTTTTAAAAATTATATAACATATATATATATATAATTTATAAAATTTTAAATAAAAATAATCTTGAAAATCATAATATATTTAAAATAATACATATAAATGAAAAGTATAAAATATGTAGAGATATATAAATTTAAAATATATTTCTGGCAAAAGAGAAAAATAAAAGAGAGAGAGAATCCATTTTCCTATATATCTACTTTCTTTGTCTTCTCACTCTCTATATATATATATAGCTTTTTAAAAAATATAATCTTCTGTTCATATTTTATATTTTGGAACATGGTAATTGTTTTATCAGATACTTGGTATGGTCTTTAGGGAGTGCGTGGTTGACTAAGAGTGACAAAATAAATATAAAGTTTAGTGCAAAAATATGTTGGTATACGTAGCTTGAAATGTTTTGCACACACACATGGGAATATTAAAATATATTATATTAAATTCTTCAAATTTTTAAAATCGTGTTTTATGTGCAGGTTGAGTTGGATCCTTTTTATATTTACCGCGTAATATATATATATTATATATATCTATATAATGGCCGCGTTATTAGCGCCAGCGGGGACGTAATATAGCAACCCACCGATAGCGAACTCACTGAATCACGGCCCAACCAATTGCTGCAGCATAAACACTTATTTCGTTCAAATAAAAGTTCTTTAACAACAAATGGCAAGCCCTCTGGAATTATTTACTGGAACATAAATGGATTCTTTAGAATGATTTCCGTATTTCCTCTTATTGATTATCTCAAACAGTTCGACATCTTCGTTTTGACTGAAACCTGGTGTCAAAACCCCCATTGAACTTTGCAGTTGAGAACTACAAAATTTACCACTCACCGGCTTTAAAGACATTAAAACGAGGGAGAAGTTCAGGTGGTATTATTATGGGAGTCAGTAAAAGAATCCAACCATTAATTGAAAAAGTCGAAGTGGAATCTCAATGGATTTCAGCAATCTTTAAATTAGTTCCAACTGCAGATTCACTACTAGTTTGTATGATTTTTGTCTATTTACCACCAATTCAAACACAGCTAGAGAATCCTAAAACACCGGTGACCTTGGAGATTTTCATAACTTGCTAGATACCCCGACTCTGCTTTCTGCCAGCCGTGCTTCTAGCGATCCGGTCTCATCATCTCTTTCAGAAACTCTTGTTGATTTCTTCGATGATAATTCCCTCACTATACTGAATGGTAGATCTACTAGTGACAGAAATGGAAACTTTACTTTTATCTCAAGTCAAGGATCCTCAGTTATAGACCTTGCTGTTGTCTCACCGGCATTACTGGAACTCATTGTTGATCTAGGTGTTAAATGCATGCCATATTCGGATCATCTACCACTTGTTTTAAAACTCAAGGGCTTAGATAACATGAAGTCAAAAGATTCTACGAAGTTTTGTCCTGGAACAAAGTATTCCTGGGTTGCAGACAAGGCTATATCTTTTAAAGGCAACTTGAGAGATTTAGCCATTTTACCATTGACGGGCTCCACATTGGACTCACAAGTCGAAAGGCTTACAATTGAAATCCAAACGGCAATGTCAAGAGCAGGGATGAGACGTGAGATAAGATCTGGTGGTTCGAGGTCTAAACCGTGGTACGATGAGGAATGTTATAAGGCTAAGAAAAAAATGAAAGAAAGTCTCAAACTGTATTTATTACAAAATAATGTAGTTAACAAAGATTTGTTTATCACAAGCAAGAAAGAATATTTATCATTAATTAAACTTAAAAAGAACCAATACTTTGATGATATACAGAATGCCCTCTGTAATGCTAGAAACGCTTCTCAATTTTGGAAGATAATAAAATCTTTTAAGCAAAGAACCACAATTAAAGGCAATATCCCGATGTGTGATTGGGAGGATTTTTATCGAAGACTGCTGTCTTCCCCACCTATAATGGACGCGTATATATCACCGGCGCTAACATATATGGACCCGCATCTGGATGCTGAAATTTCGCTTATGGAGGTCACCACGGAAATACCCAATCTGGGGAAGGATAAAGCAACGGGACTGGATAACATACCAAATGAAGCAATCAAAGTTTTACCTGACGAATATTTGATTTTATTAACAAATATATACAACAAAATATTGACGACATCCTCGGTTCCATCAGTGTGGACTAGAACAATTATTCATCCTATTTTCAAAAATGGCGACCCAAATATACCATCAAACTATAGAGGAATATCATTGTTATCCAATTTATCAAAGCTCTTTACATCCATATTAAAGACAAGATTGAATAATTGGATTGAAAAAAGGGGAATCTTAGCGGAAAACCAAGCGGGCTTCAGAAGTGGATATTCCTGTCAAGACCATATTTTTACCCTTACCTCACTGATACAGATGACGCTGAGCCGCAAAAGGAGGAAGTTATATGCCTTCTTCGTAGATGTCAAAAAGGCCTTTGATACAGTACCACACTCTGGAAAGGATTGAGTTGTTCAAATAGAAATGTGTAGTAGTAAATTTCAGGTTTTACTTTTGTGATATAAGTTGCGAATATATTGTATAATTTCTTGGTTTTATCAATCAGCATACCCCCCCCTCCCATATAACATAAAACAAATAAATTCATAAATATTATTAGATTTGAGACGTAAAAAAATATTTTTGAAAATCTCTAATAGGTGGATTTTTAAGAAAGTCAATAATAAAAATAAAATATGAAAGTATATTACCACAGTTAAATAGTAAAGGCGTGGAATATATTTTATTTATAGTTTTGACATTATTCTTCAAATATTCATAATCTTTCAAACATCTTATTAAAGAATTCGTTATGACTATTAATCTTGCACAAGTATTATATATTGTAACGTTTAATTTTTGCTTTAACTTTTAAAAAAAATGTTATTTTAAATCTTTATCTAATTTGTTTGTTTGTTTTAAATAAAGAGGCAAATTTACCATGTTGTTGTTCTTCTGTTTATTATTTGTTCTCTCTTTTTAATGATGATAAAAGTTATTGATTACATATTAAAAATCAATGAAAAATTAATTACAAAATTCAGAAACGTGTCATATCCCTCGGCTTGAAGGATTTATTTTTGCAAAATAAATGGTTTCAATTGTGACACATGAACTTTAACCAAGGAGGAATCATCTTTCAATAATTCACACGTAACACTAGATATTATTATTGTTATTTGAAAAGGACCCTCGTAGTTTGGGGATGTTTTGACCATACTTGGATCATTACTAGCTATTTTACGAAGGACCAGATCACCAACTTTGAATGACGACTGCGGATGTTTTGTATCGTGTCGTGCTTTCCACTTTTCTCTATGCTTTGCGCTATTTTCTAATGCTTTCTTCCTTGCATTTTCTATGGTGAAATGTGGTGATTCAGAAAATTCTGGTATTGAACAATCACCAAAAAGTAGGAAATTTGGAGAAAACCCAGTGACATCATGGGGTGTGCTATTATAATCTTTCACAATTTTGGCAAGTAATGATGACCATTTTAGTCTTGGATTCTCTTGAAGGTTTGTTCTTAATTTGGTGAGTATAGTGTCATTCATCTTTTCACACAGTCCATTACTCTGCGGATGATATGGCGTCGAATAGGTGTGTTGAACTTGATGCTCATTCAAAAACTTGTTAAATTCTTTTGATGTAAAATTCTTTCCGTTGTCGGTTAAAATACATTTGATTTGGGGAACAGCTTTGTTGATTTTGTCTAAACATTGAATTACTGCTTGAGAAGTGTTGGTGACAGTAGGGAAAGCCCAAACAAATCTTGTTAGGTGGTCAATTATTACTTGAATGTATTTGTGCTTGGTTTCATTTGCTGCAGAGCCTAGCACAATAGTATCCATTGATATTAATTCCAGTGGTTTCAGATCAGAGTTTGGTGCAACATATTCTCCAATAAATGGTTTATGACTGCATTTAGTTATTTGACATATTTTACATGAGCGAACATAGTCTTTGATGCATTTGATAGCATTCGGCCACCAATAAAATGGTGTTATCAATCTTACTGTCTTGTTAATTGAGGGGTGAGAATGATTATCGTGGTATTCTTTGAGAATTTCTTCTTGGAATGATTCTGGAACAACTGTTTTTAGAACTCCATTATGTTTCACCATAATAAGATCTCGATGAATATGAGAGTTCTTTACAAAACTGAGATCCGCTTTTTGTTGGTGTAGTCGAAGAGTGGGGATTGATATATGAAATGACACTGGTGATCTTGACAATGCATCAACATGCGTTTGCTTTGATCCTGATCTGTGAACTATTTTCATTGACTTGGTTGATAATTCAATTATCCATCGGAGATATTTTGCCTTTGGTTTCTTTACGTTGAAGAGCCATTCCAAAGCCGAATGATCTGTAATGACTTCAAATGTATTGTTCTCAAGATAAACTTCAAAGTATTCAACTGATTGAACTACAGCAAAGCATTCCAACTCAAAGGCAGAATAGTTCTGTTGATGTGGTAGGAGTTTTCTTGAATAATAGGAAATTACATGTTCTTGATTATCATTTCCAATTTGAGCTAAAATAGCAACAATTCCCAGTTTAGATGCATCTGTATAAAGCTTACATGGTAATGAAGGATCATATGTAGAAAGAACTGGATCTGTGGATAAATGAGACTTTAGTTCCTGAAATGATTTGTTAACTTCAGTAGTCCATTTGAATAACTTATTTTTTCTTGTGAGGCTTGTTAAAGGATCTGCAATTTCACTAAATTTAGGAATAAATTTCCTGTAGTAACCTGCTAAACCCAAAAACTGCCTTACTTGCTTCACTGTTTTAGGTTGAGGGAACTCATTTATTGCCTTTGTTTTTTCAGGGTCAGGTTTAATCTTGTTATGTCCTATGATATGACCTAAATATCTTATTTCTTGTTTTGCAAAGGAGCATTTCTTCAACTTGAGTTTGATATTGTTTTCTTTAAGCTTGTCAAATATTTTCTTCATGAGTTCAATATGATCTTTAAAAGTACTGCTGTAAATTAGAATATCATCTTGATAATTACAAACACCGTTCCAAAGAAGATTTCCAATAATATGCTGAATTATTCGCTGAAAAGTACTTGGAGCATTTTTCAAGCCAAATGGCATAACCAAAAATTCATAATGCCCGTCATTTGTAATGAAAGCAGTTTTCTCAACAGAGTCTGGATGCATTTCAACATGCCAATAGCCCCATGCTATGTCAAGTGTTGTGAAGTATTTCGCATTATGTAAGCGATCAAACATATCTTGGATGTATGGAAGAGGCTGCTTGTCATCAATTGTAATTGCATTCAGTTTTCGGTAATCAATGCACCTCCTTTGTGAACCATCCTTTTTAGAGACCAACACTACGGGGAAGGCCCAAGGTGACTGAGATTCTCTTAATAGTCCCTTTTTACTCAATTCTTCAACTTGTCTTTTTATTTCATCATATTCGGCAAGTGGTCTTCTATATGGTCTACAACTGATGGGTGGATGTTCAATTGTATGGATCTTCTGTTGAACAGCAATCCTTCCGATGTCAGTTTCATGCTGGCTGAACAATGCTTGATTTTCTTTAAGTAATTGATTAAGCTCTTTTTGCTGAACAGATGGAAGATGCGTTTCAGGAGATATATAAAAACATTCATTTCCTTTAACATACACCGCTTTGTCTTTTGTGTCAATCATTAATCCAATTTTTCCTGCTACATCAAGTCCAATAAGCAATGGATAGCTAAAGTTTTTCACTACATGAAGCTTACACCTGACAAGTTTAGAATGGATTTTCAAAAATACTTCTACTGATCCTAAAGTGATATGCAAAACTATCTACTTGTTTAATTTTGATTCTATCGTTTACATTCAATCTTAACTTATGTTGTTTTAAAAGCGAACAGCTCATTAATGAAATAGTTGACCCGGTATCAATAAAAGATGAAACTGGAATATTATTAAGTAAAACTTCAACATTAACAAATCTATAAGGAAAATTGGTATTTGCTATGCAAAGTGAATCAGCTATGGTTTGTTTAACATCTGTGGTGATATTAGTTGCTTGGTGTTTAAGCTTGTCTTTATAATTAGGATCATAATCTTTGAAATCACTTATCCAATGTTTAAAATACAATCCTTTTTTCTTACAAATAGGACACCAATATGGGCAATTATTTGAGATTGTAGGTGTAGTTATATTAAAAACCTTGGTTTTACTTCTCTGTTGTTGCCTTAATTGATTATTGTTTTGTTCAATCTCCACGGCAATCTGCATCCAATGTGATGGATCTTTAGGCTGGGCTGTTACGAGATAATTTTTCCAATCTAATGGCAATCCATCCGTTAACATTTTTAGCTTCTCGACATTATTGAGGCTTGTTTGATTTAATAATCTAATTTTATCTCTAAAATAATCTTCCACGGTTTCTTCTTTTTTAAGTCTTCTTTTTGATGCTGCAACTATAGGGCTTTCACTTTATAACCAAAGCTCTGAATTAATTTGAGTTTAACAGTATCCCATTTTTTAATGGATGCGTTGCTCAATATTTCATCAGCAAACCATTCTAAAGCATCTTTTGATAAATAATAAATTAGGTTATTGATTCTATCAACTTCATCTAGTTTATTAGTTTCCAATTCATATAGTTTAAGCCATGATTCAGGCCGAATTGAACCTTTATCACCGCTAAATTTCTCTAATTTGTTTACATTCGCTGCCATTGTACTTACTTTTTCTTTCGTCGAAGCCTTTTTTAGATTTATATTTTAATCCTTTCGTAGCTGCGCCAAATATTTTATGTAACGCTTAATTTTTGCTTTAACTTTTAAAAAAATGTTATTTTAAATCTTTATCTAATTTGTTTGTTTGTTTTAAATAAAGAGGCAAATTTACCATGTTGTTGTTCTGTTTATTATTTGTTCTCTCTTTTTAATGATGATAAAAGTTATTGATTACATATTAAAAATCAATGAAAAATTAATTACAAAATTCAGAAACGTGTCAATATATTATTAATATATGGGATTGATAACATAAAATTTCTAAGCTTCTAATACCAGCAAGTAATCTAATTATTATATCACTATGATAAAATGGAGATATAGAAAACAGAATTATTACTAGAAGAATATTAAAACCAAAGAAATATTTGAAATTTGATTCTATATTACATAATGGTTTCGCATGACTGAAATATTTTAAATTATTTTCAAGATTTTTGATCTTATTGATTTTGAAATAAAGAATGCTGAACCCAAGGAATTCAAAAATAAAAAATGTAAAATTAATCAAATTATAGAAAAAGAATTTTGAAGATGCTCTTTCAATTCTTAAAAATAATAATAACATTCTTCCAAATAGTAAAATACAAAGATTGAGTCCATTCCAAATTTTGCCAAAATAATTCGAATCAATAAGTATCAGATTTCCTGTTAAATATCCAAGATAAACAAGATATTTGGGAAACAGACTTGAATGTCTTCTCGAAGGTATTATTCGAATCATATTCATCAGTTTTCTTCGTCTTACCACTTTCTTAGCTACTCTGGAAATGGCGAACTATAAATCAACGGAGAGAGAAACTAATCCTGTTAATAGATACATTATATATTCAATACCATTTATATATTGTTTGAACACAATCCGAAATTACCATTTGTATATAATAGAAACCTTCTATCTTTTTGAATAAAGTAAATAATTTGTATAAAAGTTTTTTTTACAATCTAAACAAAATTCTAACAATAAAAGAATAAATTAAAAGCCTTATGCAATATACCACTTTGGTCTTGAAGAAATTTACTGTGTGACTTCAGCATGGGGCAATATGATGGTAACAACCTTGCTTGGAATCTGAGAAGAAAATATTACAGATTGTGATAATTAAACCCTTAGTAGATCTTTGAAGGAATAAATGGTATGGTGACGGATACGTTACTAAAATATTAGAAAATGGAGATTAATATATAGTTTATTATAATCCCTTTCTCACAACACATTCATACTTAACAACAAACACTATATATTTAATATATATATATATTATGAATATAATGTTTTGTTGTTGAAATAATAGAGAATTGAAGGTGCAGTCGTGAAAATAGGATAGTTATTTACTTATCAAATAGTTTTTATTTTCAATTACTTGAAAAAAAATCATGCATTAATAATTATCACAGTTAATAGAATTTATAAAATGAATCCTATATTAGTGAATTAAAAAATAATAGGTAGGTTAACTATACATATTTACAATAATATTCAAAGTGGTATATTCTGAAACTATGGTCAAATTTAGAACAGTCAATAAATGGAAATAAAATATATGTTTTTAAGAAATAAAATATTTGCATTTTAGATTATATAATATATATATATGTTGTAATATACCCCATGTGTTATATAGTTATAGTATAATTACCAAAACAACAAAATACAAGGTGCGTTCATTAATTTCCAGGACTGCTCTGTATCTTTGAAAAATAAAACAAATAAAAAAACTAATTTAATATGTTTCAAAATATGCCCCTCCTGCCTCAATACACCTGTTCCATCTTTTTTTCCAATTGTCGAAGCAGGAGATAAAATAATCTTTTGAGAGGTTCCTCAAGGTTGCCTTCGAATCAGCTTGTATAATATCAACATTGTCAAATGTCCTTCCTTTTAACTTCATTTTCAATTTAGGATACAGGAAAAAGTCATTGGGGGCTAAGTCGGGGGAATAGGGTGGATGAGGGATCTGTATGGTTGAATGCTTGGCCAAGAACTGCAAAACAACATGGGCTGTGTGTGGCCGCGCATTATCGACGTGAAGTATCCAGTCATTGTTTTGCCATCTTTCAGGTCTTTTAAGGCGCACTGCCTCCCTTAAGCGCCTCATTATCCCCAAATAAACCTCTTGATTAATTGTACGTCCGAAAGAAATAAATTCATGGTGAACCAAACCATTAATATCAAAAAATGTAAAAGCAATGTCTTGACTTTGGATTTTGTAAATATTGCCTTTTTGGGTTTCGGTTCCCCTCTTTCAATCCATTTGCTGGATTGACGTTTGGTTTCCGGGTCATACTGATACACCCATGTCTCATCCCCGGTAATGATTTTTTGCATCCATTCTGGATAGGTCCGAGTCATTTCAAGCATGTTTTTGCAGACATCCATTCTAACCTCCTTTTGTTTCTCTGTTAGAATCTGGGGAACAAGTTTTGAAACCGTCCTGATCATGTCCAAATCTTTTGTTACTATTTGATGACAAAGTCCTACAGATAGTCCAGTCTCTGAAGATAAGTCTTTAATAGAAATTCTTCTGTTAGATTTAATTAATTCCTTTATTTTGAGCTTGTATTCCTCGCAACGTAATGATCTTGGACGCCCAGTATGCTGATCATCGTTTACCTTTTCCCGACCTTTCAGGAAGCGTGAAAACCATTCAAAAGTTTTTGAACGGGATAAAGCTGAATCGCCAAAATTTTCTTTAATCAATTCATACGTCTCAGTAGCACCATCTTTCAATTTAAAACAAAACCTAATGCAGATTCTCTGCTCTTCGAAAATGGCCATTTTAAAATTAGAAATGCGAACCTTACAAGGAAGTTGTTTTGTTCTATTTTTAGATCGGCGCGTGCGCCACGAGACTCGTGCTTTCAGTCAGGTGTGGTCGAATGTCCAATATTTATCTCTGTATAAAAAAAATTCTTTAGCTTTTTTATTTATTTTATTTTTAACCGGTCCTGGAAATTAATGAACGCACCTTGTAAAATTCAATTGAGTGAAGTCGGCGCCAGTCAGGAGGAAGGTCTCTGAAAAGCATGTCGGAGTACCAGATGTGCCCCTTTGGCTCAAAACAGATCAGTCCCTCTGGGGACACGATGATTGACAGATACCCCTACACAGACCTGTCTTGACCGGCATCACTCTCTCGCCATCTCTGTGGTGACATCCAACATGTCTCGTTCTTTGGTGCAATACATCCACGCCTGAAACCACTCTGAACATTGTGGTCACAACTACTGCATTTAACCAACCACACCACAGTCATCCTACAGGATCTACTACATCACAACATATATATATATATATGTTTTATCTAAAAAAAGAGAGATATCTGTTAAATTTTGATTATCTTGAGGATTTTTCTATGTCAATGCAGTCGTGGTTAAAATCTTAAAAGTATAATAATAAAAATAGTTTTGATCAGAGATTGCTTTGCAGAGATTGAACTTAAGGAATATATATATATATAAACATAATTTGGTAAAAGTACTGCCTGGCTTAAGGCGTAATAATTTAAAAAATGAAATACTTATTTACATAATGTACAAAAGTTTGAGCCGGCCATCAGGAAACAACAACAATGAATTTTTATAGGAAAAGCGTGACGTCTGGCGGTCGATTTAGCAGAGTATTTGGATCTATGAAATATAATTTCAAATAAAATAATATTTTAATATACCATATGTTTATATATATAACTGTGTGCGCGTTCTGATAAAAAAAATATACTTTGGTTTTAAACAATTTGTTGAGTACAACTTCTTCAAGTTTTGTCTATCAGTGTATGCATACAGTTAGTATCATTTAAAGTAATGCAAATTAAAACATTTGATTTAAAAGTAATAATAATAATCAAATAATGAATGAAAATAAGAAAATATATCTGTCAAATATTTTATAAAAATTCATTCATTTTCTAGATGTTTCTCTATTTTATCTAACAAAGTTTTATTTATAAATAAACATCCATACAACACTTTAATAATTTTATTTATTATATTTATTATTTACAATTTGAAAATTCTACAAGTCTCTTATAAGACATTGCAAATGTTTTTATTTGAATATTAATTGCCCTATTTCCATTAGAAGAGATAGGCATCATATGAAGTTGACTATTGAAAAAATATTTCCAAATCTATTATAAACTAACAGAGCTTTAATAGTTGAATTGTAAAGCAGAATTGAAAATATATAAATTATATAAAGTTTATAGGCCAGGCTAGGAGTGTAGGGATGAAGTCTTGTACTCCGAAAAGTAGGGCTGCTTGTAGCCTGTGTAACAGAAAACATGAACAGAAGATTAGGTGATCTACTGTTCGTGGTTCTTCCCGGCAGTGAGAACATTTTGGATCAAGATCTGTATACCAGAGAGGACAAAATGTGGCCGTGACCATTCCAAAAAAGAACTTGGACAGGAATTTCTTAAGATAGATTGGAGTAGACGCGAATCTATGAGTCTTTTGTTTAGATAGACTTGGAAATAGACTAAGGTTCAGGCCTCCATTGCAGATGAGTGGCACGGTTGCTGGCTAGTCCTTGAGAAGGATAGAGCAGGGCGGAACCAAGTTAGAGGCTTTTACAGTTTTTGCTGCCTGGTCAGCCAGTTCATTGCCTGCAACTCCTCTTTGGACATTGACCCATTAAAAGCTGACCTGAGGTTCTTGGTCTAACGCCAGTATAATCTCAGAAATTAGAACTGATTGGACCAGACCAGAAGTATATATTTCTGCCAGGGCGGATCTGCAATCAGACGAAACACTGATTCCTGGATTGGCTGGCATACTTTCCGCGAGGCGAAATGCCCAAAGAATTGCAAGCATTTCATTTGAAAAGTTGAGAAATCAGGGTGAACTCTGAGGATTATTGATTGGTCTTGGGAAGGAAGGATAATTGTGGCATCAATCCCTGCTTCAGATATTGATCCCTCAGTAAACAAGCATATGTTAGGGGTAGTGACCTTGTTCTTATGGAAGAGCAGCTGGAACTGGCAGAAATTCAAAATCAACCTCATTAACTACCTTGAAGTTGGTCATTACAGCTTCTATTATGCTGTCAAGCGAAAGGCTACCAGGGAAATGCCTAAGATAGCGGGAGTGAAGGGGCTACCTCGCACTATGCAACTCGTGAAAAGGAATTGTAGACTCTGGAGCTCAGATGCCTTCTATAGAGGAAGCGCGAGTGCCCCATGCAGAGACCCAACAGAGAAAGGCTTGACCTGCCACTGCTTTGAATATGTGGTTTTGTGCGGTGGACATTTGTATAAATGGGAATTATGCAGTAGATCAGAGTACAATTTTCTAAAGGTGGAAGACAATATTTCACGCTTTGTCAAATTTGACCCCACAATATGATGATATGTTGGCATATGGTGATAGGTGGAGATTAACCTTGAGGCATTCACAGTCACGATGACGTTTGCATGACCACCAGAAACTTCTCTGTCAAGGAAATTTTACACTAATCTTGGCATACTAGGCGATCTAGGCTTTAGACAATAGCTGGTCTCCATATGAGATCAAAAACCTTATTGCTGTCTTCCTCCATTGTGACTGCTTGCTGTCACAAAACTCTGTCAATTTATTCAGAGCATCTTCTGCTGAATGATCATGAACAAAATCGACCAAAAACAAAACCAGCCATTGGAGTCTGAATACAAAATGCATTTTTCAAACACTTTCACCAAGTTGTTTGAAAGTGTAATAGGCCTGTACTACTCGTTGGTTTGAGGCTATACTAGATGCTTTAGGGATTAAAATGAGGCGACCCACTTTCCAGGGGCGATTAAAGTAGCTAATTTTGAGACACTTGGAAAATATTTGGTCAGTATTGAATATATAAAGGTCCCCACATTGGACCAGGCATAGAGTGGCAAGCTCATCTGGACCTGGGGTCTTCTTACTGCCACAATAGTAGATGGCTCTGAAGATTTCCAACCGCTGGAAGTCTAGTTCATTGGAGTAGAGTGGAGGTTCGATTTCTGGTGGGTGCATCTGGTGGAAGAAAATGCTCTAAGACTGTGCGGCTTGTCTCCTTTGGAGTGAAGGGAAGCCATTCTGAACACTGACAGTGAGGTGGAAGAGAGTGATGGCACGTATTTTATAAGCAAGTCTACCCGATATCTCGTCAAGGTCAGTCCAGACTTTAGGCCCACTCGTAAGGGAAAGATGGTGAAGCAAATCGTAATACCTCCAGATCTCCGTGATGCCATTCTGGAAAGGTGCCATGACAGTCCCGAGAATAATGGTAGGCTTAAAGGTTGGATTGATGCTTTTACCAAGTACGCTGAAGTTATCGCCGTCAGGGATTGTACTGCAGAGACTGCTGCGCTCGAGTTTGTCAATAAGATAGTGAACAGATATGGGACTTGCAAAGATAGTTTATCTGACCGTGGAGCTGCATTCGAGTCAGACCTGTTCAGAGATATATGAAAGTTATGTAATATTAAAAAGTTATCCAAAACTTCTTATCGTCCTACCTGCAATTCGATTGTTGAGAAAGTAAATGATACTATTTGTTCCTTTCTGTGTCACTATGCCAATAGCAGGACAACCTCGGTGCGACGATTTCTGCGTACAATATTGTCGTGCACTCAGCGTTAGGTGAGAGCTCCCACTACATGCCTTTTGGTTACAACTAAGTCAATCATGAAGTTAGCGATATTCAGAAAACAATCCTTGGTGGAGAGGTTGAAATAAATTCAAGATTCTAGGGAGGCAGTCAGAAAAATATTGGCTGAAAACTATGATGAAAAAATCAAAAGGTATATCCTAGATGTTCTGAATAGCAATTTCCAGACAATGCTACACTGTGGTTTTGAATTATTCGGGATATTGAACCATCTCAGGAGGGGATCTTGATGTTTTCGTAAGTGCAGTGCTTGGTATAGGTTCGGAAGCGTTGGGTGCAGAAGGATCCTGGAAGAGGTTGACTTAGATGTAGCTATTGACCCAATTCTGGTCGTCTCTATAATAGATGACGATCTACGGTGACAAGAGGCATAGGCTTGATAGTCTCATCGGGAATGTTTTGTTGAAAAGAAACTTGGTGTTTCTCTGCGATTCTGGTGTTCTGGGGTTCAGTTTACCTGGCGGTATCCCATTGTGGTATTTATTACAATGAACTCAAAGAGGGAACAATTTTGTAGCGGTATATTTCCCAACCTTTATGTCGATACTCGTGCTTCTGGGTTTTAAAGCCTCAATTCAGTATGAAGAAAGTCTTACTGTACCCTTGTGTACCCTCCGACAGTGATGTAAACGGGACGGTAGATGCTACTAATCCGCAAAGAAATATGCCACAATTACATCGATGCTCTGGATGCAGAAAATCAGGTTACTAATGACTAGTATTTTAGATATTTTTTTGGAATGAGAAGGCTTTAAAGGCGGTAACTTATATAGTGAGGTTCTCGTCGATAGATCGCTTGGCGAAGTTTGTGGCTGAAAGGCTAACAAAGACGTGGCCATTCATCCACGCACATTGCAAAATGGCCCCCTCCCGCACTGAATCTTGTTCAAACCCTGATAGTATTGGAGCTAAGTAAAGTCCGAGAAATATTCAATATATACGTAATATATTATCAAAAATACTCAACAATTAGATTATCCTTCTCTCTGCGATTCTCTCTCTCTCTCTGAATGAAAATGAAACCAGCGTAGCGAAGGCTACCATCTACAAGTACCATCTTGGTCCTGAGGTGGGTAATGCCAGCTACTTCATCGACCTGCTCACTCTGTGGGAAAGAACTCTCGCAGTCCATCGGTGCTCGAGTCTTTCCCGGGGTGGGCGCCACCAATGATGACCTTGTATATATTTATATATTTGTGATATCTTGGGACCTCTGGGACCAGTGTTACCTAATGCTAGACGAACCTCGATGTCAACTCTACCGTGCAGTCGTGGTGGAAGGCGACACAGCTGGGTCAAAGGTGAAATAAGCAAACAGAGATTCCACGTAGAAGCGTCTGAACGTCAAGAAGGAATGGGACGAGGAGGATTCTGATAGGAAAGCATTTACCTCTATAGGAGCAGCCTGCGGACTGGGACTGAAACGAAGACTAACTGATGACTGACTAACTGAGGATCGGGGTCTCCTCTAATAGCTTAGCTGGGTCCGAACAGGTCACTGCCCTTTTCTGACGTAAACAGGGGGGGAAGTTATATTATCCAGGAGGGCCACGACCTCGTAAAAGTTGGACTGGGTTTGCTAGGCCTACCTTCTATTCTCACCTAAGCCTGATTAGTTTTAACCTTAATTTTCTCCTGTTATTCTCCATTCCTTCTATCTGTACAGTTGCTATACTTTATTAGATTATTACGCATTACAGATTGATGTTACTTGAGGCTTTCTAATTGCAGTAAATAACAAGTTATATACAGTCACGGGGTGGAACATGTGGTAGTGGATATCTGGACTATTTACAACAATTCCATGGTCTTAAATCATCATATATATATATATATTTATTTATTTATTTATTATCTTTATTTATTTATATCTATTTTCCCTATATTTATCATTATATAATCATATTTATTCATCGTAAAGATAGAGGCTGCCTGGCCGGCATTCATATTTATATAAAAAATAGACACTTCGGCCAGTTGGAGTTTTTTTATTTTCTCAACGATTCGACAAAAATCTTTTGTCTTCGTCAGGAGAAGTAAATAAAAATAAACATTTGGTAAGGCGTTAAAAATTGTTCTGAGTTTTGCAAGGGCGTTCTCAGGTGATTTTTCGAATTTAGTACAACATCTAAAGCGCGAGTCAAAAAACAAATATTAAACTCGTCAAAGACTATGATCTTGGAAATAAAAATATATAATAATAAAATTATAATAAATTAAGTAAAAATAAATAAATAAAGTAATATAATAATAATAATCACAAAGAAAATTATATAGATTTCTAACTATTATGTCCATTTTTATCTAGCTTATCAACTACTTTTTAAATTTAATTAATCACATAAATTACGTTATTTGGTTTTGATGTGCTTATGTTATCCTTCATTATGTTATTTCTAGTTAAAAATTCCCTCTTTGTTCCAGTACTGTACCAAATATTATATTTACATTTTTTCAAAATTCTAGATATTTCGTTATCAACTTCTCTAATATAAGGAATTATTATATTATTGTAACCTTCTGTAGTTCTATTCGAATTTGGCCTATCTATTTTATATCTTCTAATCCATTTATTTATGAAGCCAACTGGATATTCGGACTGTTTTAACTCCGCTCTAATTTTCTTTATCTCTTTTTTATAAATATCTTGGTCTGTACATACCTGTTTAGCTCTTTGTACAAGAGATTTTATCACCTGCCTTTTGTGTAATATAGGATTAGTAGAATTAAAATTTAGATATATCCCACAGTCTGTTGGCTTTCTGTAAACGCTGGTTATAATAGATCCATCTTCTTTACGTCTTAATCTTACATCTAAGAATGGTATAAATCCTTCTTTTTCTGTTTCAACAGTAAATTCTATTCCTATTTCTAAATTATTTAAATTGACAATGATTTCGTTAAGTTTTTCTTTTTGGATCACTGCGAAAACATCATCTATATACCGTCCCCATATCTTTATTCCCTCTATTAAAATTGCCTTTCTATCTATTGACGCCATTACAATGTCAGCTATTATCATACTGGTAGGGCAACCCATAGCAGTACCGTCTTTTTATCTGTAAAATTTAGCCCCATATCTAAAATAAATATTTTCTAAACATAACCTAAAGCCTTCTATCATTTCATCGATTTCTAATCCTTTGATAACGCAATCTTGTCTTTTCACCTCGAAATATTCTTTAAGCTCTTTAAGAGCTAGACTTCTATTAATATTGGTAAAAAGCGATTTGACGTCAAAGGATACCATTATTTCTTGTTCATTTAGCTTTAAATTTTTAGTGATATCTAATATCTCTTTCCTATTTCTAATTTCTAACCCAGAAATCTTTCTGCTTTCAGCTAAATGAACAAGAAATAATGGTATCCTTTGACGTCAAATCTCTTTTTACCAATATTAATAGAAGTCTAGCTCTTAAAGAGCTTAAAGAATATTTCGAGGTGAAAAGACAAGATTGCGTTATCAAAGGATTAGAAATCGATGAAATGATAGAAGGCTTTAGGTTATGTTTAGAAAATATTTATTTTAGATATAGGGCTAAATTTTACAGACAAAAAGACGGTACTGCTATGGGTTGCCCTACCAGTATGATAATAGCTGACATTGTAATGGCGTCAATAGATAGAAAGGCAATTTTAATAGAGGGAATAAAGATATGGGGACGGTATATAGATGATGTTTTCGCAGTGATCCAAAAAGAAAAACTTAACGAGATCATTGTCAAATTAAATAATTTAGAAATAGGAATAGAATTTACTGTTGAAACAGAAAAAGAAGGATTTATACCATTCTTAGAAGTAGGATTAAGCCGTAAAGAAGATGGATCTATTATAACCAGCGTTTACAGAAAGCCAACAGACTGTGGGATACATCTAAATTTTAATTCTAATAATCCTATATTACACAAAAGGCAGGTGATAAAATATCTTGTACAAAGAGCCAAACAGGTATGTACAGACCAAGATATTTATAAAAAAGAGATAAAGAAAATTAGAGCGGAGTTAAAACAGTCCGAATATCCAGTTGGCTTCATAAATAAATGGATTAGAAGATATAAAATAGATAGGCCAAATTCGAATAGAACTACAGGAGGTCACAATAATATAATAATTCCTTATATTAGAGAAGTTGATAACGAAATATCTAGAATTTTGAAAAAATGTAAATATAATATTTGGTACAGTACTGGAACAAAAAGGGAATTTTTAACTAGAAATAACATAATGAAGGATAACATAAGCTCATCAAAACCAAATAACGTAATTTATGGGATTAAATGCACAGAATGTGACAAAATTTATTTAGGAGAAACCGGCCGAAATTTAGAGACCAGAATTAAGGAACACCAACAGGGTTTTTTGGGGAGAAGGGCGTTAAGCAAAATTGGGGAACATGCATTATTTTCAGGACATAGGCCAGATTGGAATGATATTGAGATATTTCACAGGAATATAAAATTTAAAAAGGAAAGATTATTTTTAGAGGGATGGGTATCACGAGACTTTGGGAAAAGAACTATAAATACTTTTGAAGATATTCCGCAACAATATTCTTCATTTTTAAATTTAAAAAGTAGTTGATAAGCTAGATAAAAATGGACATAATAGTTAGAAATCTATAGAATTTTCTTTGTGATTATTATTATTATATTACTTTATTTATTTTTTTTTACTTAATTTATTATAATTTTATTATTATATATTTTTATTTCCAAGATCATAGTCTTTGACGAGTTTAATATTTGTTTTTTGACTCGCGCTTTAGATGTTGTACTAAATTCGAAAAATCACTTGAAAACGCCCTTGCAAACCTCAGAACAAATTTTAACGCCTTGCCAAATGTTTATTTTTATTTACTTCTCCTGACGAAGACAAAAGAATTTTGTCGAAACGTTGAGAAAATAAAAAACTCCAACTGGCCGAAGTGTCTATTTTTTATATAAACATATATATTCATATTTATATTTATTCTGTATTTAACCTTATATAATATTATATGAACATTGTAATAAATCAGTTTCTATCTCAATTCTCTCTCTCTCTCTTGAGGTAACCTGGATTCCTGGAGTGTTCTCTGAGCCACCCTCCCTTGACTTCAGGGACGAGAAACTTCTTACTTGATGGCGATTGTCCTGCAGGGACTTTTTCACACACACAGACTCATGATTGATATTGTAACTTGATTTCTCAGAAAGTATTCGTGCATCAGGAAAGCTGAAACCTCCTCTTCCTCTTTAAGTGTTTAGGTTTAATCAAACGGCAATCTTCTTTGGCTTCATTTGAGTCTATTATTTCAGCTTAAATTTTTCTTTTTATTTTTATTTAGACCCTGCTTCGCTCGGTTTATCCTAGAGTAAATATTTTCCTAATGAATGATGCTTTGACAAATATTATTCATTATGAACATATCTCTAATTATTATTCAAAAAAGTGAAATATATATATATATTTAATTGAATGAAACACAAAATAATAATGATATATTATGAAAATTCGAAACCATTATAGACGCGTATGATTCTTTTAAAAATTAAGCAATATTTACTCCCCTTACTGCAATGGAAAAATTAATGGGTGGGCCTGGCTCATCAGTGGTGAACCCTACCATTGGTAGATTAAGCTGGCGAAACCGCTGAGAGGGTTCACCACTGATGAACCAGGCCCTCCCATTAATATTTCCGTTGCAGTAAAGGCAGTAGATATTGTTTCGTTTTAAAAGAATCATACGCGTCTATAATAGTATCGAATTTTCATAACAGATGGCGCGATAATGTATTATACTATAAATGATAAATTAATTGGATTCTTCTGGCTACTTTTTAGAGATAAAATGATCATGATAAATAGTAAATTTCTTAAAATAATCTGTTAAACATTGACTCGGAAGAAGCTGGTGGAAGCTAGGTCATTCAGTGTATAATATATAAAATTAGGATCAAAATACAGGGTGATCCAAAAGTCCCGCACAACTTTAAAAATTAATAACTCCGCGAATATTTGCGCTAGAACAATGCGGTAAACACCATTGTGTTCAGGATGCAATGGGATTTTTTATGGCAAATAATGAAAAATTCGAAATTGATTTTCAGTTACAATTTTATTCGCTAGATGGCGCTCTACCAGAATCAGAGATTCAGCGGCCAAATTGTTTGATAAATTGAAAAATATAACTGATCGACACGTATTTTTCTTTTTTGAATATCAGGAAAGAAGCCCAATAATATCAATTGATAAATCAATAAAACACCATTTCACCAAAGGTTAGAAGAATTGGTTAACGATTTTTAAATACAATCTGAGATATGTAAAATAGGTATATGCAAATTAAAACATGTAGCAAAAAAAGGTTTATTTTAGATGCGGTTTGCTGGAATCCTCAAGCTATTTAAATTTAGAAGATAATAAATATTTAATTTTTATAGTTCAACTCTCTCTCAGTATCGATTATATTTATTTTAAATCATTTGAAAAATATTTATCTATCTCTGATGATTTATTTTACTCTGGAATGCCATTGTTGTTTTTGTCGTGTCCAATTAAGAGCTTCAGATATCTCCATGCATCTCTATCACAGCAGCAGCAGCAATGTCCATTATCTTGGATGTACGAGCTGTATAAAGCTGCTGCTCTGGGTCTATGTCAACTTTCTGCAAGGCTGCGGGCATGAGAATATGTGGGTAGGTGTTATTTCCACACTAGGACAGTTGTTGCATGTTCTATAGGTTCTTGTGCCATCTGGATGTATTGTCATTCTTTTATAATAATTTGTTCTAAGTCGTGTTATAGTTTTGTCATTTTTCTCTCGGAGTTTATTTCACATTTTGATATTTTCTTATTTTTTGTCCAATTATATTGTATTTTTCGAAAGCATTAGCGTCAAATAATGACATTTGTTCTTTCCTTTGGCTCAACTTTCTGGCTTCCTTTGCCAATTCAACTGCCATTTCATTACCCCCGATCCCAAAACGGGCAGGAATCCATTGTAGAATGCAGTTATTCTCCAATGATTCCAGTTGGGTAAATAACGAGTGTATTTTCTGTGTGATTTTAATATTGCCCTTCTGAATTGTTTCTAGAGCGGATATGGAGTCGCTGTATATTAAAATTCCTTCTGCTTGATGCAGGGATGGTTGGTAAAGGCATACGTCAAGAGCTTTCCAGATAGCTGTCAGTTCACAAGTGAAGTTTGACGATATCTTTCCTTCTCCTTCTTTGATTTTGATGTGTTTTCTATCTTGCAGTATTATGTTAATTCCGGCCCCTCCATTACTCAGGGTAAGGTCTGATGATCCATCTGTATATGCTGTTAAATAATTTCTCTGATCGCATAAACCAATTGCGCCAAGTCCTTTCTTTTTAAGTATGTTTTTGTTCTCTTTCTTATTGTAGGGTTCATTCAGTTTAAGATTGATTATTACATTTGATGGCATAGGAAAGAAAATATTGGTTCTTCTTGAATTTGAAATTCATTATGTTTCATATTTATGCTCTTTCTAATATTTTTGTTGTACTGAAGTGTTGAAGATCTTTTGAGTCTTTCTTTTTGTGTCCAGTTTAAATAGGTTCTATGGGATATGTGTTCGGTTTATTTACTTTTCAAGCTATTGGTAAATTTTATTGTTTTTAATTGTCTTTTGCTTTCGAGTAGGTCTAGACCACATTCTCTTTGAATTCTCTCATTGTTGGTGGATGAAACAGCACCAGTGATTATTTTGGCCGCTTCTGCTTGAACACTGTCTAGTCTTCTTTTTAATGATGAACTTGAGGGAGTCCAGACGGGTGTTGCATATTCCATTATTGGCCTTATTAAGGTGGTATATGTTGTTCTAAGAATTTTGAGTTTTGCTTCCCAATTTGTTCCACATAGCCTTCTCAGAATGTTTAGGTTTCTGGTAGCTCTATTTGAGGTGCTAATTATGTGTTCTGTAAATCGCAATTCCTCTTCAAGTATCACACCTAGGTATTTTGGAGATCTAATTTTATCAATTATTTGGTTGTTTATGCTTATTTTAGGGTTAAATTTATGCTTTTTTTTCCTGTCAGTGGAGAAGACGCATAGGTTTGTTTTTATTGGGTTTATGGTCATTTTTAGTTTCATTGCCCACTTCTCCAGTCCTCTCATTGATATGTTCCGTATTTTTTCTGATTTTTCTATACTGCTACATGTGTGCCATGTGGCTATATCATCTGCATAACAGGCGAAATTTGTGTCTTCAGTGAGGTAAAGATGGATGTCGTTAATGTTGTGTCGTAATTAGACGTACAACAACTCAAACTTGACCATGACTCTTTATTCAGCTCTTATCATTTTTTTTGTCTCCACTTGTTTCTTTCTCACAGGTCGCAATTGATTGATATGCGTTTTATACACGAGGCCTTCGCAACCTATAAGGTAGTGACGGCAGCTCAATTATTTGAAAATGGTACCTTTTTTTTTCCATTTAGGTCCAGTTGCATAGTTGCGGAAATAAACCTCGCAACCTGTAGTAAACTGCTCCTGCCTTCTTACGGCCTCATGAAATACCTCTCGCGGATTTCCCATCTTTGGCATTAAATTCGAGAATCTTGATCTTAAACTTCTCTTCATTAGAAGTTCCGCGGGGGATTCCTTTATTACAGTTTGGGGGAATGCTCTATGAGTAAATAATAATCTTTGTAGATTCGTCTCTAAATCATCCTTCCCATTAATCTTTCTCAAAAAGTTTTTAAACTCTCTTAAATATCTCTCAGCTAAGCCATTTGTACTAGGATTATACGGTTTGGTCTTAGTGTGCCGTATATCATTCATTTTGGTAAATTGCTCGAATTCACCGGAGACAAACTGTCTTACGTTATCTGTAAACCAAAAATTAGGGCAATCCAAATCTGGCGAAAATTTCTCCAAGATGACTTATAATCGTTTTGCTGGTAATATCTTTGAGGATAGAAGGAACCGATTCTTTGTTCGCATCGTAATGTGTGACAAAACAGACTTATCGGTTAATAATGATTTACATTTTTAAAATGACATTCGATGTTTTTTCGTCCAATTCCATCTACAATTTTTTTTTCAAAAGTTGATAGAATGGCGCTAAAATGTTTGCCATATTCTTTATGAATCTAGAATAATAAATTGCGAAACAATTTTAGGTTCAGGCGCCTCTATCACTGCTTTAAATTTATTTTCTAAGGGATGCAGTCCATATTTTTCAATTTTAAACGCTAAATATTCCCCCGAATCCCTTTTAAATTTACATTTATCTCTGTTTAACTTTAAACCTTTTTCTAGCAATCTTCTAAACACTAGATCCAACTTTTGTTCATGATCTTCAAAGTCTTTTCTTGCAACCAAAATATCATCTATGTAGCAGGCCACACCTGGCAAATCAGCAAATAGACCTTCCATAATCCTCTGAAATTTATTTGGTGCTACCGCTACGTCATATGGTAGTCTTTTATAAGAAAACAACCCCTTTGTTGTGTTTATATTAACAACAGCTTTGGCTTCTTCCGCTAACATTACTTGTAAGTAAGCCTGTGATAGGTCTAGAGTCGAAAGTACGGTGCTTGTAGATAATTTTGAAAATATTTCATCGATCGATCTATCGTATCGTATAGGGATACCTCGTAATTATATTGCTTTATTAGCTGTACAACTAAAATCACCACATATCTCCTTACACTACCATCCTTTTTTAATACCGGTACTATTGGAGCGGCCCAATTTTCATGAACTATAGGTTCTAAAATACCAGAATTCACTAAACGATCAATTTCATTCTATACCTTGGTTTTTAGAGAAAAAGGTAAACATATGGCCTTACAAAACACAGGAGTCACACCCTTTTTTCAATTAAAATTTATTCTAACATCGTTTAGACGGCCCAAATCTTTGTTGAACAAATCTGCATACCTATCCATCAAACTATTTCTATTAGATTCATTATTTAAATTTTTAATGCTAAATAATCTAGAATAATCAAGTTTTAACTGTTTAAACCATTCTCTTCCTAATAAAATTACCTGGATATTTTCATTTACAACTATTAATCGTAAATATTGGTTGGCTTCTTTTACAAAAACATTTCTTTGACCTATAATCTCTATTGATTTCCCACAAAAGGATTTTAATCTTATATTTGTTGGAAATAAGGAAATTATTATAAATCTTCTTGTTTGAATATCCAAATTTCTTGTTTTATTTTGTGACTAATTTCAATGAGTTCCTTTATGTTTTCTTCTGTTTTATATATTTTAAGAAGTTCATTGATATTGTCTCTCTCTGCAATCATTGCCTCGATGTAGTGGTCCTTCCAGTAAGGTATCCACAGGTATTTACGTCTACCTCTAGGTATCGATGCTTTTGCAGCTTTGGATATGTTCGAAGAGAATTTTTCCAAGTTTTTGTCAATCGTTCTGTGATATAATTCTTCATTGCACAGTTTTTTAAAGCTTTTCTGTGATTTTTTTTGCAGTGTTCTTTTATTCTGTTGGACATTCTCAATTTTGAAGTTTAGCATTGTTAAAATTGGTCTGTGGTCACTGATTGCACTTTTCAGGATTTTCCATTGTTTTGTGGGTGCGATGTTGTAATTTATCGCTGTGATGTCTATTGCGGATTCTGTGCCTGTGGACTTGGATAGATAGGTGTTCTTTTCGTTATTTAACGGTGTAAGGTAGAGGTCGGTTAGCATCTCCTCAACCTGCTGACCTTTGTTATCCTGAACAGGTGATCCCCAAGTTGGACTTTTGGCGTTAAAATCACCGAGTATGATTGTGATATCCAAAGACGCTTCACTTAATGTCTCTATCAGGCCTGTATTGATGCTAGTATTATCGGGGTGATAAACATTTATGATTGGTATTGTTTTATCTGGGAGATAGATTTCTATTGCCTGAGCTTCTGTCGTGCTTTCTGTAGGCCGGACTTCTGCCCCCCCCCCCCTGGAATACCGTCACTACAGGACAAAGCACTTTTGGTGAATTTTTTAAATTGCGATTCAGAATCTGCCACTGAAGTTTTAACAGCGTTTCGTTCCTTTAAAGATATTTCGAAGCGGTAAAGCACCCATGAGTTGCTACTCTCTAAGGCGAATGATTAAAAATTTTGAGAAAACTGGATCTCTGGAAGCAAAACCTCGGAGTGGAAGACCATCGACATGCAAGTCAGTGGCTGTTACGGTTTTGCAGAATGTTGAAGCTATTGAAACGTTATCCACGTATGGAAAAGTAAGTGCTCGACAAGTTTCTCGACAAACGGGGATTTCGTATGGAACAGTTTGGAGAGAACACACATTCAGAATTTTTCTTTAAATATACCCAAACAAAATTCAAAGTTTTCACGAGTTGAAAGTCAGCGATTTTGAGAAGCGTCGAGAATTCGCTGCATAGGTTTTCTGGCAAATTGATATTGATGAAAACTGGTTGTCGAATGTTCTGTGGACAGATGATGCTCACTTTTCTCTAAAGGGAGAATTTAACATTCAAAACAGCCGCATTTGGGCAACAGAAAACCCAAGGCCTTTTACAGAAATACCACTTCATCAGCCCAGAGTTACAGTTTTGTGTGGGTTCACTTCTTCTTTTATTATTGGGCCATTTTTCTTTGAAAATAATCAATGAAAGAACTATTAAAAGTGTTTTTGTAACTGCTCTCTCTGGTGAACGTTATTTTCAACTTTTGAGAGAAAATGGTATTCCCATATCTCCTATCCCATATCTCATATCTCCCGCGGTGCCAAACAATTGCTGAAGGATACGTTCAGTGAAATTCGTGGGATAAGTCGCCACTTTATATTGCAGTGGCCTCCAATATCACCAGACTTGGCGCCTTATAATTTCGGCTATGGGGGTACGTTAAGTCGATTGTTTATCGATGCCGGTCTACCACATTGGCAATGTCGAAGGCTTCTATCAGATGGCACGTTTTATAAATTTCAACAGAAATATTATTTAATGCTGTCCATTCTGTCATCTATTGTCTGCAGGCGGTGTTCGAGAATGAAGGGCACCACATTGAGAAAGGAATGTGACCTAATACAAGAGAGAAGGCAGTTACCTCATGTGTTATATAAGCTGACAAGTATTATACTATCTACCAATATTTAGCAGCTCTTTGTTTTGGGTTATGGGAATAATAAATGCTGTCCTCCTTGACTCTTTTTTTTTCTGTGAACAGTAATTTTTTTGTTTGTCATTTGCTCACATATTATGTCGTGCAGGCCAAAGTGTTATAACTTCTCGAATAACACTGGTACACACAATTTTACCCCTTATGTTTAGTTTATCGCTTTTCGCTCATTATCTCTGTACCCCCCCCCCCACTCTAGAAATTTTGCGCAAAAAAATTATACAAACGTTTTTCCCATCACGTTTTTCAACGCAAAAGGTCGATTTAAAAATGAATTTTATTTGAGAGGATATACATTTTCAAAATTGTGTACAGTATAATAAACAATGAAAACATTTGACAAGCCCATAGGATATTTGGAATAAAGTACGACAAATATATTTTGTCACTCCCCTCTATATTTCTTTTGTTGGATCATGACAACTATCCCGTTAAATAGTCAAGGGTCGCCAATTAGTCAAGAAACTACACATTCCTTATAGCAAGAAATCCTATTAGTAGTGCCATCATAATTTTTGGTACTATATTAACATTTCAACAATTCGTGTATTGATATCAGTAGTGTTTTTCAAACATTCAATCTATTTCACAAAACTCTATCTAAAATATAAATATTTTTTTGCTAGGTGTTTTAATTTGCATATACCTATTTTACATATATCAGATTGTATTTAAAAATCGTCAACCAATTCTTCTAACTTTTGGCGAAATGGTGTTTTATTAATTTATCATTTGATATTATTAGGGTTCTTTCCTGGTATTCAAAAAGGAAAAATACGTGTCGATCAGTTATATTTTTCAATTTATCAAACAATTTGGCCGCTGAATCTCTGATTCTGGTAGAGCGCCATTTAGCGAATAAAATTGTAACTAAAATCAATATCGAATTTTTCATTATTTGCCATAAAAAATCCCATTGCATCTTGAACGCAATGGTGTTTACCGCATTGCTCTAGCGCAAATATTCGCGGAGTTATTAATTTTTAAAATTGTGCGGGACTTTTGGATCACCCTGTATTTTCTCCAAGTAACATACTCTCTCTACTGAATCGATTTGTATGAAGACATTTATATATAAATATTCTATAGGAATCGATTCACAGTAAAGAATGGATATTTGCTGATTATTTTTTATTATTATTTTTTAAGATATATATGACATTTATATACAGAGAGAGAGAGAGTATATATAAAACACATTACACTATGGTCTTAGCCAAAAGACTGAGAAGCGATATTTTTATAGAGAGATGATCTGGCTTCGTGTTTTCTGCTCGAGTGAGTGTTTTGCTGTAGGAATTTAGTTCTTGCCTTCTAAAAATGAACTGGTCTATGTCTGCTTTATGGAATTTTCCCCGAAATAATTTTGTATCTGACAATCAAGTATGATACAGCAATAGTGTCATAATAATTATCTGACTAAAAACAACTATTTTTGCCGAACTTGGTCAATTTCAATTTTTCTTGGCTAAAATGCGTCAATTATCTCTTTAAATTTTTCTCTATTTCCTGTTAAAATTTCAACCAGATTAGGTCCATATTGAGGATTTGTATAGCCGACAAACATACATTACATACATAGGCCGAGCGTGCGGCCACGCTAGTTTTAGCTCCGCCGTTTTCGCCTCGGGCGCGTGTGTCAATGGCGAAAGAAAAGCCAAATTTGGTACTGGCGAGTAGCCCGGAAGCAGCTGAATTCGTGCCTGAAAGGCCCAGCTGTGTACCCCAAACCGGTGACGAGATTTCATCAAAAATCGTTCTACAGAAGATCATTTCTGAAGAATCGCTTGAAAAAGCTAATCATGCAAATTCGCCGGCAGGCAACGTGCATGTAAATTTGGCCGCCGCGCGTGACATCACGGCGCCGAAGACCGCTGCTTCAACCAGAGAGAACCCAGCCAACCCGGCCTCGCTCAACTGGGCCGATAGCGAGATGGCGGAGGTGGACGCCAACGACGGCTACAAAGTCGTGAAGGGCAAGAAGAGGCGCCTCGGCTCAACATCACCTGAGCACGCTGCAAGGCAGCCCAACAAGCCTGGAGACCAGCGCAGCTCCCAGCAGCGGAAGCGGCCAACAGGGCCGAGAGCAGTGCCAGCTCAATAGATCAAGGCGACACGCGCGAACATCGCCGCAGCCAAGGCGAGGCAGACCTCTTCCACCCACGAGAACTACGTCTTCGTGGAGCTGTGCCCAGACATCCCGGACTACTCCTACCTTCGGGCAATGAGCAAGCTATTCGGAGGGCCTGGAGGCATAACACAATTCAACAGGATGAACAGCCACTACATCGTGGGGGCTTGGAGACCAAGGATCTTGCGCGCCGTCTAGTTGAAGGCGGCCTAGAGATCGAGGGAACGACCCTTAGGGTCTTCCCCTACCGCAAGAGGGCCGAGCGAATCATCGTCGTCAACCTGCCCGGCTTTGTGGAGGACAGCGCCGTCGTGAACGCCCTGAACCCATTCGGGAAGGTCACCTCCATCGCCCCCATCCTGGTCAAAATGGGGGAGTTCACCTTCACCGACGACCGCCGGGAGGCCTTCATCCTGCTCAACGACGGCATCAAACTAGACAGGCTGCCCACCCGCCTGGACATCAAGTCCAAGGGAGACTCCGTGCCGGCCTTCCTCTCCTTCGGCATCAAGTGCTCGAAATGCGGGAAACAGGGCCACCGCAGAGCCAACTGCCCAGCGCTCGCCAGGCAGAACAGCAGCCCCAGGCAAGCAGCGTCTCCCACCGACGCAAGGCTCCCCCCCCTACTCCTCCTCAACGGCCAAGGAAGCCAGCACCTGCGCCCGCAACACCGGCGTCCCCTGTCCAACCTGCGAAGACATCAACCGAGGCTCCGGCGATCCCCTCGGCGCCCCATCCTGACGAACCGAAGGATCTCGCCCAGCCTGCCCCTGCTGCCCACCCTGCTCCTCTGGCTGCCCCGCGGCCCCCCGGGGCTGGGACCCCTCTTCTCGACTGCGAGATGACGAACGAGGAAGAAATTTCAACCTCTTCCACGTCTTCCCAGAAGCGCACCGGACGCGCCTAGCTGGAGAAACACTTGACGGGCTCCCCACCCTCCCCATCGTCCAATCCGTGCTCCAGGACCTTGGCAGAGCTAAGACCCTGGATCTCCTCTCCTCCCGAAAGATGCTGAAGGAGAGCCTGCGCTCGCTACCGGACGCCCAAGTTGCCTCTCTCCTCGAGCTGACCGACACCATCCTGGCCGCTCACCCTGCCGCCGACTCCACTGTACAGAGGGTCCTCACGAGGGTCAGGAAGCCGCTTGAGAAAAAGCGTCGTTGAACTACAGGGTCGCTACCATCAACGCGCGAGGGTTCGCCACTCGGGGGAGGAGCCTTGTCCTGTGTCATCTCCTCAAACAACATCGAGTGGATATGGCGTTTGTTTAGGAGACAAACGCATTTCATCTGGATAGCCGCCAAGACCTCTGCCTCGGCTACAACGCTGTTGTCCTAACCCATCCCGTTGCCATCCCGGGATCCGGACTCGCCTGCGTCTTCGGGCCAGGCGTAGCCGTGCTACAACAGCGGATCCTGTGGCCGGGCCACATTGCCTTGGCAACCATAGATGTCCACGGCGAGGTGTTGACGGCCATCAACGTCCATCTGGCTCACGAACCCCGCGTGAGGAACCAACAACTGGATCTCCCCGCGGCGACAGCGGCACAGGAGGAGGAGGGGGCCTGCTGGATCTTCGGCGACTTCAACATCAGGGATCGGGACCCCTCATCATCATCATCATCGTCGGATGCCCTCGCCGCTCTACTGGACCTGGCCGCGCTGGTCGACCTGGCCACCCAGTTCGACGCCGCCCACCTGCCCACCAGAATCGCAAGGCACGGCGACCAAGTCGAATCCAGCCGCCTGGACCGGATCCTCGTCCCTGCTGGAGTCCTGGATCGCGTGTCCATCTACGCGACCAGCCACTACCACCTCTCGGACCACCGCCTCGTGCTGCTCCAAGTGTGCCCGCCCACCATCGCCGTCTCCTCCCCCACCCAGCCTCGCTTGGCCGCGATGCTCCGCTCGGGCCTTGCTCTCGAACATCTGGCTGGCTACATCCGGGAGCTCGAGGAAGAAATGGAGCACGATGACGACGACGGGATCCTATGGGACAGGTGGACCACCATCAAAGCGGGGCTACTGGCGGAGGCCAGATCCCTGCACGACCCGCGCCACGCTGCCAGCGACAGCTACATCTACAGGGCAAGGCGCTATATCACGGCGCAGCTCGAGGCCTCCTCCATCCGGGCCGACTACCCATCACTGCCGGACCTGACACGCGCCCTCCGCCTCCAACGCCCGGTCAGCGTCATCAGGGACGAGCAGGATAACATCATCGAGGGCCCCGAGCTTCGGCGGAGGGCGTACGCGACCTTCCAGCCCCGCTTCGCCCGTTTCACCAGCGATCCAGCTGCGGGAGCCGCCTTCATCGCCAGCAGCGCGCTCACCACCACCCGCGAGCTGAGCGAGGAGGACCCTCTCCACCGGCCGGACATCAGCCCCAGCGAGATCGCCAACGCCATCGAGCACCTCCCTCGCGGGAAGGCCCCCGGCTGGGACGGCTTGCCGTGCGAGCTCCTCGTCGCCTTTAACGAGGACTTCTTCGCGGAAGCTCTGGCCCGGGTGTTCGCGGCATCACGGCTCCGCGGTGCCCTGCCTCCGTCGACGCGGCGCAGCTCCATCTGCCTCGTGCCCAAGGCCCGCGGAGGTCGCGGCCTTGATGGCTACAGGCCCGTCGCGCTGCCCTCGGCCGACTACAGGGTCCTGGCCGCCATCCTTCACCTGCGGACCCTTGTGCCGGAATGCCAGACCAACGCCGTCCCCGGGAGGTCCCCGTCATAGAACATCGCCATGGTGACGGACGCCGTCGAGGAGGCCACCGCCCTGGGCTCGCCGCTGGCCGTCATGGGCGTAGACCTGGAATCCGCCTTTGATTCATTAGACCGCGGCTTCCTGGAGTACCTGCTAACGTCCCTCCGCCTCCCGCCGGCCTTCAGGGCCTGGATCAACATTCTCTACGCCGGGGCGGACGCCACCATCCAGGCCGGAGGCTTCTACACCACCGCCTTCCCCCTCCTCAACGGCCTACGGCAGGGCTGCGCAAATTCGCCGGCAGGCAACGTGCATGTAAATATGGCCGCCGCGCGTGACATCACGGCGCCGAAGACCGCTGCTTCAACCAGGGAGAACCCAGCCAACCCGGCCTCGCTCAACTGGGCCGACAGCGAGATGGCGGAGGTGGACGCCAACGACGACTACACAGTCCTACACACACCAAGGGCAAGTAGAGCAGGAACGGCTTCGACTGGCTGGTCGCCAGCAGCATACCGTAGAATGAGTCCTGCAATGGGGATCTTACCACGTTGGCCCAAGACACCTCGTCGTTTACCTCGAGGAATGTAGCCATGAGGGTTGTCCTTAGGGCGGTGAGCAATCTTGAACATCCTTGTCCCGGAGAGGTTCTTGAGATCCTCGTTATTTTGTAGGCTTTCCAGAATCATGTTGTTGGTTGTGCAGCTTTCTACAAGGAACAAACAATATCTGGGATGGATGGTCGGTCTTTCCATGCCAAGGATGCACGGGAAGGGAGCTCTGTTTAGAGTATGTTCCAGAGTTGGAAGAAAAGTGTTATCTGTCGATGCCAGTATGCTGAGGCGACGACCTGGTTGTCTAATCATATCAGAGCAGTGACGATGTTGCGGTCATTAGAGCTGAGTGGGATGGGGTTGCTCGCATAACTAGTCCCGCAGGGGTATAGTTATCATTGGGGATGAGGGTGGCGACCGTCCTCGAAGACTTCAAGCGGGCCTTCGGTATCGCCGTCAACCTCGGGAAGAGCGCGGGCCTTTGGTGCGGCGCCTGACGCAACCGCGACGACTCCCCTCTCGGCGCCTCCTGGTCGACCACCTCCATCAGGGTCCTCGGGCTCGACATCGCCCCCAGGAGCTCCGTAGCCCATCAGGAGCAGCATCTTCTCGCCCTCCTGGAGTCCGCCTGCCGCAGATGGACGCCCTTCACCCGCGGCCTATCCCTCGTCGGGCGAGCTAGAGCGGCGAACTCGCTGGTGGGCTCCACCATCCAGCATCACCTGCACGGTTACCTGCCATCACCCCCGACCATCGCCAAGCTGCAGGCCTGACTAGCGAGGTTCGTCTGGGGACCCGAGCACACGGCGTGGGTTCCCGCCGCCGTCATGGCGAGGCCCGTTGCCATCGGAGGCCTCGGCCTCCTCGACCTGGCAACCCAACTCCAGCTCGCCTGCCTCAAGGGTGTGCAGGCCTCGCTCCGCG
Source organism: Cordylochernes scorpioides (assembly GCA_030710605.1). Classification (NCBI taxonomy): domain Eukaryota; kingdom Metazoa; phylum Arthropoda; class Arachnida; order Pseudoscorpiones; family Chernetidae; genus Cordylochernes; species Cordylochernes scorpioides. Next base: position 130,639,633 of record CP092886.1, on the reverse strand, counting down.
GAGGCAGGAACGGCTTCGACTGGCTGGTCGTCAGCAGCAGCGAGGCCTGGATCCGCCCCGCCGTCTCCGGTTGCTGAAGCTGTGGGAGGAGGCCTCCAAGATCCTGAGCCTCACTCACCGGGCGGTCCCCATATCTCAGCTGCTGGACATCCCAATCATCGGCGGCTGCCGGTTCCTTCGCCCTCCCGACCTCCTGGCCCCAGCGCGCTAGCTCGGAGTCCGAGTCCGGGACTTTCTGGCCGAGGACCGTCACATCGCCCGCCCTACACGCTCCGCCCTGGCTGACGCCGCGGCCCTTGGCTCCTTCTGCCGGAGGCTGACCGCCGAGAACGACGAGGGCTTCCGGGAGACTTCCTGGGCTGCTGCTGTGGTGCTGCGCGGGACGGTCACGCCGTTCCTAAACGGCCTCACGACCCGCTCGGCTCGACGGGCCCTGGATCGTCCGCGCCTCGCGGCCACGCCGATCTCCCGATTCCTGGCGAGATGGGCACTAACCATCAGCCCACCAGGATCGACTGGGCCTCGCTGCGCCTTCTCGGGCCACGAGGCTGACGCGGCCCTCAAGTTGGCCCTGCCCCATCCGGCCCATCCTGCCCATCCTGCCTCGGTCGGCCCCTCCTGTCCTGCCTGCGGGTCCATCGACCGCTCCCTCAGCCACCGTTACTGGTGCTGTCCCTCCATCAGGCCTATCATTAGAGAGGCCTTCAACATCATAGGGCGGCCCACTGACCTGCAGGCTTGGATCTTCGGCGGGTCTGGCATTGAGGACGACGCCCTTTCCATCCTGGCGTCGGCAAAGTTGCGAATTTATCGCTACTTTGTCCAGTTTGGGCTCGGAGAAGCGGTGGAGGACCCGCTCCTCGCCTGGTCCGGGACCCTCCGGCGTCGAGGTCTCCTTCCATCATCCCCCTTGTAAAATATATGTAACATATGTGTAAATATTTCATTTCTTTATGCAATATATTTCTTTTCCTTCTCTTTCTCTCTCTCTCTCGTTGATCAATTGATGTAATATTGTCTAGAAGACAATAAATAATGTTTAATTGTCAATTGTCATACATACATACATACATACATACATACATACACATACATACACGAGGCGAGCAGCCGCGCTGTTCTTTAGCTCCGCCGTTTTCGCCTCTGGCGTGTGTTAAAATGCCGCTGAACACGTCGAAAGTGGTACTGGCTGAAAGCTCTGAAAGAGCTGATCATGGGCCTGGAAGGCTCAGCTCTGATCTCCAAGCCGTTCCCGAGAAATCGGCGAAAATCAATCTTCAAAGCGAAAAATCGAGCATTGGAGAGAAAAATTCTAATCGTGTAAATTCGCCCGTTGGCAAAATACATGCAAATTCTGCCGCGGTGAACGGCGGTGACGTCAGGCCTTCGACATGCGGTGCTGTGGAAGCTGCGGAGGGCTGGGCTGATAAAGTGGAAGCGGCGGAAGCAGGCGATGACGGCTACACCGTTGTACGAAACAAGATGAATAGGCTGTGAACGCTGCTTCCAGTTATGAATCCCACGAGCTGGTGGGTTCTAAAGGTAGGATGTTAGAAAACTGGTAAGGATTGGGAGATGGTCTTAGAAGGCCATCTCCTGGAGGCAAATTCTAGTGGCATGGACAGTAAGGGAGCTTGATGCTAGGGTAACGTCTATGGAAGAACGCAGGGATCCATTGGAGCAGGTTAAAGGTGTTAGAGCACCCAGAAACTGTAGACCCATCATTGAAGCAGAGGACTCCAAACTGGCTCCACGAGCGTCGCGGGTGGCTCCACGGCCCCAGATTGGAGAGTGGCATTGGCGTCCATGCCAAGGATGCACGGGAAGGGAGCTCTGTTTAGAGTATGTTCCAGAGTTGGAAGAAAAGTGTTATCTGCCGATGCCAGTATGCTGAGGCGACGACGTGGTTGTCTAATCATATCAGAGCAGTGACGATGTTGCGGTCATTAGAGCTGAGTGGGATGGGGTTGCTCGCATAACTAGTCCCGCAGGGGTATAGTTATCATTGGGGATGAGGGTGACAAATTTTGAATCAGGCCATTTGAAATTCTTCGGCAAGTCTTGTAGCAGAATGGCGTCTGTTCTTTGTTCTGCTGCTATGCTGGAGAGTTCGAGTACTGCGGAAGGTGTCTTCCTGAGATTGGCTGGAATAACTTCGAAGGAACTAGTCATTCTGGGTGAGTTGAGCTAATTTGGCCTTCACCGGCGGGCAAGTCCAGGCTGTGGCGTAGTAATTTAGCTCCTCAAACACTGTCGCGGTTTTCTTGCAGTAGTGGCATTTTGCAGAAGAGTTAGGGCAAGAGTGACCTTCATGGCCGATTGTGCCACACTTGTAGCAGATGGGTTGAGCAGCAGGGCAAGCTGTAGCACGGGGGCCAAAGCTGCAGCAGCGGTAGCATTGTTTTATGGAGATACTTCTTTCATACCGTAGAATGAGTCCTGCAATGGGGATCTTACCACTATGGCCCAAGACACCTCGTCGTTTACCTCGAGGAAGACTGTGATGTAGCCATGAGGGTTGTCCTTAGGGCGGTGAGCAATCTTGAACATCCTTGTCCCGGAGAGGTTTTTGAGATCCTCGTTATTTTGTAGGCTTTCCAGAATCATGTTGTTGGTTGTGCAGCTTTCTACAAGGAACAAGCAATATCTGGGATGGATGGTCGGTCTTTCCATGCAGTTCAAGGAATTGGGGAAACTTTTGTTAGTTTTAAATCTCGCTGCGAGGGTCGAAGCAACTTGGGTGGTCCTGGTGTGGATGACCAGCCATCCATTGAGGGAGGCATCAGGATAATTCAGGATTGAAGGGTCTGCTTTTTGTACTTCACGTAGGAATACGCGTGCATCCTTGGATGGATTGTTTGACTTTATGAGTACGTGTGATTCATTAGGCGGTTGTGAGATTTTCAGGGGCTGGTTTAGTCTGCTGATTTTTGAGAGTGGGATAAGTTTTGTGACGCTTGGCTTGGATGTGAAGTTTGAGTAGGGTTTCTCTTTGAAGGGTTGATGCTCTTTGGCTTGATTCATCCCCTTATAAACATCAGGTATTATATCCTCGTTACTTTTAGAGCCCATCCCATCAGGGATAGCATTCACTTAAGTTGTTCTGCAGTCATGCCGCTCGAATTTCCTACTTCAGTCGTTTTTCTTGTAGCCTTCTGGTGGATACCTGGAGCTCGGGACTGTTGACCCACAGATTTGGTCGTGGCATAGTGGGCAGCGTGGTTCTCATAGCAAAGTCCACTGTGTTGTGATGATGGTCGACGGGACTGAGAATACCAGTGGTTTCCCCCGCAGAACCGGCAGGGTGACGGTGGTTGGAGAACATGTGCATTTGATGCCTTTGGTTGACTGTAATGTTTTCATACACACTCCATAGGGCAGTGAGTCCTCGGAATAGTAAGGCGATGAATTGTTTCCTCCGTTGCTGAATGCGAGTTCATACCACTCCCTGAGTGTACAATTTTCACCAAATGTTCGCTTGTAAAGGGCAGTCCATCGGTAAGCGCTTCGAGGATTTCTTCCTTGGGATGACCTAGTTATCGACCCATGGCCAACTTGTTTCTATCTATTATACTCAATTAGAGTGTTCCAACTTTAGAATTTCAATGCGAAGAAAATTGTAAATACTTCCCTTATTTGTAGCTAGGAATAAGTCCAATAGTGTCTGTTGTGCCAGCAGGTAGTAGATTTCGTCCAGTCTGAGCTGGCGGAAAATTTACAATGGTTGCTGGTTCAGGTGGAGAATCAGTCTCTTCAGTCTGTCTTGGGTGTCAGTCCTTTTGGTCTGCCTGGCAATCAACATCTAGAAATTGCTCTCAGCGGGAAACTTACCATCGCATGTTAGTATGTGGAAGTCCCTGGTGGGAAGATACTATTCTTAGAATATACAGGAAATCGAGGCTTGTCTCGGCAGTCGTAGCAGATATTGGCACGGCATCTGAGTCCTTCCATCATAGTTTTGTACACTTCTTTATCATTTGAATTGTAAAAGTTTGTGATTTTAAAGGTTCTAGGTGGTTTGTGAATTTATTTGAAATTGATGTATCTAAATTAACATGCAAATGTCTATATGAAATGTAAAATTCAAAATTAATTTTTAATGCCTTAATATCAATTTTTGTTTAGAGATATATTTATAACCCAGGTTCTTGGAGCGCAGAAGGCCAACTACCCGGTATTGATTTGTGTGTGAATGGTTTAGAAAAGAATTCAAAATGTCTAAAATATTATACCTATTTTTCAATGAATTTTAATTCTATGAAATTATTCTGTTAAAATATAAATGTAATAAATTATTTTTCTCGTTATTTCCGCGTAGAGTTGGCGTACTGTGCGCTCCTTTAATATATATCTCTATTTATTTTGAATTAATTAATTATAATTCCATTAACGCTCCAGCAATTTAATTTTACTTAATTGCGAATATTCGTCGTTTTCAGTAGATATAGAAATCTGATTACAAACACAATATATTCACCTGTACTACTTTCAGTTTACAAACTAGATTCAATATAAGAGCGATACATTTTATAAAATAGAATATATTTTCAACAAAATTCAGGTAATGAATCTAAATATTCTGAGGCAAACAAAGAACATTTATTCTATGATTAAATCAATAAAAAACAGTTCTCAAGTGAAGACAATGTTCTTGAATGCTAAGTTCTTCACATTAAAGAATCCTGCTGTAAGAAAAGCAATAGGTCTAGGCACAGTGGGTTCCATTATTTATTGTTACAGGGACCCCATTCCATTTACTAATAAATCATATTTCGCTCCTTGTAAATATATAGTTGACGCTATCTCATCGATATTTTACAACTATATGAATTTACCAGAAGACCATCCCTCTGTTCTTCATGCAAAGAAATTGATGGGCAAGATAATTGAGGCAAACAAAGATGAGATCAAGCCCTATGTAGAGAAGATGCAATTAAAAGTGATTGAGAATGGACCTTATCCTGCATTTCAAATAGGAAATTGTATATTTTTTGATATCGATTATTTACAGGTTAATGACGATTCAATTGGAATTATCATTGCCCATGAACTATCTCATAGAATATTTCGTTTACAAGAACGTATGTTTTCATTATATTTCGATACTTTAATATTCCGCATTGCTATTAGAATCTTTATAGCCTTCTATTTTGGGGTAAATTTGTGGTTTATTGCTACCTATGCAATAACTGAATCACTTTGTATTTGTGCATGGGAAATTGATGCAAAATATAGAGAACAGGAAGCAGATATTTTGGGAATGGCTTTGGCTCATAAAGCTGGATTTGATTTAAATGGAGTATTTCCTTCATTTGAAAAACCTTCTCAAAAATCATTTTATTTGAAAAGACTTTTTTACACTCACCCAACGAATGAAGAGAGACGAAAATTCCTAGAAGATTTCATCAAAGCTCACTCAAATTCCTAATTCCGTTTACTACAAGTATATATATGAAGAAAAACTGACCACTAAACTGATGATGTCATTTTACAACTTTGCATTTGTTGAATAATATATTTGAATTAAATAAAAATGTATTTAACTTTTAATTATAATGAATGTGTTTTCGTCTATAATAAAACTCTTCTTTCCGATGCTGAATTTAAAAGTTGAGTCGCAATCTTTTTAATAGCTTTCCATATATACCTGGTTCCATATTTATTGACTAATTCTTTTAGTTTTAAAATACCAAAATATTCAGTTTAATTAATCAATAAATTGAGACATTACTGCATTATTCTTTCAATTTATTGCTTGCTACATTATGAGGGCAGAAGTAGTTTTCAACTTATGTTTGTTTTAATTTCTTCTGACTTTATATATTTTGATATTTTTAATTTCTTGAGGTTTTGGTTTTGCAAATTGGTATTATTTGTTTCAATATCAATGATTAATAGGGTTAGAGCTTCTAATAGTTTCTCTAATTTGGTAATTGAGTTGTTTTCAAGGTATTTTTATAGAGTTAATTTTTTTATTTGTTTGGAAATGTATTATTTCATGTTCGATGACTTTTTGATAAAAATCTCTTTTCAACCTTTTCTTGTGTTTTTTTTTTTTTTTTTTTGTATGTGATATACACTGCGTGACATTGAAAATGGAACACCAAGAAATAGTGGCCAGAAAATTATGCAAATTTCAGGGTAGACGCGCCTAACCGAGTTATGCAAATGATGTAAAATGCGCAGCCCTCGTGCGCACATGGAGTAAGATATAAGGGAAGGAACTTGCAGAAAAGGACAGTATTCGTGTCGTAATTTATTCAAGGAAAATCATTGTAGAAATTTTGTTCTTGTGTCAAAAGACACGTGTAATAACAGAGAATGCCAGGTCATCGTAAACGGAGGCAGTTCAAACAGACAGACGCTTTTACGAGGGGCATGGTGATCAGACTGAAAAGGGCAGGTTGGTCCATACGTCAAATCGCAGCTGATGCACACCTTGGTGCGTCCACGGTGCACCGACTGTGGAGAAGATGGTTGGAACAAGGAAATGTGGCAATTTATAGGAATGCCGGTGCAACCAGAGTGACGTCAGCACGTGTGGATCGGCGTATCCTTCGACAAGCAGTGGCGGCCCCACAAGCCACTTGTACCGCCATCCTGCAACATGTGCAAGACACCCTAGATCATTCCATCTCGACCAGAACCATTTCCCGTCGATTGGTTGCTAATGGCTTGCACTCATGCCGTCCGCTAAGAAGACTGCCATTGACCCCACCGAATAGGCGTCAACGTTTGGAATGGTGCCGGGCTAGATCGAGGTGGATGACGGAATGGCACATGGTCGTGTTCTCAAATGAGTCGCGTTTCTGCTTGTCCAGTGATAGTCGCCGTGTACGCGTGTGGCGTCGACGTGGAGAAAGGTCCAATCCGGCAGCAATTGTGGAACGCCCCACCGTGCGACAACGTGGAATCATGGTTTGGGGCGCAATCGCGTATGATTCCAGGTCACCTTTACTTCGTATTCAGGGCACTATGACGGCCCAACGATACGTTGATGATGTGCTGCGACCGGTGACACTCCCCTACCTTCAGGGGGTACCCAATGCCCTTTATCAGCAGGATAACGCCCGACCGCACACTGCTCGCATTAGCCAACAAGCTCTGCAAGATGTACAGATGCTTCCCTGGCCACCGTACTCTCCTGATCTCTCACCAATCGAGCACGTCTGGGACATCATTGGACGCCGTTTGCATGCCTTGCCACAGCCGTAATGGGCATTTGGAAGTTTATAAATTGTGTCCTCCTTGATTTGTTTTAATGTTTTCTTGCGTCATGTTCATTTCTTGTGATTTTTTGAAGCATCAGGTTTCATTTGTAGAAGTGATTTTTCTTAGTTATATGTTCAATTTGTTAACAGGTTTTTTCCATGTGTCATGTTACATTTGCTGTTTTTGATTGGATGTGTGTCCAGTGGTGTGTTGATAAATTAAGGATATATTGTTTTTGTAACTTAAGGTAAAAATGGTTGAGAGGGAATGGAGAGCCATCTCTCAGGACGCCATCCGTACTCTATTTGACTCTCTACCTAGACGTGTTGCTGCGTGCATCGCCGTCCGCGGTGGTCCTACTTGCTACTAAGCCGACGCCGTTCTCGCTCTGTATTATGACTATCATTTTGAAATAAAGATCACTTATTGTTCGTCCCTGTCTCTCTCTGTCTGCCGAGTTTCATCACTTTCTGGCCATTATTTCTTGATGTTCCATTTTCAATGTCACGCAGTGTATATTCAGTAAATATTCAATTTATTATTAGAAATTTATCCATGTTTCTGTTGCCTAAACTCTGTCCAATTCATGTTTATATATAAAAACAGTGGTTTCCTCTAGCTTTTTACCGAGGTTCTGTTCCCTTCCAAATTTTCCATGCGAAATTGTTGTTTTTATCATATGAAAGCCCAGTTCATATTACTTTTCCTACTTGTAGCTTATTGAAGTTAATATTCGTTTCAGTCGCTGTCAAAATAGTTTGAATTATTTTTTGATATTTAGTTAATTGTAATCTTCTGGCCATTCCTTTGACACTACCAACCCAACCATTCACTACAAAAATATCTCCAACCTACACCAGAGATTGGTTCTAGAATCCATAGTTTCATCCAAGCTACACAGCATAAATAGAAAAATAGACATCCCCGCAGCCTACACAAACTACATTTAAACCTCCCACATGTTTATTTCAATAGCCCAAACCATGCGCCGTCTCGTGGTCTCAGGCAGCAGATTTAATATTTACTTTATTCAAAATCTGTTTTCAGTTAAGATTAACATATATATAAATCGTTATTTATCTTTCTTTATATAATTATATTTTTGCCTGTCGAAGGGCTTTTGCCCGAAAGCTCGTAGCATTCAATTAATAAAAGAAACTCATCTTCTGATCCTCCTTAATTGATATAACTTACTAGAAGAGTATTTCCCTTTAATTGTAGTACTTTGGGTGTAAAAATTTCCATTTGTTGTGTCCTATTATGTTTTTATCGTATTTTCTGTTCTATAGTCTGTTTATTGTGGTCAATTTTATCTGTAATGGCTAATTTGAAGTGGTGTCTTTTTGTGTCATCGGGTATATAAAATAGTGTTTCAGATGTGTCACTTTCAGATTGTTCTGGTGTGTGTGTTAAATCCTATCCGGCTTGTGGTGTTTTTGCTGAGTAATGGGCATTTGGAAGTTTATAAATTGTGTCCTTCTTGATTTGTTTTAATGTTTTCTTGCGTCATGTTCATTTCTTGTGATTTTTTGAAGCATCAGGTTTCATTTGTAGAAGTGATTTTTCTTAGTTATATGTTCAATTTGTTAACAGGTTTTTCCATGTGTCATGTTACATTTGCTGTTTTTGATTGGATGTGTGTCCAGTGGTGTGTTGATAAATTAAGGATATATTGTTTTTGTAACTTAAGGTAAAAAGTGTACTCTTTTTTTTTTACGAATATACTTTAATGTTTTTAATACATATAATTGTGTATAATACTTGTATGTTATTGCTATCTCCCTATAATTCTTAATATCAATACATAAATCAAATTTTTGCATACTTCAATAAATTACTTTTTAAAAATGTAAATATTTGTAAAATATTTCTAAACATAAATTATTTTTATTGAAAATTGTGTATTTTAGATTTGTAACAGGCTAAATTTATGCAAAATTAAAGCACTATATAAAGAAGAAATTGATCATTTTTGAGTCAAAGCCTGGGGAAAGTATATTCGCCAAGAAGAAGAACCCTGTCCAGACAGTGCCAAAGTGAAAGTAGATCAAGAACCCCGTCCAGACAGTGCCAAAGTGAAAGTAGATCAAGAACCCCGTCCAGACAGTGCCAAAGTGAAAGTAGATCAAGAACCCCGTCCAGACAGTGCCAAAGTGAAAGTAGATCAAGAACCCCGTCCAGACAGTGCCAAAGTGAAAGTAGATCAAGAACCCCGTCCAGACAGTGCCAAAGTGAAAGTAGATCAAGAACCCTGTCCAGACAGTGCCAAAGTGAAAGTAGATCAAGAACCCCGTCCAGACAGTGCCAAAGTGAAAGTAGATCAAGAACCCTGTCCAGACAGTGCCAAAGTGAAAGTAGATCAAGAACCCTGTCCAGACAGTGCCAAAGTGAAAGTAGATCAAGAACCCTGTCCAGACAGTTCCAAAGGTCATGAGGAACTCCAAACGGTTTGAAGCCATGAACCAGCAGCGTGCTCGTCAAATCAAAGCTGCCAACCGACAGACAGCTCTTCGCTGCGTGGGAATAGTCGCAGTTGGAGCACTCATGGGTTACGCTGTCTACAAAGTGATTGGCCCTTGGACCATGGAGGAGCCTAAAGGAAAAAGATAGAAAATTTCTATAGTTAGTCCTGATATCTACTATATTTGTCAAATGTTTGTAATGATATTTGTCAAATGATCGTTAAACTTGAATAAAATTTGTTCAGTTACATTTGTACAGTCATTCACAATCATTGGACAAAATATTTACACGAGGAGTTCACAAAAAATCAAGGTCATGCTAAATAATTGTTTTTTTTTTTAATTTGAAACATAGAATTTCATTCATTGATATACACTTGGATAAAAATGCCCTCGAGTAAATTACTTGGATTGTCATATATATAGCTAGTTAATAATTATATACAAATATAATTAACATTTTACGAAACTATATTTATGGGTATACATCCACAGAACCAGGACGTATTTTTAAAATACTTCAAAGCGATGATGATAATGGATAAATAACATAATCATTACCTTTATAATCCAATTAGAAACTTGAAAATTTGCCTTTTTAACGGAATATAAAATTACCGAGTCTATTCTTCTAAAAATAAATTTCCGATATTTACAAATAAATATGATAACCATTGTAAAATTTTGCATGCATATAGTTTGATAAAAATGGAAATATTGCTGGGACGATATAAAATATATCTACAAAAGTGTCGTTTTGTCACCGACCTGAGTCCGCTAGTTTGCGTCTACAGTCAATAGATGGCGCTTAGTTTAATTAGACTATTTTAACGGGAGAGGTGACCTTTATTTTTAGAGTTGAATATATAAATTAACACAAAAGTCATTCAAAGCCTGAAATTAGATAGATAACAAAATATTTTTAAAATATATTTTAGGAGTTATAAAATGATAATAATTTTCATATACTAACTCTAAAAGATCCAGCTTTGCCCATCTTTTTCCAGAATGAATATTTTCCAGAGAAATATTGTTTCAACAAATACTTACGATATTGCTGAACCTCCTATCGATGATTCCAATGAGAATACAGCGGTGAAGACTCGAGTTGTGGACATGGGGAAAACAAACCTCAATACATCTTTTACTGGATTGTCCTGTTTTTCAAGATTACAGATTCGAAAATAATTTAATAGTAACAGATCCAAGTATTTTTATTTCCAGTAAATAAATGTATATTAAATCCAATACCTTTTGTAGATATATTTTAAATTATATAGCAACAAATATCTTTTAAGAAACTGGTAATTTATATTATACTTTTTGTACATATTGCCAGACACCTCTTTCTTTTGTACACAGTTCTTTTTTCTCGTTTTTTTTCTCTCTTTCTCCTTGTTAAAATCATATGACTATTCTATTCACGGCCTAAAATTATTGTATATATATGTATAGACAGATGTAAAGGCATACATGTATGACAGCGCAAGTGTACCTAGGGGGACATAGCGCTTTAAATTGAAATAAAAATTCCAATTAGAATATATCAATTTTACTGTCATCCTCGTAATTTGACCCCACAAAATATGATTTTCAATTTATTTCACTATAGATTAGTAAAATATAATCATAATAAATAATATTTGTTAAAACATTATTTATTGGGCATACATAAACTGAGGGAGAAAACGAACGAAGCAAGGTCAAAATATTCAACTTAAAAACAGTATTTTATTATTTGGTGAAAATTCACTCGGATAAAACCTGGACGTTACCAGCCCTGTTTATTCGGTTAGTTATGTATATTTTAATCAAATGAGCCCTCGTTCTATTTTATTGAAAATATGATATCTCTGAAAAATATTCAAAATAATTGAACAGTAACATGGCAAGTGAGAGAGAGAAAGTTGTAAAATAATACTGAAAGAGAAAAATCTATATAAAACGCTTTTATATGACTTGTTTCAAAACAGGGTGTAGTATCAGATGTCATAAAATATACAGTAGAACCTCTCTTTAGCGCACACCTCTCCACAAAGAACAGTTTTCATTTGCAAAATTACCATTTTTTATAATTTAACAACTGTCCGGTAAGAGGACAAATTTCCCTAAAGGACAATTTGGCTTTGCAATTAGGTGTCCTTTACAGGGAGGTTCTACTGTACATTGTAAAAATAGATAAAACTTTATGTGAAACATTATTTCCTGATAATACGATTTCGAAATATTCATACTTTAAGTAAAGTTTAAAATATATTAATGAATCTGTCTTTGCATATTTGCACTTTAAATATTTGTTATTTGTGTTCAATTTACATAGTTTTTAATTTAACGTATTTTTGATATAATTAGGACGTAAGAATAAAGTTAGGTAGTCCGAGCCTTAGGAATATATTATTCTTGTTGCCTTAAACTTATTTCGTGGCCCGGATCGACAAGACAGAATCATATGACACAATTACTCTCTATTTTAGTTTTACTAAGCTAAAACTCTAATTACACTGGTCTACACTGAAAAAGAAGTTTTTGATAATGCATCAGTTTCTGACTTAATTAGAAGTGCTGATCACGAATATAATGTTAGTTTTTATGTATATCATCCAATTTTAGATATATAACATATACATATTTAGGCCACAATGTGGTACATCAGTCCATATAAGCGGTACGAAAAACACATTGAAGGCAAATAAAAATTGAGAACGTGATACCAAAAGGTACTTTATTTACTTTAGTATAAGAAAACTAAATCTATACACAAATATATAAAATGCTACAGTTAATCATTCATGAATTTCAACTCTATAATCCTTAGAACTGGCTGTCATTCTATATCTGTCCGTGGAACAGGGCAATGTTCTAATAGCATTATATATAAGAACGCGTTATTGCCAATCATGATGCAGAACAAAGGACCTAATGGAACCTTCACAATCTGCCAAAGTCGCTAGGGCCAAATCTATGGCCAAAATATAGATTAAAATTTCCGAGGGATATTCATTTAGAAAGATAAAGGTCACCTCACCGTCAAAATAGACGTCAAAACTAGACGCCAATTAAAACAATTGACAATTTTTTTATATAATTTATAATAATAATAAGATAATAACAAGATTTACTGGCCGAAATATCTTTAATTTTAATAAAATCATATTAACAATGTAGCATTCAATTTTAATTTATTACCTAGTCATTTTACAATCATCACAAACATACATTTTCAAATTGTAAAAGAGATAACTTGTTTTCTCTTTATTGCTTTAACGATTTTTTTATATTAACTGCTTTGAATATCCTGGACATAAATTTAAAAAGTAAAAAGATTTCTGGAGGTGAATTTCTTTTTATCTTATTAAAGTCTCAAAAAAGCTTATGGATATCTTTCTACAGGAGAACATAAATAAACGACGCCTGATGATAAAGGAATAGTTTAGGTGGTGTTTTATTCCTGTAGAGAGGCTGAGATGCCCAAAAGCTTGAGACTGCTTTAATAAAATAAAAAGAAACTCATCTCCAGAAACCTTTTTAATTTAACGAATTTTAAAATATTTGTTGTTATAACCACAGTTTTTCTTTAATAGAGAGAAGACATTCTGAAAACATTGCTGAAATTGTCGCTTTTGAAAACGGTCTCTCATCGGAGACACTTTTAGAAGAGACCGGTGAAGCCACGCTTTTAGGAATTCTTTTAATGGAACATCTCCTTCTTCAATGCATTCCTCTACTGAGGTTTGGCCACATGGTCTCTCCATATCTCCCTCCCTTAGTGCCTTCCTCTACTGAGGTTAGGCCACATGGTCTCTCCATATCTCCCTCCTTCAGTGCCTTCCTCTACTGAGGGTGGGCCACATGGTCTCTCCATATCTCCCTATGGTGCGGTTCCTGGAGGCACCGGATGGATTCTCCTCTAGGGATCTCCTGGACATCCGAATCGCTAAATATCCTGGGCTGCACGATCACCGCTGGGAACACTGTTGCCTCCAAGGCCTCCCACCTGATGGGGCTGATAGAGTGAGCCATCGCGAGGTGGTCTACATTCGTTTGCGGACTGTCTCTGGTGGGTCGTGCCCGCGCGGCCAACTGCTTGGTCCTGGGTTCCTGCACCACCTCCACGGCTACGTTCCACTTGAAACCACCATCGGTCTGTTGCAGGCACGGCTAGCGCGCTTCGTGTGGTTTCCTCTAGCTTTTTACCGAAGTTCTGTTCCCTTCCAAATTTTCCATGCGAAATTATTGTTTTTATCATATGAAAGCCCAGTTCATATTAGTTTTCCTACTTGTAGCTTATTGAAGTTAATATTCGTTTCAGTCGCTGTCAAAATAGTTTGAATTATTTTTTTATATTTAGTTAATTGTAGTGCTTTGGTTGTAAAAATTTCAATTTGTTGTGTCCTATTATGTTTTTATCGTATTTTCTGTTCTATAGTATGTTTATTGTGGTCAATTTGATCTGTAATGGCTAATTTGAAGTGGTGTCTTTTTGTGTCATCGGTTATATAAAATAGTGTTTCAGATGTGTCACTTTCAGATTGTTCTGGTGTGTGTGTTAAATCCTATCCCGCTTGTGGTGTTTTTGCCGAGTAATGGGCATTTGGAAGTTTATAAATTGTGTCCCCCTTGATTTGTTTTAATGTTTTCTTGCGTCATGTTCATTTCTTGTGATTTTTGAAGCATCACGTTTCATTTGTAGAAGTGATTTTTCTTAGTTATATGTTCAATTTGTTAACAGGTTTTTCCATGTGTCATGTTACATTTGCTGTTTTTGATTGGATGTGTGTCCAGTGGTGTGTTGATAAATTAAGGATATATTGTTTTTGTAACTTAAGGTAAAAAGTGTACTCTTTTTTTTTTACGAATATACTTTAATGTTTTTACTACATATAATTTTGTATAATACTTGTATGTTATTGCTATTTCCCTATAATTCTTAATATCAATACATAAATCAAATTTTTGCATACTTCAATAAATTACTTTTTAAAAATGTAAATATTTGTAAAATATTTCTAAACATAAATTATTTTTATTGAAAATTGTGTATTTTAGATTTGTAACAGGCTATATTTATGCAAAATTAAAGCACTATATAAAGAAGAAATTGATCATTTTTGAGTCAAAGCCTGGGGAAAGTATATTCGCCAAGAAGAAGAACCCTGTCCAGACAGTGCCAAAGTGAAAGTAGATCAAGAACCCCGTCCAGACAGTGCCAAAGTGAAAGTAGATCAAGAACCCCGTCCAGACAGTGCCAAAGTGAAAGTAGATCAAGAACCCCGTCCAGACAGTGCCAAAGTGAAAGTAGATCAAGAACCCCGTCCAGACAGTGCCAAAGTGAAAGTAGATCAAGAACCCCGTCCAGACAGTGCCAAAGTGAAAGTAGATCAAGAACCCTGTCCAGACAGCGCCAAAGTGAAAGTAGACCAAGAACCCCGTCCAGACAGCGCCAAAGTGAAAGTAGATCAAGAACCCTGTCCAGACAGTGCCAAAGTGAAAGTAGATCAAGAACCCTGTCCAGACAGTGCCAAAGTGAAAGTAGATCAAGAACCCCGTCCAGACAGTGCCAAAGTGAAAGTAGATCAAGAACCCCGTCCAGACAGTGCCAAAGTGAAAGTAGATCAAGAACCCCGTCCAGACAGTGCCAAAGTGAAAGTAGATCAAGAACCCCGTCCAGACAGTGCCAAAGTGAAAGTAGATCAAGAACCCCGTCCAGACAGTGCCAAAGTGAAAGTAGATCAAGAACCCCGTCCAGACAGTGCCAAAGTGAAAGTAGATCAAGAACCCTGTCCAGACAGTGCCAACGTGAAAGTAGATCAAGAACCCTGTCCAGACAGTGCCAAAGTGAAAGTAGATCAAGAACCCTGTCCAGACAGTTCCAAAGGTCATGAGGAACTCCAAACGGTTTGAAGCCATGAACCAGCAGCGTGCTCGTCAAATCAAAGCTGCCAACCGACAGACAGCTCTTCGCTGCGTGGGAATAGTCGCAGTTGGAGCACTCATGGGTTACGCTGTCTACAAAGTGATTGGCCCTTGGACCATGGAGGAGCCTAAAGGAAAAAGATAGAATATTTCTATAGTTAGTCCTGATATCTACTATATTTGTCAAATGTTTGTAATGATATTTGTCAAATGATCGTTAAACTTGAATAAAATTTGTTCAGTTACATTTGTACAGTCATTCACAATCATTGGACAAAATATTTACACGAGGAGTTCACAAAAAATCAAGGTCATGCTAAATAATTGTTTTTTTTTTTTTAATTTGAAACATAGAATTTCATTCATTGATATACACTTGGATAAAAATGCCCTCGAGTAAATTACTTGGATTGTCATATATATAGCTAGTTAATAATTATATACAAATATAATTAACATTTTACGAAACTATATTTATGGGTATACATCCACAGAACCAGGACGTATTTTTAAAATACTTCAAAGCGATGATGATAATGGATAAATAACATAATCATTACCTTTATAATCCAATTAGAAACTTGAAAATTTGCCTTTTTAACGGAATATAAAATTACCGAGTCTATTCTTCTAAAAATAAATTTCCGATATTTACAAATAAATATGATAACCATTGTAAAATTTTGCATGCATATAGTTTGATAAAAATGGAAATATTGCTGGGACGATATAAAATATATCTACAAAAGTGTCGTTTTGTCACCGACCTGAGTCCGCTAGTTTGCGTCTACAGTCAATAGATGGCGCTTAGTTTAATTAGACTATTTTAACGGGAGAGGTGACCTTTATTTTTAGAGTTGAATATATAAATTAACACAAAAGTCATTCAAAGCCTGAAATTAGATAAATAACAAAATATTTTTAAAATATATTTTAGGAGTTATAAAATGATAATAATTTTCATATACTAACTCTAAAAGATCCAGCTTTGCCCATCTTTTTCCAGAATGAATATTTTCCAGAGAAATATTGTTTCAACAAATACTTACGATATTGCTGAACCTCCTATCGATGATTCCAATGAGAATACAGCGGTGAAGACTCGAGTTGTGGACATGGGGAAAACAAACCTCAATACATCTTTTACTGGATTGTCCTGTTTTTCAAGATTACAGATTCGAAAATAATTTAATAGTAACAGATCCAAGTATTTTTATTTCCAGTAAATAAATGTATATTAAATCCAATACCTTTTGTAGATATATTTTAAATTATATAGCAACAAATATCTTTTAAGAAACTGGTAATTTATATTATACTTTTTGTACATATTGCCAGACACTTCTTTCTTTTGTACACAGTTCTTTTTTCTAGTTTTTTTCTCTCTTTCTCCTTGTTAACATCATATGACTATTCTATTCACGGCCTAAAATTATTGTATATATATGTATAGACAAAAATAAAAAGGCATACATGTATGACAGCGCAAGTGTCCCTAGGAGGACATAGCGCTTTAAATTGAAATAAAAATTCCAATTAGAATATATCAATTTTACTGTCATCCTCGTAATTTTACCCCACAAAATATGATTTTCAATTTATTTCACTATAGATTAGTAAAATATTGAAGCGATGCCGAAAAGTAGAAGAGAAGAAGTGGGAAAGCCAAGGGAGGCAAGGCACGCCCGCGCGAGCACGCCCGCGCGAGGCGAAGAACAGCAAACAGTTGGAACGGCTTTGGAAGGCAAGTGTTTATCTCCCATGTATAGTCCTTAATATTCCTTTTAAATTTGTGTTTAAATAAATCTATAGTACTACGCTGTTTCCAAAGCGAACCCACATTGTCTTCTCGGAGGCCTTGCACGCAAACATCGACGGCTGAGAAGAGTCGTAACAACTGGTGCCAGAAGTGGGATACAGCTTAGTTAATTTTAATTGAAGATTTTATTTTGCGCCAATTTAAAAAGAAAAATGGAAAAACTAGCCGACCTCGAAATTGAAAAGTTCACAAATTTGCTCAGTCTGATAAGCCAGAAAGTAGATGAGCTCGGAGAAAACTTGGATTCTCGATTGAGCCGACTCGAGCATATTCGGAATGTCAAACGTTCTGCCACACCCATGTCTTGCGAAGTTAAGTTCAATGTACTATCGCCAGAAAATCCTGATGGCTTTTCAAAAACAATCACAGCAACCAATAGCCCACGTATTCAATGTCTGAGGGGACAAGAGACGAGTCCAGGTGATGAAGATCCCGGCAAGACCATCACAACAGGGACCATCACGTCGGGAGACGTCGTAAGTGAACTGTCAGAATCTACGCTGGAAGATTCTCCCGTGATCCAGAAGTCCGAAGAGTGTCGACAGCAGGGAATGATCAAGACTGGTTGTGTAGCGGAGGAGGACGAGCTGATCGCCTCAGACAACGGCTGTGGCACGAGTGATTCGAACCAAATCAAGCAGACGGAGGGAGAATGCCCTCCAGGTGATATACAGTGCGGGAGTTCAACCCTTGGGATTCATTCTGAAATACTCCATGAAAAGAACAACGATCTTGGCGAGCTGCAATGTGACGGCGTGGCTGACTTCTGCGACAGTGACAGGTTGTCAGGGACTACAGCGGCGATCCAACTGGACGGGACGGAGCTGGGCGCTCCGTGGAAGTGCGACAAGACTAGATGGTCGAAGCACCCCGAAGTTGGAGCCGGCGACCCGACTGAACGGGATAGAGCATTGGTCGCTCTGTTGAAGTCCGACGACAAGGTCTGTGCCGCGGAAGTCGCGCGCCATGTGCCAGCGCCGTCGTCTGCAATACAAGATGAAAAGATGTTCTATGAGTGTGTGCCTATCACCTTCGTTCCTTCGCCCGACAAGGTGCAGACTCAGCCACCATCGCTTAGAACAAGTTGTGCCGAAATTGAAACTACTGTGCGGTCTGGCACCTTCAGAAATTTCGAGGATTCCATGCTCCAGGGCAAAGACAGCATCGAGTTGTCCAGGTCTAGAATTTGTAGAAGAATAAATCTCCAGTTGCAAAGAAATGCGAAACCGACAGAAGAAAGGAACTTTCTCGAACACCTCTGGAAGTCTAACAAGGACGAATACATGCTGGAAGGCCACGATATGGTCAGCGTGAATCAAGAAAGCGCATCCACTTTTGAGACCCACGATCTATCGCCCTGTCGTGGGAAGAAAATCCGAGTTAGGATGTGGTTCTGCAAACAAGGGCTGGCGCTAATCCTGCCGCTACGCTTCCGGAAGGCTGACGACCCTCATGTGGCCAGAGACGTCAGGGAGATCAAAGGGCCGCCGATCAGCGCCTCTGGTGAAATCGGCCTTTTCGGGACGAAAAGGATTGAGAAGGGGGCAGTGAAGCGATGCAGAAAAGTAGAAGAGAAGAAGTGGGAAAGCCAAGGGAGGCAAGGCACGCCCGCGCGAGGCGAAGAACAGTAAACAGTTGGAACGGCTTTGGAAGGCAAGTGTTTATCTCCCATGTATAGTCCTTAATATTCCTTTTAAAGTTGTGTTTAAATAAATCTATAGTACTACGCTGTATCCAAAGCGAACCCACATTGTCTTCTCGGAGGCCTTGCACGCAAACATCGACGGCTGAGAAGAGTCGTAACAATATAATCATAATAAATAATATTTGTTAAAACATTATTTATTGGGCATATACATAAACTGAGGGAGAAAACGAACGAAGCAAGGTCAAAATATTCAACTTAAAAACAGTATTTTATTATTTGGTGAAAATTCACTCGGATAAAACCTGGACGTTACCAGCCCTGTTTATTCGGTTAGTTATGTATATTTTAATCAAATGAGCCCTCGTTCTATTTTATTGAAAATATGATATCTCTGAAAAATATTCAAAATAATTGAACAGCAACATGGCAAGTGAGAGAGAGAAAGTTGTAAAATAATACTGAAAGAGAAAAATCTATATAAAACGCTTTTATATGACTTGTTTCAAAACAGGGTGTAGTATCAGATGTCATAAAATATACAGTAGAACCTCTCTTTAGCGCACACCTCTCCACAAAGAACAGTTTTCATTTGCAAAATTACCATTTTTTTATAATTTAACAACTGTCCGGTAAGAGGACAACTTTCCCTAAAGGACAATTTGGCTTTGCAATTAGGTGTCCTTTACAGGGAGGTTCTACTGTACATTGTAAAAATAGATAAAACTTTATGTGAAACATTATTTCCTGATAATACGATTTCGAAATATTCATACTTTAAGTAAAGTTTAAAATATATTAATGAATCTGTCTTTGCATATTTGCTCTTTAAATATTTGTTATTTGTGTTCAATTTACATAGTTTTTAATTTAACGTATTTTTGATATAATTAGGACGTAAGAATAAAGTTAGGTAGTCCGAGCCTTAGGAATATATTATTCTTGTTGCCTTAAACTTATTTCGTGGCCCGGATCGACAAGACAGAATCATATGACACAATTACAATCTATTTTAGTTTTACTAAGCTAAAACTCTAATTACACTGGTCTACACTGAAAAAATAGGTTTTTGATAATGCATCAGTTTCTGACTTAATTAGAAGTTCTGATCACGAATATAATGTTAGTTTTTATGTATATCATCCAATTTTAGATATATAACATATACATATTTAGGCCACAATGTGGTACATCAGTCCATATAAGCGGTACGAAAAACACATTGAAGGCAAATAAAAATTGAGAACGTGATACCAAAAGGTACTTTATTTACTTTAGTCCTGGTTCACCTGGTTCAAATTCACATAAATAGGTACCGCTCAGCAAGAGCAACCTAGTTCATGATAATTGAACAATGAATAATATGTGAAGGTTATTCACATATTAAACAATTTTAACGCCGGATTCAATCCCGGTTCATGACTGCCGGGAACCGAGGGTGTTACCCACTCGTCCACCTACTTTATTTTTATTTTACTTTAGTTTCCAAGTTCCAAGTTCCAAATAACTTTATTAGGTGCCGCTCAAAAAGAGCAACCTAGATCATCATATTTACAATATACTGAGGGGAGTGGTTATGTACAGGGGTTCATTTACAATTATAATTTATAATGATGTCGTTGGGTCCGGATTCTCAGGTCCTTGGGGATATTGTTCTTGAGAAGGTGTTTTCTGGCTTGTTTGATATTCAAGGTGGGTTTGTTTTTCCTTTTTTTTCAACTTTTCGTCATTCTGGCTTAATTGATGGAGAATTTGTCTAGGTTTTAAATTTCTTATTTTCCTTTTTCCGCATTTGTAGTTTGTGGCTTCCTTAAAGGTGGGGTTTTCTAATTTTTCGGATTTTTCATAGAATTTAAATGATTGTCTAATAATGTAGTCATTGATGTTTTCGATATTTAGATTGTTCCTGAGGATTTTGTTCCGAACGAACCAGGGTGGAGGCATGATTTTTCTGATCATTTTATTTTCGAAGACTTCTAGCTTTTTAAGGATGGTCTTATGTTAGGATCAGGCATACTTTAGCCACGTTTTAAAAGTTAAAAGAGAAAACGAAAATATAGCGTGGTGAGTTTCTTTTTATTAAAAATACAAGCTTTCAGGCAAAATGCTTTTCATCGGGTAATCCAAGAAAAAATATGCGGAGAGGTAAATACACCCACCTAAGTAAGATTTGAAATTTAAAGCGGAATTGCCACGAACAAGCACGTATCAACACATCTAGAAAGCGAGCGAGAAATTTAGTTTAAAATTAGTTTAAAATAAATAAAATATATACATAACTAGCCGAGTGACCCGGGCAACGCCCCGGGTTTACTCGAAGGGCCCGCAGGTGAGAAACTATAGGCATTGGTTCCTATGCCTAAAAAATTATTTAAAATGAAAAAAGAAGAAAAATACTAACAAATTAGAAAATAAAAGTGCAAACAACACATCTACACTACTTCAAGAACATGAGAGCACATGCACTGTGTAACCATACGTGTACCATTCGCCCTGCTTAGGATTAAAATATCTCCGAAGCATAACAATACAACCAACTCATGTTTGCTAAGCAATTTCAGGAAAGAAACTATAGGCATTAGTTGAAGAGTTTAAATAAATATATTTTGAGTGAAAAAATGACACAAATCAGCAAATAAAATTGCAAAAAATGCTACTATATCGCAGATAAGACAACATATAAAAAGAATGAAAATATTTAAAGGACCTCATTAAAACTACATTTCTAGTTTTATATATACAATATAACCTCGATAATTCGACCATGTTTTGTTGTCTTGACCTACAGCCTATCATATAACAAAGTGTAATTCAACACTATCGATAATTCGACCATTTTAAATTTCAACAATTGTTTGTTGCTCAAATATAACTTCACTGCTAAAAAGGTATTACAGAAAAAATGGCTGACATTGTAAATGTACAAAATGTATGTATAGAGCAGGGGAATAATAAATAAAGTCCAAAATCAAATTAATTGATAATAAATAGATTATTGCCAAAAAAAAAATACAAAAAATATTTTTTTTCTCCTTTCTTATCTTCACTCAATCATATTAGAGTGTCAAGCTTGTAAATCTTGAAATTAACAACCATCACGATTGGGTGAAGTAGAATGCGTCTGCCTTTGTCATCAAGACTGGGAGCACTACTCAGTGGCAGGCCACTGACTTAGCTCCAAAAGAATGTATCCCTGGATTAGGAGCCCTTACAAGGTACTATCAGCCGGGCCAGCTGAGCCCAGGTTTTTTTAGTGAGCTTGTTACTGCTCCCCCTCCTCCTTTTTCATCCTGGCTTGGGACCGGCAAAGGCGGAGTTTTTTTTTTCTTTCAGGTGAGAAACTTTAGGCATTGGTGAAAAGTGTAAATATATATTCTGGAACTAAAAAAAAGGATAAAATAAATCAGAATATAAATTTACAAACTATATTTCAGAGGAGACGATTTATAATAGGAATTCATTTAAATGACCTCATTAAAAACTACATTTTATATATACTTGGGTTCAACTTTACATGTATGCTATCCAAAGTTCGCACACTTGAAAAAGTCACATAAAGACGTCTGTGCGTAAACACAGGCTCTTGTAGCAAAGGTTTGGCCTTGAGCCCTCTTTATAGTCATATATTTCAGACATTATACAGTGTGTTCAACTTTGGGTACTGTCAGTATATGTGCTTCAAGGACATGAGAGCACATGCGCTAGAACACCATACCTGTTCCATCGCAAAGATCCTATAGGCATTGGTGAAAGTGTAAATAAATATTTTGGAAATGAAAAAAAAATTGCAGATATGACAACATATTAAAGGAATAAATTCATTTTAAAGACCTCATTAAAAACATAAAGTCGTCTGTGCGTAAACACAGGCTCTTGTAGCAAAGGTTTGGCCTTGAGCCCTCTTTATAGTCATATATTTCAGACATTATACAGTGTGTTCAACTTTGGGTACTGTCAGTATATGTGCTTCAAGGACATGAGAGCACATGCGCTAGAACACCAAACCTGTTCCATCGCAAAGATCCTATAGGCATTGGTGAAAGTGTAAATAAATATTTTGGAAATGAAAAAAAATTGCAGATATGACAACATATTAAAGGAATAAATTCATTTAAAAGACCTCATTAAAAACAACAATTCTATATTTTTATATATACAATATAATCTAATTAATTCAACACACGATAATTCGACCATTTTTGGATGTCTCGACCTACGGCCTATCATATGACAAACTAATTCGACACTTTCGATAATTCAACTATTTTGGAAAATCAAATTTCAACAGTTGATATTTGTCTAAAACCCCTATTATTAACAACATATTAGACTGCAGAGTGCAAAAATGTAGAAAAGTGTATGTATATAATTGTATGCATATATTTGTATGTAAATAATTGTATGCAAATAATTGTATGTATAGATCAATGAGTAAAATAATTTTTTTTTTGCTTATCCCTAGTACACGTGGTACAGGCCTTGATAATCATGGTGGGTAGAGTAGGCGACTGCTTTAACTGTAAGTACACCACATGTCTAAACATGTGAAAAGCAGTTCGACTTTGCATTTACAAATGTGCCAGAGCCCCGTTTGATTACTTGCGCTTGCTGGTGGGGTTGGACTTTTGCAAGAATCGGAAGCCATTGGAGCATTTTTTTTTATTTTTCAGAAAAAAGTGCCCAATGCGGGAATCGAACCCGGGTCGTAGCGGTCGAAAACCAACGGCTTAGACCATCCTTCCACCAACCCCCAGTAAAATAAGTAAGTAAAAAGAAGACCAAAAATAAGTGATAATAATTTATTGAATAACAAATAAAATAAAAAATCTTTCAGGTGAAAAATTATAGGCATTGGTAAAAAAGTAAACAAGAGAAATAGCAATTGGGGTTTTGTGTCTGCGGCGAGTCATATTAGCACGCCTAGCTGTTAGGGGAGTGAGTCTTCCACGGCCTTTTCGAGGCATGACAGAAGACGCTGAAAAAAAAAAGGTAAAATAAGAACCAAGCAGAGGAAAACTATAAAACTGAAAGCCAGTACAGGCATAAAAAGAAAATTCCAAGCATGTGAGGAAACAATTGATGAAAAAAAAAAGGATTCCAAAAAAATACTGCAAAAAAGAAACCAGACACAAAAAGCAACAATTTAGTACACAAATACAGCATCAGCCTATTTATGAGAAGAAAAAAAAACGACAGACACAAAAATGGAGCTAAATTTAAATGAAAAACTATAACAGATCAAGTAATCAAATCAGGCATTATGAAAGATACTGTAAAAAAGAAAATCAGACACAAAAATCAGACAAAAGAATAAATGAGATTTTATTCTTTAGTTCATTTATTAAATAAGACACAAAAATGGAGCTAAATTCAAATGAAAAACTATAACAAATTAATAAATAAAAAATAAGACCTAATCCAAATGTCACCATCATCAGACAAAAGAAAAAATGAGATTTTATTCTTTAGTTCATTTATTATTTTGTCTGATGCTGTTGCTGAAACGTCACACACTATTAAATTATTTGGATTAGGTCTTATTAATGAGAAAAAAAAAAAGATGCCAAAGAGAGATGAAAAGATGCCAAAAAAGATAACCAGATACAAAAATTGTGCTAAATTCAAATGAAAAACTATAACAAACACTTATAAAAGATAATTATTATAGAATAAAAGTAATAGTTCAATCTACAATTCGAAAAATAATATAACCTCAGCCTATTTATGAGAAAAAAAAAACGTTACCAAAGACATTAGGAAAAATACTGCAAATAGAAAACATACACAAAAATTGAGCTCTATTTAAATGAAAAACTATAACAAAGTACTCACAAATTATAATCATAATCAAATGAATCAGAAATATATATTATAAATAGCGAACCCGGCCACGCGTTGCTGTGGCTAAATTGTAATATGTTAAATTAACATTATACTAAACTATTCAGTACAGTAAAGTTAATATTCACTTATAAAGATAAAAATGTTTTAGCCGATCTAAAGCCCTACGGGATTGAGAATGGAACGTTACGTTAAAATTTGAAAGAGATTTTTTATATATATCGATAATATAGCCCTTCATTGTAATCATTGATTATAATCACTGCATTAATAAATGTCAGTGAACTCGTTTATATGTATTGTTTTTTGTTTTCGAGATATTCTAATAGAACGTTCTAACATTTTCTGTTAAATATTAATATATGCACAAACACAGAATATAATAACTATGTCTTAATTTCGCTATAATTATTGTTATAAATATTATTCTAAAATAATTCGCCAGAAATCGTCCTGATAGTATACTAAACAACTTCCCAAAGTTTCATGGCAAACATCTAAAATAAAATAATACTTTTAATACTTTGCTACAATATTAAAAAGAGGGGGGCTTAGGTGTTTAAAATGTAAAATGTGCTCTAAATAGTATTACATAGAGCCTTCATAACAAACATATTTAAAATAAACCAATCAAAATATAATAATGCTGTAAAAACAGACCTTTCTACAATAATATAAAAGAAACGAAAATAAAAAAAGACACCCACGCTGAGCCTCGAACCTAGGTTTGTTACAAATATTATTAAAAAATTGTGTATGTTAATTTTTATTTTAAAAAGCCTACATTTTAAATAAAATAATATTTTTAATAATTTGCTACAATAATATAAAAGAAATGAAAAAAAAAAAAACACCCACGCTGAGCCTCGAACCTAGGTTGCGGGGGTACGAAGCTGCGTGCCTAACGTATAGGCTAAGCTTGACGTTACAAATAAGATCATGCGAGGCTATTTAAGGCCATACGTCTACCGCGAGGGGGCGCTGATTGCGAGTGAATCTACGTTTTATCGTAAATAAAAATGCAACGAAAGGTTATTTCTAAAGAGTAATTAGCCAGAAACCATCCCGGTAGTATACTAAACATCTTCCCAAAGTTTCATCACGATTGGTTGTAGTAATAAGACAAAAGAACGCATTTCAAAACAAAAAAATTGATGATGATAAATGCAAAAAATCTACGATTGTAAAATAGATTAAATTAAAAAATAAAAATAACTGTTAACATTAGGAAAATAAAAACAGGCCTATCATATGAAGAAAAAAATAACGAAAATTTTGGTATATAGATCGTTATGTGTAGTTCAGAATCTTCGGAGGAGATAGCTCAGGACTTTACAATGGAAAACTCTGTTACGGTATTATCTATATAGATTCGGGAAAACACTTGAGGTTAAACTTCCTTATGCGGGGTCCATGCTATTACAAAAAGCTATGTACTGCGGGGGTAGTTCTATTTTTCTATTGAGGCTTGGAATTTTATTGGAAACCAAAGCCTCCAGGACCAGTCGTTGATATTTTCCTCTTATGTTACTGTAAATACATTGGGTGTCTGTGAAATCAAATGAATGCTGTGTTTCTGCCATGTGCTGATAAATCTGGGAACGGCTGTCTTTGTTCATGATGTTTCTATTGTGTTCTTTAGTCCTGATTTCTATGGTTCTGCCGGTTTCACCAACATAATGTAGTTCGCAATTTGAGCATTTAATTTTGTGCACTGCGTTAGAGGCGGATAGTGGGTCCTGCTTTTTAGAACCTTTTGTGATGGGATGCCGGAGTTTGAGTTCGACGGAAGGTGAATTACTAAAATGAGTGTGAACACCGTATTTTCTCAAGAAACGGGCAATATCGACGTTGGTTTCGGAATACGGGAGAACGCAAGTCGATTTGTAAACGGTTGGGATTGTATATGTACGTTGTTGGTGCGTATGGCGCCGGATCAAATCTATGGGATAACCGAAAGACGAAAGGTTACGATAAATGTTATTTCTCTCGACCGTCTTAAAGATTTCTAGAGAACAATGAGTAGAGATCCTTTTTGTTAATGTTTTGATAGTTGTGATCTTATGAGATACAGGTGCATGAGAACCATAATGAATATACGTGGGGTTAAATTCTGGTTTGTAGTATACCGTGGTTTCTATGTTGCTGCCGGTATTGATGACCAGCACATCCAGAAATGGGATGACACCATTTTTGTCCTGATTTTGGGTGAACTTTAGGCATTCTTGATATGCGTTGAGGGCATCTGTGATGAGGGAGTAATTAGCTTTGGGATACATGCAAAATATGTCATCGACATATCTTATCCATAATTTAATACCTAGGTCATCACGGTTCGTGATCCAGGAGTCAAGACCAGACATTACGAGTTCAGCTGCTATGTTTGATAAAGGGCTACCCATGGGGGAACCTCTCTTCTGTAGGTAGTAATGACCGTCAAATTCAAGGGTGTTCATATTCAAGCATATTTGGAATAGGTCTGTGATGGTGCAACTGTGGGTATGGGGGAGATCGGAAGAAGCCAGGAGTTTTCTGAGTTCTTTGATGATGAGGTCGTGGGGGAGACATAAAAAGAGGGATTTTACATCATACGTGCAGATGGAGTAGTTTTCTGAGTTATCTATTTCTTTTAATTTGTGGATAAAGTCGCTTGAGTCTTGAATAGAATGGGAATTATATGTCTTGATCAACGGTTTTAAGACATCTGAAAGGTATCTAGCCAGGTGTGCTGCAGGGGAAAGATGATATGCAACAATTGGTCTAAGAGGGATGTCCGGTTTGTGTACCTTCGGGAGGCCATAAATAAGACAATTCTTTCGAATAATTTTGAGATGGAAGGTAACAGCGAAATGGGCCTGTAGCTTGTTGGTTCATGCATGGATTTTCCTTTTTTAAGTATGGGACAGATAATGGACGTTTTCCATCTGTCAGGGAAGTGGGCAAGCTGCAGTGAGGCGTTAAAGATTTAGGTTATTGATGCTAGTATATGATTAGGGAGCAGTTTGAGAGCTTCATTAGGCAATTCGTCGATTCCGGGAGGTTTTTTATATTTGGTAGATATTCAATAATCGCTTTTATTTCACCAATGTTTGTTGGTTCTAGTCCTGTTTCTTTATTTTTTTTTCATGTATGAATTCACACGTTTGATGTATGTACGAGTAGGTTTGGAGTGGGATGTATAGGGATTGGGAGTGAACTGTTTTTCATAGCTGTTGGCAAATGATTCAGATGCTTCTTCTGTGGTTAGTGTCTGCCCATTGTTTGTCTTCAGTGTTATTTCTTGTTTTTCAGAGTTGGATAATCGTTTGATGGCTTTCCATATGGTTTGGTCCGTGACTTTCAAGTTTTCGATAAAGTGGTCCCAGCTGGTGTTATCATGCTCTCTTGTAAGTTTCTGTGATTCTCTCCGGGCCGTCATGTAGGCTGATTTATCTCGGGGGTCATAGCTTTTTTTCATTTTTTTCTTAGTCTGTTCGTGGATTGTATTTTTTCTTTAATGTGAGGTGGATATCGTCGTTCTAGTTCCGGGTCCTTATATTTTGTTGAATCTTTCAAATTTTGCACCATTTGTTCTTCAATGTTTGTAATGGCTTCGTCTATTTTTGAAGATGTATCTAAGATCAGTTCAGGAGGTTCAGCGATTTCCATTTTGTACTTGAATAGGGCCCAATCTGTAATTTTTATTTTTGTATTTGAGTAGGAGATTTTGAAATCCTGTAGCACAAGTAGTACTGGGAGATGATCAGAGGCTAGTTCGTGCAGGACTTTAGAGTATGCGCTTTGGGAGATGTTTTTGTGCACGGCGATATCAATGATGTCTGGAGGTGAGTCATGAGTAGGTTCGTCGGGGTAGCTCACATCTAGGTCCATAACGTTGATTGCGTTTTGGAGCCTTCTCCCGCTTGGGTTAGTGGTGGTGGAACCCCAGGCAGGATGTTTGCAGTTTAGGTCCCCTGCTATTATGGTCGGTGTGTCCGTTGAAAAAATGTTATAGATATCGGTTTGATCTAGATAGGTGTTTGGTGGTGTGTAGCACGAATACAGGTTCATATTTAACCCGTTTTTGTTTTTGATTGAAATTCCTGTTGTTTCCAGGCTTGAGGTGGTGGCATGAATAGGTGCATGGCTGTACTTCTTGTGGATAAATATGGCAGTTCCACCACCTTGTCCGGTTAGTCTGTCGTTGCGGAGGGTGATGAAGTTTTGAATCCTCATTTTGTGGCACGGCTTAAGCCAGGTTTCTGACACTAGTGCGATGTCGAATGCGTGGTCGTTCAGGAATTCTGAGAAGTGTTGTTTTTTGTTTCGGAGACTACACGCGTTCCAGTGAACGATTCGAAGGCTATTTTTATACATATTTTTGTTATTCATTTACATCTAAAGGTGTCTATACAACGTTCTTCATGATGTTGGCTATTATTGCGGGGTCACTGAGAGCCTTTTTGATAGTGCGCTCTCTAGTTGGTTGACCTTAGTGGCTGAAGGAGGATTGGGACGTTCTTTATTGACATATGGAGTTTTATTCTTGTTTTGAGTGGGTTGGGAAATTTCAGAAGGGTTTGGACCTGTAGGGTTGGTTTTTTCTTTTTCTGTATTGGGGTTTGGTTTCTTATTAATTTGGGTTTGGGGCACTCTATTTTTCTGTATAGTGGGCAACCACGCCAACTTGCTGTATGCTGACCCTGGCAGTTTGCACATTTAGGTGGGACTTCTTTTTCTTTGGCGCATTCGGATGTGAAATGATTTTCTCAACATTTTACACATTTAGGAGTTTCCCTGCATTCAAACTGAGAGTGCCCAAAGTTTTGGCACCTATGGCATTGTCCGGGTCCTTTGGGAGCCCTGTAAGCCTCGACGTTGCACTTCATGTCGCAGAGATCTGTGATATTGTAAATTTCTTTATTCCTTGCAGTCTTAGGAAGGGTTACCTGGATTAGTGGAAGCTCCTCCTTTGTTCTTGAATTTCGTAGTCTTGCAAGTTTGGACATCTCGAATCCCTTGTTTTCCAGATCCTCTTGTATTTCGGGGATGGTGATGCAGCGGTCGAGACCTCTGACGACCATTCTAAGGCTCTTTTCGTCGTCTAGGATCTTGAAGTGGAAGGTGTAGTGGCGATCTTCCAACCACTTGGTAGCTATCCGGTAGTCTGATGTTGTGTGAGTCTGAACGTTGATGTATCGGCCTGATGTGTAAAATTCTGGCTTTTGTTTGGTACACTTGATAAGACCATCTCTAAGGCCTGACCATTCCTTTACTCCGCTTATTTTAATTGGTGGTATTCTGATCTTGGGGTTAGGGGTGGGATTGTTAGGTTTGTTATTCGATGTTTCGTTAAGTTTCTTTGATGGGTTAGAGTTTTTATGGTTTTGTTCATGATTTGGCATTTTGTTTGGTGTCACTTCGATTTCGACTGTTTCTGCTTCATGAGGTTTTTCAGGCTGTTTATTTTGTAATTTTGGTTCAGGATTACCTTGTGACCTTTGGTTGGAGCACCAGGTTGTTTTTTGCGTTGTTGTTTCTTTTGCGGCTACTGGTGATTTTTCTCTTGGGCGCTTCGCGGGAGCTTTTGTAGTATTGTGTTCTAGGTAGTTTGAGCGCAGTTCGCACAGTTCCCTTTCGTAAAAGTCAATAAAATTTATTAGCTCAGCAAAGGAGGTTTCGACCGCGCCGGAGTATTTTTTCAAAGCTTGAGAATCTTCTTCATTTTTTAATTCTGGGCATTCTGGAAGTTTCCAGATTGAATATTTACGGGTACCTAACGGGTATTTGGGGTTGGTAAAATTAGTGTTGGGTACTTCTGGTGCAGGGAGGTCTTCCATGGTTCGGGTTTTTCGCGTGGGACTCAAAATTCTTCAAAATTCTTAATATTCGTCTTTTTTTACTTTAGTATAAGAAAACTGAATCTATACACAAATATATAAAATGCTACAGTCAATCCTTCATGAATTTCAACCTTATAATCCTTAGAACTGGCTGTCATTCTATACCTGCCCGTAGAACAGTTACCACTGCTTTGGAAAAAGTTGACAGTTTACGGTTTAAGTACCCGATTTATCAGCCTTATACAAAACTATTATAATCAAATGTCAGCAACAATGAGATGGAACGGATCACTTACAGAATTTATAAAAATACAAGCTGGTGTTCTACAAGGTGAACCCCTGTCACCTTATCTATTTATCCTTTTTCTAAACGACTTGGTTTCTCTGTACGATGACGCTGATTTGCCAAGTATTTATTTACCGAATTATGGAAATATACATCTCCTTCTGTTCGCAGACGACATCGTACTTCTCGGAGAATCCAAGATAAATTTACAAAAAAAAAGATCAATGTACTCAGAAAATACTTCGAAGATAATTTTTTAACGCTGAATCAGAGCAAATCAAAGGTTATGGTGTTTAGAAATGGAGGTCGAAAGGCCCGATCGGATGTTTGGTTCTGGGGACAATTGCCTCTCACTATAACATCTAAATACACGTATCTGGGTTACCAGCTGACAGCGTCAAACTCAACTCAACAGGCGGCAAAGCATTTTAAAAACAAGGCGCTAAATGCTATTAATGCGGTCTGGGCAATATCGACTAAAACAAGAATCAATTCTATCAGACCCTCACTCAAGCTTCTAGACTCAATGGCTCTGTCAACCTTGCTCTACGCAGCTCCAATTTGGGCAAACAACCAAAAAAACTTGGTTGACAGGGTACAAGACAATTTCTTACGGAGACTTCTAAATTTACCCAGATATACTCCTGGTTTTATTCTACGTATGGAGTGCGGAAGAACGTCACTGGGAGTTACGGTGCTGAAACTTACACTCGGGTTCTGGCTTAGAATTCTAAAAATGAACAGCAGCCGACTCCCCCATATATGCTTAGCTCAACTATATGAGATATCAAGAAATAGAAATATATATATTGGACTTGCGGAAAGTTTGGCCAACATACTCAACTCAACAGGATTTTCTTGGTTAATTAACTGCAACGATGCAAGGATTATCCGGCAAGAAATACCTTTAATAACTAAAATTGCAATAGAACAATCTATCCAAAGTGACCAGGCAAAAATAGAGAATTCTAAATTCTACCCTCACTATAAGTATTTACACAGTTCATTCCGAATTGAAAACTATTTACTTAGGAACTTTCCATTCCCAGTAAAACGCTATATCGCACAACAGAGAATACTATATTCGTTTTTCAAGGGAAACCATACAAACATTTTCAAAGAGGGTGATAATATTTGTGATCTCTGCAAAGAAAATATGGAAATTGAACTATCTCATTATATCTATGAATGCCAAGATATTAGTGAGGAGAGAAGGACATTCTTTTCAATGGTAGACACCAGCCAACTTAGGTCAATCCAAATGATGTTAACCAGTGCCCAAACAAGCAGACTAGTTGCTCAGGCCCTATATAATTTTTACAAGGCAGTAGGTGTAAAGAGGGAGAAAAGAGAACTTGGAAGCTATTGTTCTTACACCTCAGAATGATGACGAAACATCGAGGGGTCGACCGTTCATATTAAATCTTACTTTTCCTTATTAGTAATAATTGTATATAGTTGCGGAACTACTGGTTTCCTGTGCTGCTCTTTTCCTGATATTGCACATTGTACGGAGAATCTGTATAAGACTAATGTCTTAATAAAGGCTTTGTGTGTGTGTATATATATATATCTATATATATAAAAATGAATGTTTGTATGTTGGTTTGTATGTCCGGTATACAAATTCGCAGTAGTTCACTAATTCAAACCAAAATTTCCATACATAGGTAAAAAATAACGGGGAAGACGATAGGCTATTTTAAAAAATATATAAATCAATTATTAAAACTATATATTCAAATTATTCTACTAAAAGGTTATAAATAGGTTTAAAATCTAAATCTTCTCAATATTTTATTAATAATAGTTCGCTTAATAACACATATAATATAAATATTTATATAATAACTGCTCTAATTTGAAATATTTGGTGGGTTTTTTATTTATTTATATTTTTTAATTTTTAGATATAACTGATCTAATTCGCCGTTCAAAATAACTAATAATAGTTCGCTTAATAACACATATAATATAAATATTTATATAATAACTGCTCTAATTTGAAATATTTGGTAGGTTTTATTCATTTATATATTTTCATTTTTAGATATAACTGATCTAATTCGCCGTTTAAAATAACTAATAATAGTTCGCTTAATAACACATATAATATAAATATTTATATAATAACTGCTCTAATTTGAAATATTTGGTGGGTTTTATTTATTTATATATTTTCATTTTTAGATATAACTGATCTAATTCGCCGTTCAAAATAACTAATAATAGTTCGCTTAATAACACATATAATATAAATATTTATATAATAACTGCTCTAATTTGAAATATTTGGTAGGTTTTATTTATTTATATATTTTCATTTTTAGATATAACTGCTCTAATTTGAAATATTTGGTAGGTTTTATTTATTTATATATTTTCATTTTTAGATATAACTTATCTAATTAGCCGTTTAAAATACCTGCTCTAATTCGAAATATTTTGTGTTTTATTTGTGTTCACTCTATTTCTATTTATTTGAAGTACAGTGGTACCTCGACATACGAGCGCCCCAACATACAAGTTTTTCGAGATACGAGCCGACGAGCAAGTGATTTTTTGCTTTTAGTTACGAGCAAAATTCGAGATACGAGTTCGGTTCGGTAGTAACACGCAGTCGCGCCATCACGATCAGTTAGCAGCGTGCTTCCGCTGTGATAAGTTGTGTTTTGTGTTCGCATTTTGTGTTGCGTTTACATTTACAGTTTTAGTTCATTTATTTTTATAACCATGGATAGGAAGAAAGTTTGTAAAAAGTCAAGTGCTAAGAAAAATATGATGAGTATTGAATTAAAACGTGAAATTATAGAAAAACATGAGCAAGGTGTTCGAGTTTAATGACACTTGCCTAACTCATTTCCGGAACATTCTGAGAGGGAGGAAGAAACAAACCTCCTTGGACATGTTTTTTTCTAAACGACTATAGGTGAAAGCGAGAAAAATGTAACGAAAAAGGCAAAGACCAGTGAGGATATCTAATTTATTTCTTTACATTCTCTTTTCTGTTTTTGTGCAATAAATATTTGATATTTATAAATACGTTTTTATTATTTACAACAACAACAACAGCAACAAAACAACTTTATTAGGGCGTCTTGCCCTGTACAGATTCGCCGTGGAATTACAAACAATATTAAACACAAGTGAAAAGGGAGAGAGATAGAGTATTTACAATTAAGGTATGGTAAACAGGGTGACTTTTTATTGTGCCCCTGTTCTTCTCTCTTCCACGAGTGCAATTTTATTTACAACCGCTTTTTGATAGTTGAACAGTTCTATTGCCCAACTTTTCTTATCTGAAACAGTTTTTATTAGCTTTATTGAGTTCAAATGCGGTCTAGGAAGACTTTTCAGGATCTTTTTTCTCTCTCCTTCCAGATTCCCGCACTCAGCAATAAAATGGTATATTTCATCGGTTATCTGACTTCCGCATAACCTACAGTACAAATCTTCTTTCTTAATTACGTAAATATGATTTTCTTTGATCAATGTTGATATTAATCTGATCTGTGCAATAAAACTCACTAAAGCTGAGGACAAATTGCATGAAAAACAATGTTCTGGAATGAATGAATCATAAAGTAACCTATAGTTTGAGTATGTTTTCTTAAGATATAATTTTGCCAGATCTTGCTGCAATAGCTGTTCAATTTTTATTTTTAGTATATTCGGAAGTTCGATCTGTATGTCATCATAATTTAACCTATAGTTTAGCCGTGTGAGTCCACAGTGATTGATGATATCCATGATATTTTTACAGAATGCTATAGGTTTTTTTGTCATTAAGGAAATTTCCTTCAATCTATTCCAGCATAGCTTAGGTAGTCTATTGTCTTCCATTTTTTGTAGTCTAATGAAATATTTCATAATTAATTTGATCGTTGTAAAAGTCAGAGATATTCTGCCTGTTTCCAGCCTTACAATATACCCTGGTATATATCTTGGTAGATTCAGAAAGTTTTTGATAAACGCATTCTGTATTTGGTCTATAATATCAGTATTGTCCCAAGCCCACACAGGGGCCGCATAGAGTAGTATTGATTTAATAACTGAGTCAAATAAATTCAGTGCAACTTTTAATGAGTTAATTTTTTCCTTTTTTATCAGTCTAATAGTTGCATTTATTGCCGTATTTGCTTTGGCTTTATAAAAGAGGGCTACCTTTTTGCTATTATTAGTGGTAGTGAATGGATATCCCAAATATGTAATATTGGACGCAACAGTCAGTGGGATGTCCCCCCAGTACCAGTTTTCGTGTCTTGCCGGTCTTCCTCCATTTCTGAATACCATTATTTTGGACTTATTTTCATTTAAAACTAATTTGTTATTATCCAGTTAAGACTTTAGTAAATTGACTTTAATTTGTAGATTAATTTTCGATTCTCCAATTATGGCTATGTCATCCGCATACAGAAGTAAGTGTAAAACACCAAAATCAGGGAGATGAAATCCTGTAAGTGCTGAGTTATTATAAAGTTCTATTAGGTCGGCCATATATAATATAAATAAAAGTGGGGAAAGTGATTCTCCCTGCAACACTCCAGAATTAATTTTCACATTACTTGAATATTGCCCTTTCCATCGGATAGTAATCTTAGCTTCTTGGTAAAAGTTTTTTATCAGCATTACAAATTTATTGCTAATGCCCATTTTATGCAATTTTTGCCAAAGTAAATCATGTGGGACTGTGTCGAAAGCTTTAGTCAAATCGACGAAGAAGACATATAGCTTGCCTCGTTTTCTTCTCAAAGATAATTGGATGAGTGAATTCAGTAGTAGTATGTGGTCAGTGCATGATCGGTTCTTACGGAAACCTGCTTGATTTTCTAAAATAATCTCTCTTTTTTCTATCCAGTTGTTTAATCTGTTTCTTAGTATTGTAGTAAATAATTTAGATATATTACTGCAGAGGGCAATCCCTCTATAATTTGTTGGGTTATTCTTATCACCGCTTTTATATAAGGGGTGTACTATTGAGTTCGTCCAGAGTTGCGGGTATTTTTCTGTGGACATTATTTTGTTGAATAAGTTTTTCAATTTAGTTAAAGTCGGTATCGGTAAATTCTTTAGCAACTCATTTGGTATACCATCGAGTCCCACTGCTTTGCCATTCGCTAGTTTTTTAACTACATCATATATCTCTTCAAGGGTTATTTCCTCGTCTAAATCTGGATCTTTCCAACCGATCATCTGGTTTAACGTAAAAGTAGCTTCTTTATTGATTTTATTATTTAAAACCACGTAACAAAAATAACTGGGGTGACATTTTGGAGGTTGGAACGGATTAATGGTAGTTCAATTGTTTTGTATGGGGAAATTTGCTTCGAGATACGAGTAATTCAAGATACGAGCAAGGTTGCGGAACGAATTAAACTCGTATGTCGAGGTACCACTGTATTATAATTTCCATGTTTCAAAAACCTATTTCAAAAAGGTCGTTAGAAATATGTAAGGCCTGAAATAGCTTTACATGCGAATATTTATGATGCCAAGGTAGCTTAATGGTTAGGTGTACGGCTTCGTATTTCCACAACCTTGATTCGAAATTTAGCCTGGGTGTTTTTTTAAATATATTATTGAAGCAAAGTTTTTTTTACAGTGTACCTAAATTTCCATAAATAGGTAAAAGAAAATACGAGGAAAACGATAGGCTATTTTAAATTATATATAAATTAAATATTAAAACTGTATATTCAAATTATTCTACTTAGCTCACGAACTGCGCCCTCTATCAAGGTTATAAATACGTTTAAAATTGAAATATTCTAAAATATTTTCTTAATAATAGTTCGCTTAATAATTAGAATAGTTGATCTAAATCGAAATATTTATAGACGCTCGCTCGATTTGAAGATTTATATCGTAACTAATCTGACTGAAATTTTAACAGTATATAGAGTAGAATCTGGAAAAACTTATAGTGAAATTTTCAGGTCTCTTTCCCGAATATTCGTCGAGTTTGCCCTTTTGCTCGCGAGCAGCGCCTCTAGCCGTGAATATTGGGAGGTAATATCAGCTGACCTAATGTACATGTAAAGTTTGGACGGGACGTTTCACAAGAGTGACATCCACGGCGCCAAATTTATAATTGTAACGCATAGTGTTTGAATAAAACATTTAATCGGGTAAACCCGGGCGTTGCCCGGGTCATTCGTCTAGTATATATATATAAAAGAAGAGGTTACCTCTTCCTTAAAGTGAATCAAAATAATGCAGGTGTTTATCACCTCAGTAGAAGAACAAAGAGGGGGGATAAATGAATGTGAAACACACACACACACACTCGGGCGTGCGGCCACGCTTTCGCGAGCTCCGCCGTTTTCGCCTCTGGCGTGAGTGTAGATGTCTGTTGACATGCCAAATTTGGTTTGGGCGAATAGCCCAGGATGGGCTGACTCAGTGCCTGAAAGGCCCAGCCTTGTATCCCAATCTGGTGAAGAGGAATCACCGAAAAACAGCCTACAGAAGAAAACTTCTGAAGAAAATTCTGCAAATCAAAAACATGCAAATTCGCCGGCAGGCGACGTGCATGTAAATCCGGCTGCCGCGCGTGACGTCACCGCGCCGCCGACTGCTGCCTCTTCCAGCGAGAATCCAGCCGACCCGGCCTCGCTCAACTGGGCCGACAGCGAGATGGCGGAGGTCGACGCCAACAACGGCTACACCGTTGTGAAGAGCAAGAAGAGGCGCCGCGGCTCAACGTCACCTGAGCACGCTGCAAGGCAGCCCAACAAGCCTGGAGACCAGCGCAGCTCCCAGCAACGGAAGCTGCCAACAGGGCCGAGAGCAGTGCGCCTCAGGAGATCAAGGCGACACGCGCGAACATCGCCGCAGCCAGGGCGAGGCAGACCTCTTCCACCCACGAGAACTACGTCTTCGTGGAGCTGTGCCCAGACATCCCGGACTACTCCTACCTCCGGGCAATGAGCAGGCTATTCGGAGGGCCTGGAGGCATAACACAGTTCAATAAGATGAACAGCCACTACATCGTGGGCTTGGAGACCAAGGATCTTGCGCGCCGTCTAGTTGAAGGCGGCCTAGAGATCGAGGGAACGACCCTTAGGGTCTTCCCCTACCGCAAGAGGGCCGAGCGAATCATCATCGCCAACCTGCCTGGCTTTGTGGAGGACAGAACCGTCGTAAACGCTCTGGGCCCATACGGGAAGGTCACCTCCATCGCCCCCATCATGGTCAAAATGGGGGAGTTCACCTTTACCGACGGCCGCCGGGAGGCCTTCATCCTGCTCAACGACGGCATCAAACTAGACAGGCTGCCCACCCGCCTGGAGATCCAGTCCAAGGGAGACACCCTGCAGGCCTTCCTCTCCTTTGGCATCAAATGCTCAAAATGCGGGAAACAGGGCCACCGCAGAGCCAACTGCCCAGCGCTCGCCAGGCAAGGGAACGGCAGCCCCAGGCAAGCAGCGTCTCCCACCAACACAAGGCCTCCCCCCCCCTCCTCCTCCTCCTCCTCCTCCTCAACAGCCAAGGAAGCCGGCACCGGCGTCCCCTGTCCAACCGGCGAAGACATCAACAGAGGCTCCGGCGATACCCTCGGCGCCCCATCCTGCCGAACCGATGGATCTCGCCCAGCCCGCCCATACCGCCCTCCCTGCTCCCCTGGCTGTCCCGCGGACCCTCGAGCCTCGCATCTCTCCGCTCGACCACAAGATGTCGGTGGAGAAGCTGACCTCACCTCCCTCCACGCCTGCCCGGGGAAAGGCCGCACTCGAACAGCTGCTGGAGCACCTCAAGAAGTCCCCTAACCTCTCCATCGACTGGGACAAGTCGCCCGACCTAAACTGCGAGGAGGCTCAGAAGCTCCTCACCTCTGAGACCACCATGAAGAGGCGAGCGCCCACGCTGACCGTGGCACAGGTCACCGCCCTCAACAAGTTGCACGAAACCATCAAGGCCTTGTGCCCAGACTCCAACTCCACAATCCGCAAGACCCTCCAAAAGACCAGGAAGGTGCTGCGTGAAGGACGGCCCCAATGAGTTACCGCGTCGCCACCATCAACGCGCGAGGGCTCGCCACTCGGGGGAGGAGCCTTACCCTTTGTCATCCCCTCAGGCGGCCAAGACCTCTGCCTCGGCTACAACGCTGTTATATTGGCCCATCCCGTAGCCATCTCGGGATCCGGACTCGCCTGCGTCTTCGGACCAGGCGTAGCCGTGCTACAACAGCGTATCCTGTGGCCGGGCCACATCGCCTTGGCAACAATAGATGTCCACGGCGAGGAGATGACGGCCATCGCCGTTCATCTGGCACATGAACCCCGGGAGAGAAACCGACAACTGGAGCTCCTGGCGGCGACAGCGGCACAGGAGGAGGAGGGGGCCTGCTGGATCATCGGCGACTTTAACATCAGAGATCGGGGCCCCTCATCATCATCATCATCGGATGCCCTCGCCGCTCTTCTGAACCTGGCCGCGCTGGTCGTCGTGGCCACCCAGTTCGACGCCGCCCACCTACCCACCAAAGTCGCCATGCACGGCGACCAAGTCGAATCCAACCGCCTGGACCGGATCCTCGTCCCTGCTGGAGTCCTGGATCGCGTGTCCATCTACGCGACCAGCCACTACCACCTCTCGGACCACCGCCTCGTGCTGCTCCAGGTGGGCCCGCCCACCACCGCCGTCTCCTCCCCCACCCAGCCTCGCTTGGCCGCGATGCTCCGCTCGGGCCTTGCTCTCGAACATATGGCTGGCTACATCCGGGAGTTGGAGGAGGGCACAGCGCACGATGACGACGACGGGACCTTCTGGGATAGGTGGACCTCCATCAAGGCGGGGCTGCTGGCGGAGGCCAGATCCCTGCACGACCCGCGCCACGCTGCCGGCGACAGCTACGTCTACAGGGCGAGACGTTACATCGCGGCGCAGCTCGAGGCCTCCTCCATCCGGGCCGACTACCCTTCGCTGCCGGACCTAGCACGCGCCATCCGCCTCCGACGCCCGGTCAGCGTCATCAGGGACGAGCAGGATAACATCATCGAGGGCCCCGAGCTTCGGCGGAGGGCGTTCGCGACCTTCCAGCCCCGCTTCGCCCGTCCCACCAGCGATCCAGCTGCGGGAGCTGCCTTCATCGCCAGCAGCGCGCCCACCACCACCCGCGAGCTGAGTGAGGAAGACCCGCTCCACCGGCCGGACATCAGCCCCAGCGAGATCGCCAACGCTATCGAGCACCTCCCTCGCGGAAAGGCCCCCGGCTGGGATGGCTTGCCGTGCGAACTCCTCGTCGCCTTCAGCGAGGACTTCTTCGCGGAAGCTCTGGCCCGGGTGTTCGCGGCATCACGGCTCCGCGGTGCCCTGCCTCCGTCGACGCGGCGCAGCTCCATCTGCCTCGTGCCCAAGGCCCGCGGAGGTCGCGGCCTTGATGGCTACAGGCCCGTCGCGCTGCCCTCGGCCGACTACAGGGTCCTGGCCGCCATCCTTCACCGGCGCCTCAAGCCCCACCTGCGGATCCTTGTGCCGGAATGCCAAACCTACGCCGTCCCCGGGAGGTCCCCGTCATGGAACATCGCCATGGTGACGGACGCCGTCGAGGAGGCCACCGCCCTAGGCTCGCCGCTGGCCGTCATGGGCGTAGACCTGGAGTCCGCCTTTGACTCACTAGACCGCGGCTTCCTGGAGTCCCTGCTGACGTCCCTCCGCCTCCCGCCGGCCTTCAGGGCCTGGATTAACATCCTCTACGCCGGGGCGGACGCCACCATCCGGGCCGGAGGATTCTACACCGCCGCCTTCCCCCTCCTCAACGGCCTAAGACAGGGTTGCGCCGTGAGTGCCGCACTCTTCAGCATCGCCACGGGGCCGCTGTTACGTCGCCTGGAGTTGACCCTCGGCGTGGGCAATGTCATCGCCTACGTCGACGACATCGTCCTCCTATTCCATCGCGTCGGAGACTTCGAACGGGTGGCGACCGTCTTCGAGGAGTACAAGCAGGCCTCCGGGGTTGGCGTGAACCTCCGGAAGAGCGCTGGCCTCTGGTGCGGCGCCTGGCGCAACCGCGGCGACTCCCCTCTCGGCGCCTCCTGGTCGACCACCTCCATCAGGATCCTCGGGCTCGACATCGCCCCCAGGAGCACCGTCGCCCACCGGGAGCAGCATCTCCTGGCCCTCCTGGAGACTGCGTGCCGCAGATGGACGCCCTTCACCCGCGGCCTCTCCCTCGTCGGACGAGCAAGAGCGGCTAACACGCTGGTGGGGTCCACGATCCAGCACCACCTGCATGGATACCTCCCATCACCCCCGACCATCGCCAAGCTGCAGGCCCGACTGGCGAGGTTCGTCTGGGGGCCAGACCACACGGCGTGGCTTCCCGCCAACGTCATGGCGAGGCCGGTCACCATAGGAGGCCTCGGCCTCCACACCTCGCGACCCAGCTCCAGCTCGCCTGCCTCAAGGGGGTGCAGGTCGCGCTCCGCGGAGGCAGAAATGCTTCAGCTGGCTGGTAGAAAGCGGTGAGGCCTGGATCCCCCCTCCACCGGACGGCACCCGTCTCCAGCCCCGCCGTCTACGGCTGCTGAAGCTCTGGGAGGAGGCCTCCAACATCCTGAGCCTCAACCACCGGGCGCTCACCAAGGCTCAGCTGCTGGACCTCCCCATCATCGGCGGCTGCCGGTTCCTCCGCCCTCCCGACCTCCTGGCCCCCGCCCGCTGGCGCGGTGCCCGAGTCCGGGATCTCATCGTGGAGGAAAATCTCATCGCCCGCCCAACGCGCTCGGCCCTGGCTGACGCCGCTGCCCTGGGCGCCTTCTGCCGGAGGCTGACCTCCGAGAACGCCGTGGGCTTCGGGGCGGAGTCTACGCCCTCATCTAGCTCCTTAGCTGCGGCCGTGGTGCTGCGGGGGACGGCTACGCCGTTCCTCAACGGCCTCACGACCCGCTCAGCCCGACGGGCCCTGGATCGTCCGCGTCTCGCCGCCACGCCCATCTCCAGATTCCTGGCGAGATGGACGCCCACCATCAATCCACCATCCAGGATCGACTGGGCCTCGCTGCGGCGCTGCGCCTACTCGGGCCACAAGGCCGACGCGGCCCTCAAGTTGGCCCTCCACGCCCTGCCCCATCCGGCCCATCCTGCCTCGGTCGGCCCCTCCTGTCCTGCCTGCGGGTCCATCGACCGCTCCCTCGGCCACCGTTACTGGTGCTGCCGTTCCATCAGGCCTCTCATCAGAGAGGCCTTCAACATCATAGGGCGGCCCCCTGACCTGCAGGCTTGGATCTTCGGCGGGTCCGGCCTTGAGGACGACGCCCTTTCCATCCTGGCGTCGGCAAAGTTGCGAATCTATCGCTACTTTGTCCAGGTTGGGCTCGGAGAAGCGGTGGAGGACCCGCTCATCGCCTGGTCCAGGACCCTCCAGCGTCGAGGTTTCTTTCCATCATCTCCCATCATCATCTTGTAGTTTTCATATATATATATATTTCTTTCTCTCTTTCTTTATGTATATATTTTCTTTCTCTTCTTTATTGTTTGAAAATATGTAATATTGTCTAGATGACAATAAATATTTTTTAATTGTCAATTGTCACACACACACACACACACACACATGAAAAATAATAAAACAATAAAATAGGTCAGATATTTATATTCAAAATAAATTAGGTATATCCTGACCACTTAGGTGAGCGGTTTTTTTAGATTTCAGAGCGCCATCTAGTGTAAGAGAAATCAACTAAACGTTGATTTTACCTGTTCCCTGATATTTGGCTAACCTATTTTCTTGAAAAATCAAGAAAAGCCAATCACTAGATGGCGCTCTACCATTTAAAAAAAACGCTCATGTTAGTGGTCAGTATATGCCTAATTTGTTTTTTTTTTAGCATATATATTTATTTTTATTTTTTCTATTGTTTTCTCATATATATATATAAATATTGGAACAATAAATTCATTATAAATCCAATATATGCATCTTTTTAAAATATATATATACAGGGTGATCCAAAAGTCCCGCACAACTTTAAAAATTATTAACTCCGCGAATATTTGCGCTAGAGCAATGCGGTAAACACCATTGTGTTCAGGATGCAATGGGATTTTTTATGGCAAATAATGAAAAATTCGAAATTGATTTTAGTTACAACTTTATTCGCTAGAGATGGCGCTCTACCAGAATCAGAGATTCAGCGGCCAAATTCTTTGATAAATTGAAAAATATAACTGAACGACACGTATTTTTCCTTTTTGAATACCAGGAAAGAACCCTAATAATATCAAATAATAAATTAATAAAACACCATTTCGCCAAAAGTTAGAAGAATTGGTTGACGATTTTTAAATATAATCTGAGATACGTAAAACAGGTATATGCAAATTAAAACATGTAGCAAAAAATATTTATATTTTAGTTGAGGTTTTGTGAAATAGATTGAATGTTTGAAAATAACTACTGATATCAATACACGATTTTTGAAATGTTAATATAGTACCAAAAATTATGATGGTACTACTAATAGGATTTCTTTCTATAAGGAAAGTGTAGTTTATTGACTAATTGGCGACACTTGATTATTTAACTGAATATTTGTCATGATCCAACAAATGAAATATAGAGGGGAGTGAAAAATATATTTGTCGTACTTTATTCCAAATATCCTATGGGTTTGTCAAATGTTATCATTGTTTATTATACTGTACATAATTTTGAAAATGTATCCCCTCAAAAAACATTTTTAAATCGACATTTTGCGTTGAAAAACGTGGTAGTAAAATCATTTTGTATTATTTTTTGCGCAAAATTTCTAAAGT
Source organism: Cordylochernes scorpioides (assembly GCA_030710605.1). Taxonomy (NCBI): domain Eukaryota; kingdom Metazoa; phylum Arthropoda; class Arachnida; order Pseudoscorpiones; family Chernetidae; genus Cordylochernes; species Cordylochernes scorpioides. The sequence continues at coordinate 130,595,874 of CP092886.1, read as the reverse complement.
TGGGGGGGATACAGAGAATATTCCTTATGCTATTTCTTCCAATGAGCGAAAAGCGATAAACTAAACATAAGGGGTAAAATTGTGTACGAGGTGTGTTCAAAAGGTATCGCGACTTTTGTGTTTTTTCAAAAATTATTTATTTATTCATGAATACCTATTTTGTCCCCTTCAAAATAATTCCCATGAGATATTATACACTTGTGCCAACGGTTTTTCCAATCTTCGAAGCTCTTCAAAAAATCATTTTTTTTTTTAAATCTTTTCAGCTCCTCCTTAGATGCCGTCTTTATCTCGTCAAGCGTAGCGTAACGTCGTCCTTTCATGGGCCTCTTCAGTTTAGGGAACAAGAAAAAGTCAAGGGGGCCAGATCTGGGGAATACGGTGGCTGCGGCATCATTAGTGTGTTGTTTTTGGCCAAAAAGTCGCGCACAAGCAACGATGTGTGAGCAGGGGCGTTATCGTGGTGCAAAAGCCAATTTTTGCCCTTCCACAAATCCGGGCGTTTCTGGCGGATTGCTTCGCGCAAATTGCGCACAACTTGCAGGAAATATTCCTTATTGACCGTTCTACCCTGTGGCAAGAACTCATGATGCACCACGCCCCTGCAATCGAAGAAAACTGTCAGCAAAACTTTCACATTCGACCGAACTTGGAGCGCTTTTTTCGGTCTTGGTTCGTGCGGCAGCTTCCATTGAGATGATCGAGCTTTGGTTTCCACGTCATAACCATAAACCCACGCTTCGTCACCAGTTATGACCCTCTGGAGCAAATTTGGGTCGTCGCGGACAGAGTCCAACATCTCATTAGCAATGTTCATGCGATGCTGTTTTTGGTCGCAATTGAGCAATTTTGGTACGAATTTCGCGGCGACCCGTCTCATGCCCAAATCATTGATAAAAAAGGAATGGCACGAGCCAATCGATATGTTTAAGTCCTCAGCAACTTCTCTAACGGTGATTCGACTATTGGCCAATATCATTTTATCCACTTCATTAATTTTTTCGTCTGTTGTTGAAGTGCTCGGGCGTCCGGCACGCTCTTCGTCGTTCACATCTTCTCGGCCTTCTGAGAACATTTTGTACCACCGATAAACGTTGCTTCGGTTCAAGGTAGCTTCTCCGTATGCCACAGTCAACATTCGGAATGCATCCGCGCACTTAATTTCGTTTTTCACACAAAATTTGATACAGGTTCTTTGATCCATTTTTTTAATAGGTAAAAATCGAAGACGATCCAAAACACCTGCAAGCAAAGCAGCTGTCAATAATTAAGTGAACATTCAAAATGGCTGAGCTTGTCGGCATAAGTGAGAGACATGAGTACCAACATAAAGTCACAAAAAGATCGAAATTCGAATATACGTAACCCGCGAAAATTCAAAATTCGCGATACTTTTTGAACACACTTCGTATACCAGTGTTATTCGAGAAGTTATAACACTTTGGCCTGCACGACATAATATAAGATGTGGGCAAATGATTAACAAAAAAATTACTGTTCACAGAAAAAAAAAGAGTCAAGATGTGAGGACAGCATTTATTATTCCCATAACCCAAAACAAAGAGCTGCAAAATATAACACATGAGGTAACTGCCTTCTCTCTTGTATTAGGTCACAATCCTTGCTCAATGTGGCGCCCTACATTCTCAAACACCGCCTGCAGACGATAGATGACAGAATGGTCACAATTAAATAGTTGAAATTTATAAAACGTGCCATCTGATAGAAGCCTTCAACATGGCCAATGTGGTAGGCCGGCATCGATAAAAACGCGACTTAATGTACCCCCATAACCGAAATTGTAAGGCGTCAAGTCTAGTGATATTGGAGGCCACTGGTATATAAAGTGGCGATTTATCAACGAATTTCACCGAACGTATCCTTCAGCAATTGTTTGGCACCGCGGGAGATATGAGGAGGTCCTCCATCTTGCATGAATGTTATTTCGCTTAGTGCTTGTCTATCCTGCAATATGGGAATAACTTTTTCTCTCAAAAGTTGAACATAACGTTCACCAGTTACAAAAACGGTTTAAAAGTTCTTCCATTTATTTTTTCAAAGAAAAATGGCCCAAAATAAAAGAAGAAGTGAACCCACACAAAACTGTAACTCTGTGCTGATGAAGTGGTATTTCTGTAAAATTCCTAGGGTTTTCTGTTGCCAAAATGAGTCAGTTTTGAATGTTAAATTCACACTTTAGATAAAAGTGAGCATCATCTGTTCTTAGAACATTTGACAGCCAGTTTTCATCAATATCAATTTGCCGGAAAACCCATGCAGCGAATTCTTGACACTTCTCAAAATCGCTGACTTTCAACTCGTGAAAACTTTGAATTTTGTTAGGGTATTTTTATAGAAAAATTCTAAATGTGTATTCTCTCCAAACTGTTACATACGAAATCCCCGTTTGTCGAGAAACTTGTTTAGCACTTACTTCTCCATACGTGGATAACGTTTCAATAGCTTCAACATTCTGCAAAACCGTAACAGCCACTGACATGCATGTCGATGGTCTTCCACTCCGAGGTTTTGCTTCCAGAGAACCTGTTTCCCCCCAAACTTTTAATCAATCGCTTTAGAGAGTAGCAACTCATTGGTCCTTTACCGCTTCGAATTTCTTTAAAGGAACGAAACGCTCGTAAAGCTTCAGTGGCAGATTCTGAATCACAATTTAAAAAATTCACCAAGAGTGCTTTAACCTGTAGTGACGGCATTCCAGGGGGAAGGGGAGAAGTCCGACCACACCTCCTTTCGGTCCCCCCTGGACCTTTGGAATATTTGACCATATTCTGGTTCGTTTCCAGGATGACTAACGTTGCAACGGCACCCATTTTCAAATGAGGAACAAAACTGATATCTCCAGTAATGCTACCGCGTCCGGTGTAACCGCCGCGTCAGGAGCTGCAGCTCGAGCTCATGATGAGAAATCTACTACGAGGACACAATTCAATCTACTACAACTCAATATAAATGGTACCCAGAGGAAAATAAAGAGCTGACTTGTCTTCTATGTGACAACGATGTACATATTACTGTCCTCAGGAGACAAAATTGAATCAGAAACTGAGATTCAATATCAAAGATTATACAACACTACGAATGGACAGACCGGGAAAATTCGGAGGAGGACTTGCCGTTTTGATTAAAACTCTAGAAATCAAATTTAAGGAAATCGCCTATAATCAGAGTAAGCCTAGAGAAAGCACGACAGAAGCTCAGGCAATAGAAATCTATCTTACAGATAAAACAATTCCAATCATAAATGTCTATCACCACGATAATACTAGCATCAATACAGGCCTGATAGAGACATTAAGTGAAGCGTCTTCGGATATCGAAATCATACTTGGTGATTTTAACGCCGAAAGACCAACTTGGGGATCACCTGTCCAGGATAACAAAGGTCAGCAGGTTGAGGACATGCTAACCGACCTCAACCTTATACCGTTAAATAACGAAAAGAACACCTATCTATCCAAGTCCACAGGCACAGATTCCGCAATAGACATCACAGCGATAAATTACAACATCGCACCCACAACACAATGGAAAAATCTGAAAAGTGCAATCAGTGACCACAGACCAATTTTAACAACCCTAAAATTCAAAATTGAGAATTTCCAACAGAATAAAAAAACACTGGAAAAAAAATCACAGAAAAGCTTGAAGAACTGTGCAACGAAGAATTAAATCACAGAACGATTGACAAAAAATGGAAAAATTCTCTTCGAACATATCCAAAGCTGCAAAAGTATCGATACCTAGAGGTAGATGTAAAGACCTGTGAATACTTTACTGGGAGGACCACAATATCGAGGCAATGATCGCAGAGAGAGACAATATCAATGAACTTCTTAAAACAAATAAAACAGAAGAAATCATAAAGGAACTCATTGAAATTAGTCACAAAATAGAACAAGAAATTTGGATATTCAAACAAGAAAAATGGGCAGAATTCTGCCAAAAAAATGGATCCAAAAAAGGAAAGCCATCACTGGAATATAATTTGTGATATAAAACATTCAAAACCAACACTAATCCTCCAATACTCTAACCGATATGAATAGCGAGAACGAACAACAGATTGCTGAAATAATTGCTGAATATCTTTCAAGCACTTTCAGACTCAGCTATACGAATGAAGGCAGGACTCTAAAAAATAATGTAACCTAGTTAGTTAAACAAGCAAGAAATTACCATCAACAAGATATTTACACGAGAGACTTCACACTGAATGAGCTAAACTCATCAATAGAAAAGTTAGATACAAGAGGTCACCAGGAGATGATCTAATCTTTGGTCAAATGATTAAACACTTTGGAGACGAAGCTAAAAATCAACTCCTAAGAATACTGAAGATTTCCTAGCAAACTGGTAAACTACCAAAGAATTGGAAGATATCAATTATAGTGCCAATACTGACACCAAACAAAGATGCCAAGGAATGCAAGAACTATCGGCCAATAGCTTTTACCAGCATACTTTGTAAAATAACAGAATGAATTATCCACTTTAGGCTCATAGTCTGGCTCACTAACAATACTAAAATAAACTTCTACCAAACTGCCTAAAGATCCAGACACTGTACAACTGATTAACTGTTCTACTTCTGTCAATCAATAATATATTTCTAGGAAAAACCGCCAAAGAAGACAACGGCCATATTCCTGGATATGACTTCAGCTTTTAATCGAGGGTAGAAATTATTTGAAAGGCTCCACAACATCGGAGTAAGAGGAAAAACCTTAATCTGGATTGCAGACATCTTAAGGGGAAGAAGGATAAAGTTTCGGGTCAATGGAACATTTTCCAAGGACCGAAGAACATGGGCTGGTGTACCTCAGGGATCTGTGCTCAGTCCTCTACTCTTCTCGCTATATATTAACTGTTGTTTATGTAAATAGATGAATATTATTTGTATTATTTAAAGCCTCATTATGTAATAATGAATGTATATATAAATTGGACATTTGGTGTTGGCCATGGTCAAGTTTGAGCTCTTGTACGTCTAATTACGACACATCAAAAGTGGCGACGAGGATGCGGGATCTACAGAGCCAGTAAAAAGCTGAGGAAAACGGCGTCTATGCAAGTATAACAACTACATCTTTTAAACTATCTGGATCAAGAAAACAAAGGAGTAGAAAAGATCAGCATGACAAGTTCAAAGTTAATAGTACCTTTTAGATGCTATAGCCCAGTGGAGGACACTTCGATCTTTTTGTACAAAAATTTGAGGCTTTCTTTTTGGCATCTGAAGGAGGAGATTAAAGTGCTGATTTTTACCTCGCTACCAGATTCTGAAACTTTGAAGCAGGGAAACGACATTTTCTTCCTGGTCTAATGAAAGATCAACCCTATGATACTATCATTCAAAGAATTAAGCTGCATTTGGATCCAAAGAAGAAAGTTATACCACAGCGATGCAGATTTTTAAAGAGAATTCAACAGGAAGGAGAATCAATTTCGGAATATCTTAGAGAATTGAAACATTTAGCAATAAATTGTAATTTCGGCGATATGCTGGGAACCATGATGCGAGACCGTTTTGTGGCTGAAATTAAGTTGGAAAGCCTGCAAAAGAAGCTACTACAAGAAAACGACGATGTCACCCTGGATAAAGTTTTGCAGTGGCGATCTCGTTCGAACTGGCGGAGATAAATACAAGAGAATTACAAGATAAATTAGTGGCCAAGATATCCCCTGTGAATGGAAAAGATAAAAAGGGTGAGTACAATAATAGTATGGTGCAGCAAAGGTCTTTCAGGCAAAGGGGAGAAATAATATGTTATAGATGTGGTGAAAGACATTCACACGTGGCCTCTATTTGCCCTCATAGAACAAAGACTTGTTTTAAAATGTAAAAAACTGGGTCATTTAAGTAGGGTCTGCAAAGCTATTAAAAAAATGTGGGGATGTAAATATGTACAAGAGGACTCTATATATTCTGTACAGGGCGAAACTGATGCCACAATAAATTTAACAGTAGATGAATATTCTTTGTGGCCTGCTACATAGATGATATTTTGGTTGCAGGAAAAGACTTTGAATATCATGAACAAAAGTTGGATCTAGTGTTTAGATGATTGCTAGAAAAAGGTTTAAAGTTAAACAGATATAAATGTAAATATAAAAAGAAATCGGTGGAATGATTAGGGTTTAAAATGGATAAATATGGACTACATCCCTTAGAAAATAAAATTAAAGCAGTGATAGAGGCGCCTGAACCTAAATAATGTTTCGTAATTAAGATCTTTCATAGGACTCTTAATTTATTATTATAGATTCATAAAGAATATAGCAAACATTTTAGCCTATTCTATCAACTTTTGAATAAAAATTGTAGATGGAATTGGACGAAAGAATATCGAATGTTATTTAAAAAATGTAAATCATTATTAATGGATTATGGACTAGGCGTAGTTCTGAGTCATAGACATGATAGAAAGGAAGAATGCCCTATAGCTTTTGCTTCTAGAACATTAATTAAAGCGGAAAAACGTTTCTCTCAACTAGAAAAGAAAGCGTTGAGCATAACTTTTGCATAACTTTTGGCGTTGAGAAATTCAGACAATACTTACTGGGACGAAATTTGTATTGGTCACAGACAATCTACCCTTTATTCATATATTTTCACCTCATAAACCAAATCCCATATGTGGATCATCCAGAATTAAAAGATGGTCCTTAAAATTAGCTGCATTTAATTATGCTGTGGAATTTCGAAAACTAGTGATAATTCCAATGTTGACGCATTGTCACGTCTTCCTTTAGAATCGAGTGTCAGGGAGTCTCTTGATGAAGACCAGGTACTTCTTCTCAGGAAGTTGAATGAGGTACCGTTCTCTTTTATGGAGGTGGCATATGAGACGCCCCCAGTATTAAGGAATTTTAGAGAAGGCAACTGTGGAAATTCACAAGGGTCTCCCGAGGGAAAACCCACTAGCTCCTTATTATAATATCAATGAGGAATTAAGTTTGGAGTTTGGTTGTCTTCAACGGCGTGAATGAGTGGTAATTTCCCAAAAATTAAGATCTTTAATTTTAAATGACTTGCATGAAATACACATGGGGATTGTTAAAATGAAGATGATTGCCAGACGGTATTTTCTGGTGGCCAGGCATAGACAGTAACATCGAGGAATTAACTAGAGAATGTAGAGTATGCCAAGAATCGGCAAGCATGCCCCCGGCTACCATTTCGGAATGGACTTGGCCCGAAAAACCGTGGCATCAACTTCATCTATCAACTTCATCTTGATCTAGCGGGTCCGTTCATGGGAAGAATGTTTTTGGTTCTCGTGGACGCACACTCAAAGTGAATAGAAATTTTTATCATCAAAGATATTACCAGCAAAACGATTATAAATCATCTTAGAGAATTTTTTTTCCAGATTTGGATTGCCCTAATTTTTGGTTACAGATAACGGAAAACAGTTTGTCTCCCGTGAATTCGAGCAATTTACCAAAATGAATGGTATACGGCACACTAAGACCAGTCCGTATAATCCTAGTATAAATGGTTTAGCTGAGAGATATGTAAGAGAGTTTAAAAACCTTTTGAGAATGAATAATGGGAAGGATGATTTAGAGACGAATCTACAAAAATTCCTATTTGCTCATAGAGCATTCCCCCAAACTGTAATAAAGGAATTCCCCCGCGGAACTGGTGTTAAAGAGAAGTTTAAGATCAAGATTCTCGAATTTAATACCAAGATGGGAAATCCGCGAGAGGTATTTCATGAGGCCGTAAGAAGGCAGGAGCAGTTTACTACAGGTTGCGAGGTTTATTTCCGCAACTATGCAACTGGACCTAAATGGAAAAAAGGTACCATTTTGAAATTATTGAGCTACCGTCACTAACTTATAAGTTGCGAGGGCGTCGTGTATAAGAGGCATATCATTCAATTGCGACCTGTGAGAAAGAAACAAGTGGAGACAAGAAATTTGATACTTACTCGAAAATCAGGAGAGAAGCCTATTGGTGGAAGTCAGAAATAAAGTGAAGAGGAGGTTACAGAGGTTACATCAGGAAACAAGGAGGAGACTGCTTCTGTGCACGTACCCTCTTGCACTCCTATACCAGGGCCTGCTGCTGTGCACGTGCCCTCTTTCACTCCTAAACCTGAGCCTGCCGCTGTGCAAGTGCCCATCCGCAGTCCTAGACCTCAGAGAGCCAGGAAACCCCCAGACCGACTGGAGTATTATTAAGGGGGGAAGATGTGTTGTGTATGTAAATATATGAAGATTATTTGCATTCTTTAAAGTCTCATTATGTAAGAATATATGTGTATATAAATTGGACATTTTTTGTTGGCCAAACGAAAATAATAAGAGCTAAAAAAAGAGTCATGGTCAAGTTTGAGTTGTTGTACATCTAATTACGACACAACATTAACAACATCCATCCTCACTGAAGACACAAAAGTTGCCTGTTATGCAGATTATATAGCCATATGGCACACAAGTAGCAGTATAGAAATATCAGAAAAATACTGAACACATCAATGAGAGGACTGGAGAAGTGGGCAATGAAACTCGAAATGACCATAAACCCAATAAACACAAACCTATAGGTCTCCTTCACTGACAGTAAAAAAGGCATGAATTTAACTCCAAAATAAGCATAAACAACCATATCTCTCTCTATATAAAAATGAATGTTTGTATGCTTGTCTGTCTGTATGCCCGGTATACAAATTCGCAGTAGTTCACTAATTCAAACCAAAATTTCCATACATAGGTAAAAGAATACGGGGAAGACGATAGGCTATTTTTAAAAATATATAAATCAATTATTAAAACTATATATTTTTAGTCAGAAAATGATGATGACGATATTGCTGTATCATGTTTGAATATCAGATACAAAATTATATCGGGAAAAATTCTAAAAAGCAGAGACCACGGGTGAAACCAGTTCATTATTTTGTATGCAGGAACAAAATTCTAACAGAAAAACATTCATTCGAGCAGAAATCAAAAGCCAGATCATCTTTCTATAAAAATATCGCTTCTCAGACACAAAGTTTGGAGCGGGACGTTTCACAAGAGTGACATCCACGGCGCCAATTTATAATTGTAACGAATAGTATTTGAATAGGGTACATTTAATAGGGTAAAACCCGGGCGTTGCCCGGGTCATTCGGCTAGTAATTGATAAAATTAGATCTCCAAATTACCTAGGTGTGATACTTGATGAGGAATTGCGATTTACAGAACACATAATTAGCACCTCAAATAAAGCTACCAGAAACCTAAACATTCTGAGAAGGCTATGTGGAACAAATTGGGGAGCAAAACCCAAAATTCTCAGAACAACATATATCACCTTAATAAGGCCAATTATGGAATATGCAACACCTGTTTGGGCTCCCTCAAGTTCATCACTAAAAAGAAGACTAGACAGTGTTCAAGCAAAAGCGGCCAAATTAATCACTGGTTCTGTTTCAAATACCAACAATTATAAAATTCAGAGAGAATGTGGTCTAGACCTATTTGAAAGCAGAAGACAATTAAAAACAATAAAATTTACCAATAGCTTAAAAACTAAAGAAACCGAACACATATCCAATAGAACCTATTTAAACTGGACACAAAAAGAAAGGCTCAAAAGATCTTCAACACTTCAGTACGACAACAATATTAGAAAGAGCATAAATATGAAACATAATGAATTTCAAATTCGAGAATAACCAATATTTCCTACCCCATTGCCATCAAATGTAATCATCAATCTTAACCTGAATGAACCCTGCAATAAAAAAAAAGAGAACAAAAACATACTTAAGAAGAAAGGACTTGGCACAATTGGTTTATGCGATCAGATAAATTATTTAACAGCATATACAGATGGATCATCAGACCTTACCATAAGTAATGGAGGGGCTGGAATTAACATAATACTGCAAGATGGAACATACATCAAAATCAAAGAAGGAGCAAGAAAGATTTCGTCAAACTTCACTTATGAACTGACAGCTATCTGGAAATCTCTTGATGTATTGCCTTAACCAACCATCCCTGCATCAAGCAGAAGGAATTATAATATAACGTACAACGACTTCATATCCGATCTAGAAGCAATTCAGAAGGGCAATACTATAATCACACAGAAAATACATTCGTTACTTACTCAACTGATATCATTGGAGAATAACTGCATTCTACAATGGATTCCTGCCAGTGTTTGGATCGGGGGTAATGAAAAGGCAGTTGAATTTGCAAAGGAAGCCAGAATGTTGAGCCAAAGGAAAGAACAAATGTCATTATTTGACGCTAATGCTTTTGCAAAATACAAGATAATTGAACAAAAAATAAGAAAAGATCAAAATGTGAAATAAACTCCGAGAGAAAAATGACAAAACTATAACAAGATTTAGAACAAAACATTATAAAGAATGACAATACATCTAGATGGCACAAGAACCTATAGAACATGCAACAACTGTCCTGGTGTGGAACTAACACCTACCCACATATTCTCATGCCCGCAGCTTTGCATAAAATTGATTTAGACCCAGAGCAGCTGCTTTACACACCCAAGACAGTGGACAATGCTGCTACTGCTGTGATAGAGATGCATGGAGACATCCGAGGCTCTTAATTGGACACGACAAAAACAACAACGGCATTCCAGAGTAAAATAAATCATCAGAGATAGATACATATTTTTCAAATTAATTAAAATAAATATAATCGATACTGACAGAGTGTTGAATTAAAAAAAAATTAGAAAATTATTATTTTCGAAATTTAAATAGCTGAGAGGATTCCAGCAAACCGCATCTAAAATATCAGTTTTTTTTGCTACATGTTTTAATTTGCATATACCTATTTTACATATCTCAGATTGTATCTAAAAATCGTTAACCATTTCTTCAAACTTTTGGCGAAATGGTGTTTTATTAATTTATCATTTGATATTATTAGGGTTCTTTCCTGGTATTCAAAAAGGAAAAATACGTGTCGTTCAGTTATATTTTTTAATTTATCAAACAATTTGGCCGCTGAATCTCTGATTCTGGTAGAGCGCCATCTAGCGAATAAAGTTGTAACTAAAATCAATACGGATTTTTCATTATTTGCCATAAAAATATCCCATTGCATCCTGAACACAATGGTGTTTACCGCATTGCTCTAGCGCAAATATTCGCGGAGTTATTAATTTTTAAAGTTGTGCGGGACTTTTGGATCACCCTGTATATTAAAACACAAATTAGGCACCTGACTACATATATGAAAGGTAAAATATCAGAAAATAGTTTCCTCGATAATGTTATTCACGCCTATAAGATTAGCATAAACTACACTATAATTCTGAGATTGCCAGAGAGAAATTTAACATACATACATTTATAGGAATCTGATCGGTTTAGGCAATTTATTTTTTATATAGACGATAGATATGAAAAATAAAAGGGATTTTCTCAATTAAATTGTATAAAATATACATTTCAAATAGCCCTCACATATAATATAAATGTATATATATGTATAAATATAATATAAATATGTGATTTATAGTATATAGGTGTGTTTATATTTCAAATTTTAAAAACCATACAAGAAATTCAGTTGGGTCACTCGGCAGAAGCCATTAATGGGAAAGTCTTTCTAAGAAAAGATTTTATCGAATCAAAATTTAATCCCCATTTATCCGCAGATATCCTTGGCTCTCGCGCGAGGATTTTCAAATCTTCCTCAACTTTGAAAAACGGACTTTAATTTTTTCCTTTTATTGATTTCTTTTTCTAAATTACAAGTTGTTGAGCATTAATCATTCAATGGAATCTTAAATTTTCTCTCCATCGGCGTAATACATATAATGCAGGAAATGAAAATATTAAGAAACCATTTTTTTTACAAAAGACAAACTTCTACTGTCCCTACTACGATAAAAAATCAGTAAGGCAGTAGTAGTTTGTTTTATGTCTAAAAAAAATCGTGTCTTGATGTTTTCATTTCCTGCAAATATAGATGACGCGTTATTACTTTATAATTCAATTTATAGTTTTTAATTATACAGTAGACTCTCCTATAACGCGAGTTTTTACAACGCGATTTCGTACAACGCGATAAAAAAAATTGCGACAAATTTATTTATACAACGCGAATTTTCGTATAACGCGTTATAAAATAAAATGCGGAAATTTCCATATTGACAACTGTACAATACATTTAATTTTTATGCACACGCGTTTTCCATATATTTTTTTTGTTTTTGAACGAAGTAGTGTTGTATACTTTGTCAATTTAATTGCACATGTGTTTCTGTAAGTAACATTTTTAAAATAGTGTAAAATTGAGTTTTAAAGCTTTAAATAATATTTTTAACGCATATAAGGTATTAAATTAGAATTTACATGTAAATATTTTGCAAATATAAAAAAATTACGAAACTTGCTCCCCAGGCATGATGAATAAAGTTGGAAAAAAAGAAAAATTGAAAAGGAGATATACTGTATCATGTATAAATATATTGTATAAAATGATGTATATAGGAAAAATAATTATATACTAAAACAAAACTAAATGTTATATTATTTTATATGCAAATGTATATTAAAAAAAATTACGTAGTGAATAAACTTTAAAAAATTGTTTTTTTATATACATTTGCATATAAAATAATATAACATTTAGTTTTGTTTTAGTATATCATTATTTTTCCTATATACAGTGTACTCCGCTTATAACGAAGTCGCATTATCCATGACAATCACTTTGTTATATCCGAAGTTTGTTATATCCGCAGTTGGAAAAAAAATGTTTTGTACCAATAATTTTATTTACTATTCAACTCAAAAGAGCAACACAAAGATCAATAACAACCTCATCAGGTGTTTTTGGAGAAGTAGTTTGTGATTTTCTTTTGACATTTAGAAGTCAGTAACAAGTGCTGAACACTCTTTTCGATGTTGTCCAAGTCTGACAGATGCCTATGAAGAGACTTGGACTCATCCTGACATTGAAGAAACAATCGCAGAGTTTGAATGCTCTCCAAGACCTCTTTTGGATGCGGAATGTGGACAATTGGGTCTACTTCTTCATCAACTTGGTCCGTTTCTTCTTCTTCTTTTGCTTGAAGAATGCTCTCGACAATTTCTACATCGGATAACATGGCATTTGTAACTTGTTTGTTTTCGTTCTCCTGCCATGGTAAACGTTAATAAAATATAAGCGTTTATTAAACAATTTAATTTTGTTTAAATAATGTAAAAAAATACTTATAATATGTTTGCATATTTTTAAATTGTATATTATTAACTTATTTGTTGTGTATCATTAAATTTGTGTCATTCACACGTTGTAATTTGATATATATTATGCATAATATATTAGTCAATTATAATGGTAAATGAGAAAACTTCGTTATAAACGGATAAAATAAAAATTTATACATGCAAATCACTTCGTTATAAGCGAAAATTCTTTATATCCGACTTCGCAATACCCAGAGTTCTTTTAATGGTTTAAGCCCTTCTTTTCTTTCGTGCAGACAATTTCATTCGCTATATGCGGAATTTCGCTATAACCGACTTTGTTATAAGCGGAGTACACTGTACATCATTTTATACAATATATTTTCACATGATATTTGCCACTAACAATTTACCCTAACAACATTCGTGTTATACAAGTTTTAATTCGTACAACGCGAATTCCTATAACGCGATTTCATACAACACGGAACACATTAATCGCGTTATATGAGAGTTTACTGTAATTTATTTACAATTACAGTGCAATATTTTTATTTTTCTAAATAGAATATGCATATAAAATTCCTCCACTTAATTGATATAAATGAATAAAATATATACATTTTTTACATTGTTCGTTATAAACGATATATTAGTTATATGCATCATACAATATGAATGTTAAATATATTATACTGAATGCTTATACGAGGATTCATTACATTAGCTAGCGCTTTATTTTTGAAAAGAAGAGTTGATATGTGAAGCCAAAATCTTTATTTTATTTGTCATCAATTAAATTTTGCTGTTTAAGAATCATAAATATTAATTTAAACAACAAATTATTGAAATTTTAATTAAATATGTTTATTTTATAATGCAATCTGTTCAACTCAAATTTAACGACAAGCTCTGCAATGCTATTTGCTGAATAGCAGTTTTAATATATATATTTAAATTGAACCTAACGATTTGGTTAATAGATTTGCATCAGAAGTGACAGATAAATTTGAAGTGATCGGTTTATTCTTCTCTATCGATTTGCTTTTATAAATCGTGTGCACTAGACTGTGTCAATATGCCGAGGCGTTGCCTTAATATTCCTGATATTTTCTGTTACATTTGTGGGGAATTGATTTTCAAAGTTCAAAGGCGAAACTTTACACCGCTCATTAAAAGTGCTATCAACTTTATTTTGGCTGTAAGGTCGGTGACCAAGATAAGACTTGGGCTCCTCATCATTGTTGTGAAATTTGTGCTCGACGTCTTACAGGGTGGATTGAAGGTGAACGTCATATGCCTTTTGTCAAGGCAATGGATCGAAATAACAGTGGATTTGCCTACCTAAAACAAAAATGTTCTAGCATAAGTGATGCGAAAATTAAAGAAGACATTCTCTTTGGACTTCAGATTCGAGAATTGCTGCAGGATGGAAATTTTCAAAATAGTTTGAATGAAGTTGAAGCAGCAGCATGGAATTCCTTTAGAAACGTTTGCTAGAACTTCTTAGGAAGTGTCAAGGTTGAAAATTACCGAGACATCGTTAATGATCTGTTGCTTTCCTACAAGACACTGGGATGTAACATGTCTCTCAAGATCCATTTCCTGCATTCACATCTGGATTTCTTACCAGACAATCTTGGTGTAGTTAGCGATGAGCATGGTGAGAGGTTTCATCAGATATATCAAGCATGGAGAAGCGGTACCAAGGTAAATGGAGTCCCGGTATGCTTGCTGACTACTGCTGGACACTCAAGAGGGATGTACCACAAGCAAAGTATAGAAGAAAATCCACTGTCACTACTTTTCAATAAAATAAATATATTTCGTTCATATAGGCCTATATTTTTAAAATAGAGCAATCCAAACTTAATTCATTAGATAATAAAAGGCATATATTGGATTTAATAAAATATTTATTTTGCCAATATTTCGGCTGGCTGAACGCCAACCTTTATCGAGGCATCACATTTTTGTATACACACAAAAATGTGATGCCTCGATAAAGGTTGGCGTTCAGCCAGCCGAAATATTGGCAAAATAAATATTTTATTAAATCCAATATATGCCTTTTATTATCTAATAGGCCTATATATTAAAAACATTTCAAAATTTCAAGTAGGTGTATCTCAAAAATCTTGCGTGATAGAAAACACTAATGGTATATTTGGAATCAGCACAAAGAGTTAAATTTTGATAAGATTCTGTTTCTTTTGGGACAAAGAAAATAATTTTTGATAAACCAGTGTAATGTATTAAGGTTTATGCAAAATTCTTACTTAATATTTTTGACATTTTTGCTGTTTTTATCCCAATACCAAAAAAAAGGCTGTAACTAAAAAACCATGGGTGATGGAAAATTTCTGAATAAATTTGTGAGTTCAGCATGAAAAGTTACACTAGAAACACCATCAGATTCTCTTGGGCAAAAATGTTGATGGCCATTGTAATTATATGAATAAATAAATATATATAATACCCCATATATACATATTTATATAATTTTATAAATATAATTGCCACAAATCGATAAATTTTGTAACAAATAATTTACTGGCAATATGTTTCTTTTCAATTCAAACACATTGACAGTAAATTAGTTGTATTAGTAAATTATCCTTAGTTGAGAGAGAGAGAAATATATTACAAATATGGACAGTGAAACATTCTTACGATCATTTGAATATTTACTAACTAATTTATTTTTGAAATAAAAACTTGTTTTCAAATGGCGGCATGCCTGGAATAAAATAGGTGAAAATAGATTTATACGGGCATAGAACACGTGGAATGGGAGCAATTATTCACCTCCGTCAGTTTCTTTGAAGGATTTCCACGCAGAATATTAATCCTGCCGTGATTCCCTACGTGATAATTTGCCGAATTAATATTTAAATAAATTATTTTCTTCCTTATGACTTTTGAATAATTTACTGCCAATTATATAGAAATAGGTTCTTCATTTTTCGTTCTATAATTAATTCCAAATTTCCTCATTTTCCGTTTAGACCTTGATATATTTTACAAAACATGCCTAGGAGGATTACACAAAGACTTTTTGTCAATTTTTTTTTTTTTAATTTAAATTCAAAAATAAAGGTTTCCCATTTCTTTACATTTTTCTAATATATTCAAAGGCGAAACTTTACACCGCTCATTAAAAAGTGCTATCAACTTTATTTTGGCTGTAAGGTCGGTGACCAAGATAAGACTTGGGCTCCTCATCATTGTTGTGAAATTTGTGCTCGACGTCTTACAGGGTGGATTGAAGGTGAACGTCATATGCCTTTTGTCAAGGCAATGGATCGAAATGACAGTGGATTTGCCTACCTAAAACAAAAATGTTCTAGCATAAGTGATGCGAAAATTAAAGAAGACATTCTCTTTGGACTTCAGATTCGAGAATTGCTGCAGGATGGAAATTTTCAAAATAGTTTGAATGAAGTTGAAGCAGCAGCATGGAATTCCTTTAGAAACGTTTGCTAGAACTTCTTAGGAAGTGTCAAGGTTGAAAATTACCGAGACATCGTTAATGATCTGTTGCTTTCCTACAAGACACTGGGATGTAACATGTCTCTCAAGATCCATTTCCTGCATTCACATCTGGATTTCTTACCAGACAATCTTGGTGTAGTTAGCGATGAGCATGGTGAGAGGTTTCATCAGATATATCAAGCATGGAGAAGCGGTACCAAGGTAAATGGAGTCCCGGTATGCTTGCTGACTACTGCTGGACACTCAAGAGGGATGTACCACAAGCAAAGTATAGAAGAAAATCCACTGTCACTACTTTTCAATAAAATAAATATATTTCGTTCATATAGGCCTATATTTTTAAAATAGAGCAATCCAAACTTAATTCATTAGATAATAAAAGGCATATATTGGATTTAATAAAATATTTATTTTGCCAATATTTCGGCTGGCTGAACGCCAACCTTTATCGAGGCATCACATTTTTGTATACACACAAAAATGTGATGCCTCGATAAAGGTTGGCGTTCAGCCAGCCGAAATATTGGCAAAATAAATATTTTATTAAATCCAATATATGCCTTTTATTATCTAATAGGCCTATATATTAAAAACATTTCAAAATTTCAAGTAGGTGTATCTCAAAAATCTTGCGTGATAGAAAACACTAATGGTATATTTGGAATCAGCACAAAGAGTTAAATTTTGATAAGATTCTGTTTCTTTTGGGACAAAGAAAATAATTTTTGATAAACCAGTGTAATGTATTAAGGTTTATGCAAAATTCTTACTTAATATTTTTGACATTTTTGCTGTTTTTATCCCAATACCAAAAAAAAGGCTGTAACTAAAAAACCATGGGTGATGGAAAATTTCTGAATAAATTTGTGAGTTCAGCATGAAAAGTTACACTAGAAACACCATCAGATTCTCTTGGGCAAAAATGTTGATGGCCATTGTAATTATATGAATAAATAAATATATATAATACCCCATATATACATATTTATATAATTTTATAAATATAATTGCCACAAATCGATAAATTTTGTAACAAATAATTTACTGGCAATATGTTTCTTTTCAATTCAAACACATTGACAGTAAATTAGTTGTATTAGTAAATTATCCTTAGTTGAGAGAGAGAGAAATATATTACAAATATGGACAGTGAAACATTCTTACGATCATTTGAATATTTACTAACTAATTTATTTTTGAAATAAAAACTTGTTTTCAAATGGCGGCATGCCTGGAATAAAATAGGTGAAAATAGATTTATACGGGCATAGAACACGTGGAATGGGAGCAATTATTCACCTCCGTCAGTTTCTTTGAAGGATTTCCACGCAGAATATTAATCCTGCCGTGATTCCCTACGTGATAATTTGCCGAATTAATATTTAAATAAATTATTTTCTTCCTTATGACTTTTGAATAATTTACTGCCAATTATATAGAAATAGGTTCTTCATTTTTCGTTCTATAATTAATTCCAAATTTCCTCATTTTCCGTTTAGACCTTGATATATTTTACAAAACATGCCTAGGAGGATTACACAAAGACTTTTTGTCAGTTTTTTTTTTTTTTAATTTAAATTCAAAAATAAAGGTTTCCCATTTCTTTACATTTTTGTAATATATTCAAAGGCGAAACTTTACACCGCTCATTAAAAAGTGCTATCAACTTTATTTTGGCTGTAAGGTCGGTGACCAAGATAAGACTTGGGCTCCTCATCATTGTTGTGAAATTTGTGCTCGACGTCTTACAGGGTGGATTGAAGGTGAACGTCATATGCCTTTTGTCAAGGCAATGGATCGAAATGACAGTGGATTTGCCTACCTAAAACAAAAATGTTCTAGCATAAGTGATGCGAAAATTAAAGAAGACATTCTCTTTGGACTTCAGATTCGAGAATTGCTGCAGGATGGAAATTTTCAAAATAGTTTGAATGAAGTTGAAGCAGCAGCATGGAATTCCTTTAGAAACGTTTGCTAGAACTTCTTAGGAAGTGTCAAGGTTGAAAATTACCGAGACAACGTTAATGATCTGTTGCTTTCCTACAAGACACTGGGATGTAACATGTCTCTCAAGATCCATTTCCTGCATTCACATCTGGATTTCTTACCAGACAATCTTGGTGTAGTTAGCGATGAGCATGGTGAGAGGTTTCATCAGATATATCAAGCATGGAGAAGCGGTACCAAGGTAAATGGAGTCCCGGTATGCTTGCTGACTACTGCTGGACACTCAAGAGGGATGTACCACAAGCAAAGTATAGAAGAAAATCCACTGTCACTACTTTTCAATAAAATAAATATATTTCGTTCATATAGGCCTATATTTTTAAAATAGAGCAATCCAAACTTAATTCATTAGATAATAAAAGGCATATATTGGATTTAATAAAATATTTATTTTGCCAATATTTCGGCTGGCTGAACGCCAACCTTTATCGAGGCATCACATTTTTGTATACACACAAAAATGTGATGCCTCGATAAAGGTTGGCGTTCAGCCAGCCGAAATATTGGCAAAATAAATATTTTATTAAATCCAATATATGCCTTTTATTATCTAATAGGCCTATATATTAAAAACATTTCAAAATTTCAAGTAGGTGTATCTCAAAAATCTTGCGTGATAGAAAACACTAATGGTATATTTGGAATCAGCACAAAGAGTTAAATTTTGATAAGATTCTGTTTCTTTTGGGACAAAGAAAATAATTTTTGATAAACCAGTGTAATGTATTAAGGTTTATGCAAAATTCTTACTTAATATTTTTGACATTTTTGCTGTTTTTATCCCAATACCAAAAAAAAGGCTGTAACTAAAAAACCATGGGTGATGGAAAATTTCTGAATAAATTTGTGAGTTCAGCATGAAAAGTTACACTAGAAACACCATCAGATTCTCTTGGGCAAAAATGTTGATGGCCATTGTAATTATATGAATAAATAAATATATATAATACCCCATATATACATATTTATATAATTTTATAAATATAATTGCCACAAATCGATAAATTTTGTAACAAATAATTTACTGGCAATATGTTTCTTTTCAATTCAAACACATTGACAGTAAATTAGTTGTATTAGTAAATTATCCTTAGTTGAGAGAGAGAGAAATATATTACAAATATGGACAGTGAAACATTCTTACGATCATTTGAATATTTACTAACTAATTTATTTTTGAAATAAAAACTTGTTTTCAAATGGCGGCATGCCTGGAATAAAATAGGTGAAAATAGATTTATACGGGCATAGAACACGTGGAATGGGAGCAATTATTCACCTCCGTCAGTTTCTTTGAAGGATTTCCACGCAGAATATTAATCCTGCCGTGATTCCCTACGTGATAATTTGCCGAATTAATATTTAAATAAATTATTTTCTTCCTTATGACTTTTGAATAATTTACTGCCAATTATATAGAAATAGGTTCTTCATTTTTCGTTCTATAATTAATTCCAAATTTCCTCATTTTCCGTTTAGACCTTGATATATTTTACAAAACATGCCTAGGAGGATTACACAAAGACTTTTTGTCAGTTTTTTTTTTTTTAAATCTAAATTCAAAAATAAAGGTTTCCCATTTCTTTACATTTTTGTAATATATTCAAAGGCGAAACTTTACACCGCTCATTAAAAAGTGCTATCAACTTTATTTTGGCTGTAAGGTCGGTGACCAAGATAAGACTTGGGCTCCTCATCATTGTTGTGAAATTTGTGCTCGACGTCTTACAGGGTGGATTGAAGGTGAACGTCATATGCCTTTTGTCAAGGCAATGGATCGAAATGACAGTGGATTTGCCTACCTAAAACAAAAATGTTCTAGCATAAGTGATGCGAAAATTAAAGAAGACATTCTCTTTGGACTTCAGATTCGAGAATTGCTGCAGGATGGAAATTTTCAAAATAGTTTGAATGAAGTTGAAGCAGCAGCATGGAATTCCTTTAGAAACGTTTGCTAGAACTTCTTAGGAAGTGTCAAGGTTGAAAATTACCGAGACATCGTTAATGATCTGTTGCTTTCCTACAAGACACTGGGATGTAACATGTCTCTCAAGATCCATTTCCTGCATTCACATCTGGATTTCTTACCAGACAATCTTGGTGTAGTTAGCGATGAGCATGGTGAGAGGTTTCATCAGATATATCAAGCATGGAGAAGCGGTACCAAGGTAAATGGAGTCCCGGTATGCTTGCTGACTACTGCTGGACACTCAAGAGGGATGTACCACAAGCAAAGTATAGAAGAAAATCCACTGTCACTACTTTTCAATAAAATAAATATATTTCGTTCATATAGGCCTATATTTTTAAAATAGAGCAATCCAAACTTAATTCATTAGATAATAAAAGGCATATATTGGATTTAATAAAATATTTATTTTGCCAATATTTCGGCTGGCTGAACGCCAACCTTTAAAATGTGATGCCTCGATAAAGGTTGGCGTTCAGCCAGCCGAAATATTGGCAAAATAAATATTTTATTAAATCCAATATATGCCTTTTATTATCTAATAGGCCTATATATTAAAAACATTTCAAAATTTCAAGTAGGTGTATCTCAAAAATATTGCGTGATAGAAAAAACAAATGGTATATTTGGAATCAGCACAAAGAGTTAAATTTAGATAAGATTCTGTTTCTTTTGGGACAAAGAAAATAATTTTTGATAAACCAGTGTAATGTATTAAGGTTTATGCAAAAATCTTTCTTAATATTTTTGGCATTTTTGCTGTTTTTATCCCAATACCAAAAAAAGGCTGTAACTAAAAAACCATGGGTGATGGAAAATTTCTGATTAGATTTGTGAGTTCAGCATGAAAAGTTACACTAGAAACACCATCAGGTTCTCTTGGGCAAAAATGTTGATGGCCATTGTAATTATATGAATAAATAAATATATATAATACCCCATATATACATATTTATATAATTTTATAAATATAATTGCCACACACAAATCGATAAATTTTGTTAGAAATAATTTACTGGCAATATGTTTCTTTTCAATTCAAACACATTGACAGTAAATTAGTTGTATTAGTAAATTATCCTTAGTTGAGAGAGAGAGAAATATATTACAAATATGGACAGTGAAACATTCTTACGATCATTTGAATATTTACTAACTAATTTATTTTGGAAATAAAATCTTGTTTTCAAATGGCGGCATGCCTGGAATAAAATAGGTGAAAATAGATTTATACGGGCATAGAACACGTGGAATGGGAGCAATTATTCACCTCCGTCAGTTTCTTTGAAGGATTTCCGCGCAGAATATTAATCCTGCCGTGATTCCCTACGTGATAATTTGCCGAATTAATATTTAAATAAATTATTTTCTTCCTTATGACTTTTGAATAATTTACTGCCAATTATATAGAAATAGGTTCTTCCTTTTTCGTTCTATAATTAATTCCAAATTTCCTCATTTTCCGTTTAGACCTTGATATATTTTACAAAACATGCCTAGGAGGATTACACAAAGACTTTTTGTCAGTTTTTTTTTTTTGAATTTAAATTCAAAAATAAAGGTTTCCCATTTCTTTACATTTTTGTAATATATTCGAAAGATATTATATATAAATAGTTACTATATCTCTATATATATAAAAGTCAATTTCTGTCTGTCTGTCTGTCTGTATCGCGATAAACTCAAAAACTACTGAACCAATTGGTACCAAATTTTGCATGTCACTTTTTATAAACCTGAGGAAAATTTTCGGCTGCATTTTGATTAGTATTTTTGGCTATTTCTTTTTTTAGTACGTACACATTGCAAAGCGCTTTCCATTTTTATTTAAATATCCTAACTTTCGAGTTTTAAAATATTCAAATTAATGAGGCCCCTAATACACATGGAATATTGAGCGTTTTCGATGTTATTCGAGTGATGATTTTTTGGCCCGACCAATCACATTCCTTCTTATGAAGGAATGCTGAGTATATATACTTAACACCAATGATCAACATTGAGGAAAAGCAAAATTTAATTTGCGACAATATTTTTACATATTTTACAAGAAAACCTATTTGTGAGGGCCTAGTTATTTTTATGATATATAGTTACATTAAAAAGATAAAGATATATAAGCTTAATTATCTTTGTATATATTTTGAAAAATTATTTTGAAAAGGCTCTTAAAAATATTTTAATATATGAGCGAACAAGGCCTTTATTTTGAACATAATTGATTTCAAGAATTTGAAATAAATAAAATAATTAAGGTTTTTAATTAAAAATAATAATAATATAAAAAGTCGCATATGCGACTAAAAAGACCGAGCTATTTTAAATTTTTACATAGGCAGGTATTGGTACACACTAGGGCTTCCAATCCCGGTACATATTTTCAATCCCGGGATTCGGGATTGCTTTTTTCTCAATCCCGGGATCCCGGGACATCCCGGGATTGAAAAACATTTTCGTCTTTCTACGCCAAGAGGTATATCGTTTCGTTTGTTATATTTTTATTTTTTTCTTTTATATAGTGCCAATGACGTGGCACTTACTTCGATTAAAACAACCTGAAAGCCATATATTTTGCGCCTGCTTATGAACTAAATCATTGCTTTTGGGTTACAGTTTGAAATTATCTGTCAATTACTGTACACACATCTGGAAAAAAATTACTGTTCTTGGAACTCTTAGACCACATCTCTTAATGCAGTGTTGGGCAGTATCCATTCAAAGTAATACATTACCTTGTAATTACGATTACTATGCAATGCATTACTTAGCAAAAATAATTAATTGCATTAGAATGTAAACATAATTACTCGCGTAATTCTATATATAATGATAGAAATTGTGAATAAAATTACTTGTAATTGTAATTATAGCAAATGTAATCATGATTATTTGCAATTGTGATTATAGAAAATGTAATCATTATTGCATTTCGCCCAACTATGTATTAATGTTTAGAAAGAAGACAGCACCGTTTTAAAAACCATGAATTACTTTATTTTAAGGATAAAAATTCAATTTCGAGAAAGATTTGAGCGTAGGAAAGATAATTTGTCAAGAGTGTCATCATACAAACTAGAACGTATCTTATTGCATAGGTATCCAGAGGCGGAGAAGACTCTTTTCGATTCCACAGGCGTTGGAGGAATTGTCAGCAAGTATTGATACACACTCTCTAAATGGGGTCCTCGTTTGCCTGACTGAGCAGCAATATTAAGTTCGTGGTTAATCATAGTTGAGTAGGATTCGGAGTCTCGTGTAGGTATTGCAATTGAAGTTGAAGAGGCAGCCTCAATAGCTTCTTGCAATCGGCGCTCAATTGTAAGATGGTCATTCGATTGTGATGGCTCATGGCGTTCTTGTAAACTCCGAGGAAGTTGCGAATTATCAGGCTGAATTCTTACTTCGGCCATTTATTCCTGTAACGTTTTAAGACGCAAAAGCAATTTCACGCTAAAGTCTTTGACCATCTTCTTTTTTTCTAACTGTGCTTGCGGATTGTGCAGATATTGGAGGACTAAAGATGTTTTATTGCATCGCTCTTCTAAAATTCTCTTTTGAAAAGATTTTTGCATATCTTTGCTGAGAGAATGAGATTGTGCTTGCAGCTCCTCTAGAAGAAACTTTACTGTTGCTTCTGCAGTCAAAAGCGTAGCGTCACGTCTACAGATAGCCGCCACAGCTGCCCGAAATGGTTTCAGTGCGGAAATTTCTAGCGTCATGATATCAAAATCTTCATCAGTTAGACGGACATTTGCATTCACATCTATTATCGCCTTATGAATCGCTGACTTCACACTGAGAAGTCTCTCCAACATGTTCAATAAACTATCCCAGCGCGTTCTGCAGTCGAGAATGAGACACATACTGGTGGAAATGCGATTATCTTGCCGCATGTAGTTCAGTAAGATCTCGTTCTTCAGCGGCGATCGTTTGAACAATTTCACAACCACACGAGTAATACACCAGTAATCCCGGGATTTTTCGAGCAGAATCCCGGGATTTCGGGATAATTATTTAGCTTCGGGATCCCGGGATCCCGGGAAACGGGATCCCGGGATTGGAAGCCCTAGTACACACCTCAGGCTTTAGTGAGGTTATTTCATAGTGAATGGTCGATATAGCTTTTAAAATGTGAACATTACTTTTTTAATATTTCTTAAATATTATTTTTGTTTTTAAAAGGTTATCAAATAATTTATTAAATTATAAAATAGCTAGGTATATTTCATATAGAATTTAGCAACATTATATCTGTGGTTTTATAAAATAGTGTTGTCTGCCATCATAATATTTATTGCTTAAAAATTGAAACCAGCTATAATATACAGTTGAATGGATAAGGCTTACCCAAAAATTGTATTTCAAATTGTGTGGTTGAAAAGCTTGAAAGTAACATCCTATTCGATTTGATTATTATCCTCACCCTGTACTCGTATACTGTCCTA
>CP092886.1:130495774-130568720 GCA_030710605.1 Cordylochernes scorpioides | reverse complement strand
AGAGCCTCAGATATCTCTATGCATCTCTATCACAGCAGCAGCAGCAGCAATGTCCATTATCTTGGATGTACGAGCTGTATAAAGCTGCTGCTCTGGGTCTATGTCAATTTTCTGCAAGGCTGCGGGCATGAGAATATGTGGGTAGGTGTTATTTCCACACTAGGACAGTTGTTGCATGTTCTATAGGTTCTTGTGCCATCTGGATGTATTGTCATTCTTTTATAATAATTTGTTCTAAGTCGTGTTATAGTTTTGTCATTTTTCTCTCGGAGTTTATTTCACATTTTGATATTTTCTTATTTTTTGTCCAATTATATTGTATTTTTCGAAAGCATTAGCGTCAAATAATGACATTTGTTCTTTCCTTTGGCTCAACTTTCTGGCTTCCTTTGCCAATTCAACTGCCATTTCATTACCCCCGATCCCAAAACGGGCAGGAATCCATTGTAGAATGCAGTTATTCTCCAATGATTCCAGTTGGGTAAATAACGAGTGTATTTTCTGTGTGATTTTAATATTGCCCTTCTGAATTGTTTCTAGAGCGGATATGGAGTCGCTGTATATTAAAATTCCTTCTGCTTGATGCAGGGATGGTTGGTAAAGGCATACGTCAAGAGCTTTCCAGATAGCTGTCAGTTCACAAGTGAAGTTTGACGATATCTTTCCTTCTCCTTCTTTGATTTTGATGTGTTTTCTATCTTGCAGTATTATGTTAATTCCGGCCCCTCCATTACTCAGGGTAAGGTCTGATGATCCATCTGTATATGCTGTTAAATAATTTCTCTGATCGCATAAACCAATTGCGCCAAGTCCTTTCTTTTTAAGTATGTTTTTGTTCTCTTTCTTATTGTAGGGTTCATTCAGTTTAAGATTGATTATTACATTTGATGGCATAGGAAAGAAAATATTGGTTCTTCTTGAATTTGAAATTCATTATGTTTCATATTTATGCTCTTTCTAATATTTTTGTTGTACTGAAGTGT
This sequence comes from Cordylochernes scorpioides, assembly GCA_030710605.1. Taxonomy (NCBI): domain Eukaryota; kingdom Metazoa; phylum Arthropoda; class Arachnida; order Pseudoscorpiones; family Chernetidae; genus Cordylochernes; species Cordylochernes scorpioides. The sequence continues at coordinate 130,567,737 of CP092886.1, read as the reverse complement.
TGAAGATCTTTTGAGTCTTTCTTTTTGTGTCCAGTTTAAATAGGTTCTATGGGATATGTGTTCGGTTTATTTACTTTACAAGCTATTGGTAAATTTTATTGTTTTTAATTGTCTTTTGCTTTCGAGTAGGTCTAGACCACATTCTCTTTGAATTCTCTCATTGTTGGTGGATGAAACAGCACCAGTGATTATTTTGGCCGCTTCTGCTTGAACACTGTCTAGTCTTCTTTTTAATGATGAACTTGAGGGAGTCCAGACGGGTGTTGCATATTCCATTATTGGCCTTATTAAGGTGGTATATGTTGTTCTAAGAATTTTGAGTTTTGCTTCCCAATTTGTTCCACATAGCCTTCTCAGAATGTTTAGGTTTCTGGTAGCTCTATTTGAGGGTGCTAATTATGTGTTCTGTAAATCGCAATTCCTCTTCAAGTATCACACCTAGGTATTTTGGAGATCTAATTTTATCAATTATTTGGTTGTTTATGCTTATTTTAGGGTTAAATTTATGCTTTTTTTCCTGTCAGTGGAGAAGACGCATAGGTTTGTTTTTATTGGGTTTATGGTCATTTTTAGTTTCATTGCCCACTTCTCCAGTCCTCTCATTGATATGTTCGGTATTTTTTCTGATTTTTCTATACTGCTACTTGTGTGCCATGTGGCTATATCATCTGCATAACAGGCGAAATTTGTGTCTTCAGTGAGGTAAAGATGGATGTCGTTAATGTTGTGTCGTAATTAGACGTACAACAACTCAAACTTGACCATGACTCTTTATTCAGCTCTTATCATTTTTTTTGTCTCCACTTGTTTCTTTCTCACAGGTCGCAATTGATTGATATGCGTTTTATACACGAGGCCTTCGCAACCTATAAGGTAGTGACGGCAGCTCAATTATTTGAAAATGGTACCTTTTTTTTCCATTTAGGTCCAGTTGCATAGTTGCGGAAATAAACCTCGCAACCTGTAGTAAACTGCTCCTGCCTTCTTACGGCCTCATGAAATACCTCTCGCGGATTTCCCATCTTTGGCATTAAATTCGAGAATCTTGATCTTAAACTTCTCTTCATTAGAAGTTCCGCGGGGGATTCCTTTATTACAGTTTGGGGGAATGCTCTATGAGTAAATAATAATCTTTGTAGATTCGTCTCTAAATCATCCTTCCCATTATTCTTTCTCAAAAAGTTTTTAAACTCTCTTAAATATCTCTCAGCTAAGCCATTTGTACTAGGATTATACGGTTTGGTCTTAGTGTGCCGTATATCATTCATTTTGGTAAATTGCTCGAATTCACCGGAGACAAACTGTCTTACGTTATCTGTAAACCAAAAATTAGGGCAATCCAAATCTGGCGAAAATTTCTCCAAGATGACTTATAATCGTTTTGCTGGTAATATCTTTGAGGATAGAAGGAACCGATTCTTTGTTTGCATCGTAATGTGTGACAAAACAGACTTATCGGTTAATAATGATTTACATTTTTAAAATGACATTCGATGTTTTTTCGTCCAATTCCATCTACAATTTTTTTTTTCAAAAGTTGATAGAATGGCGCTAAAATGTTTGCCATATTCTTTATGAATCTAGAATAATAAATTGCGAAACAATTTTAGGTTCAGGCGCCTCTATCACTGCTTTAAATTTATTTTCTAAGGGATGCAGTCCATATTTTTCAATTTTACAGGCTAAATATTCCCCCGAATCCCTTTTAAATTTACATTTATCTCTGTTTAACTTTAAACCTTTTTCTAGCAATCTTCTAAACACTAGATCCAACTTTTGTTCATGATCTTCAAAGTCTTTTCTTGCAACCAAAATATCATCTATGTAGCAGGCCACACCTGGCAAATCAGCAAATAGACCTTCCATAATCCTCTGAAATTTATTTGGTGCTACCGCTACGTCATATGGTAGTCTTTTATAAGAAAACAACCCCTTTGTTGTGTTTATATTAATAATAGCTTTGGCTTCTTCCGCTAACATTACTTGTAAGTAAGCCTGTGATAGGTCTAGAGTCGAAAGTTCGGTGCTTGTAGATAATTTTGAAAATATTTCATCGATCGATCTATCGTATCGTATAGGGATACCTCGTAATTATATTGCTTTATTAGCTGTACAACTAAAATCACCACATATCTCCTTACACTACCATCCTTTTTTAATACCGGTACTATTGGAGCGGCCCAATTTTCATGAACTATAGGTTCTAAAATACCAGAATTCACTAAACGATCAATTTCATTCTATACCTTGGTTTTTAGAGAAAAAGGTAAACATATGGCCTTACAAAACACAGGAGTCACACCCTTTTTTCAATTAAAATTTATTCTAACATCGTTTAGACGGCCCAAATCTTTGTTGAACAAATCTGCATACCTATCCATCAAACTATTTCTATTAGATTCATTATTTAAATTTTTAATGCTAAATAATCTAGAATAATCAAGTTTTAACTGTTTAAACCATTCTCTTCCTAATAAAATTACCTGGATATTTTCATTTACAACTATTAATCGTAAATATTGGTTGGCTTCTTTTACAAAAACATTTCTTTGACCTATAATCTCTATTGATTTCCCACAAAAGGATTTTAATCTTATATTTGTTGGAAATAAGGAAATTATTATAAATCTTCTTGTTTGAATATCCAAATTTCTTGTTTTATTTTGTGACTAATTTCAATGAGTTCCTTTATGTTTTCTTCTGTTTTATATATTTTAAGAAGTTCATTGATATTGTCTCTCTCTGCAATCATTGCCTCGATGTAGTGGTCCTTCCAGTAAGGTATCCACAGGTATTTACGTCTACCTCTAGGTATCGATGCTTTTGCAGCTTTGGATATGTTCGAAGAGAATTTTTCCAAGTTTTTGTCAATCGTTCTGTGATATAATTCTTCATTGCACAGTTTTTAAAGCTTTTCTGTGATTTTTTTGCAGTGTTCTTTTATTCTGTTGGACATTCTCAATTTTGAAGTTTAGCATTGTTAAAATTGGTCTGTGGTCACTGATTGCACTTTTCAGGATTTTCCATTGTTTTGTGGGTGCGATGTTGTAATTTATCGCTGTGATGTCTATTGCGGATTTTGTGCCTGTGGACTTGGATAGATAGGTGTTCTTTTCGTTATTTAACGGTGTAAGGTAGAGGTCGGTTAGCATCTCCTCAACCTGCTGACCTTTGTTATCCTGGACAGGTGATCCCCAAGTTGGACTTTTGGCGTTAAAATCACCGAGTATGATTGTGATATCCAAAGACGCTTCACTTAATGTCTCTATCAGGCCTGTATTGATGCTAGTATTATCGGGGTGATAAACATTTATGATTGGTATTGTTTTATCTGGGAGATAGATTTCTATTGCCTGAGCTTCTGTCGTGCTTTCTGTAGGCTGGACTTCTGCCCCCCCCCCCTGGAATACCGTCACTACAGGACAAAGCACTTTTGGTGAATTTTTTAAATTGCGATCAAGAATCTGCCACTGAATTTTTAACAGCGTTTCGTTCCTTTAAAGATATTTCGAAGCGGTAAAGCACCCATGAGTTGCTACTCTCTAAGGCGAATGATTAAAAATTTTGAGGAAACTGGATCTCTGGAAGCAAAACCTCGGAGTGGAAGACCATCGACATGCAAGTCAGTGGCTGTTACGGTTTTGCAGAATGTTGAAGCTATTGAAACGTTATCCACGTATGGAAAAGTAAGTGCTCGACAAGTTTCTCGACAAACGGGGATTTCGTATGGAACAGTTTGGAGAGAACACACATTCAGAATTTTTCTTTAAATATACCCAAACAAAATTCAAAGTTTTCACGAGTTGAAAGTCAGCGATTTTGAGAAGCGTCGAGAATTCGCTGCATAGGTTTTCTGGCAAATTGATATTGATGAAAACTGGTTGTCGAATGTTCTGTGGACAGATGATGCTCACTTTTCTCTAAAGGGAGAATTTAACATTCAAAACAGCCGCATTTGGGCAACAGAAAACCCAAGGCCTTTTACAGAAATACCACTTCATCAGCCCAGAGTTACAGTTTTGTGTGGGTTCACTTCTTCCTTTATTATTGGGCCATTTTTCTTTGAAAATAATCAATGAAAGAACTATTAAAAGTGTTTTTGTAACTGCTCTCTCTGGTGAACGTTATTTTCAACTTTTGAGAGAAAATGGTATTCCCATATCTCCTATCCCATATCTCATATCTCCCGCGGTGCCAAACAATTGCTGAAGGATACGTTCAGTGAAATTCGTGGGATAAGTCGCCACTTTATATTGCAGTGGCCTCCAATATCACCAGACTTGACGCCTTTTAATTTCGGCTATGGGGGTACGTTAAGTCGATTGTTTATCGATGCCGGTCTACCACATTGGCAATGTCGAAGGCTTCTATCAGATGGCACGTTTTATAAATTTCAACAGAAATATTATTTAATGCTGTCCATTCTGTCATCTATTGTCTGCAGGCGGTGTTCGAGAATGAAGGGCACCACATTGAGAAAGGAATGTGACCTAATACAAGAGAGAAGGCAGTTACCTCATGTGTTATATAAGCTGACATGTATTATACTATCTACCAATATTTAGCAGCTCTTTGTTTTGGGTTATGGGAATAATAAATGCTGTCCTCCTTGACTCTTTTTTTTTTCTGTGAACAGTAATTTTTTTGTTTGTCATTTGCTCACATATTATGTCGTGCAGGCCAAAGTGTTATAACTTCTCGAATAACACTGGTACACACAATTTTACCCCTTATGTTTAGTTTATAGCTTTTCGCTCATTATCTCTGTACCCCCCCCCCCACTCTAGAAATTTTGCGCAAAAAAATTATACAAACGTTTTTCCCATCACGTTTTCAACGCAAAAGGTCGATTTAAAAATGAATTTTATTTGAGAGGATACATTTTCAAAATTGTGTACAGTATAATAAACAATGAAAACATTTGACAAGCCCATAGGATATTTGGAATAAAGTACGACAAATATATTTTGTCACTCCCCTCTATATTTCTTTTGTTGGATCATGGCAACTATCCCGTTAAATAGTCAAGGGTCGCCAATTAGTCAAGAAACTACACATTCCTTATAGCAAGAAATCCTATTAGTAGTGCCATCATAATTTTTAGTACTATATTAACATTTCAAAAATTCGTGTATTGATATCAGTAGTGTTTTTCAAACATTCAATCTATTTCACAGAACTCTATCTAAAATATAAATATTTTTTTGCTAGGTGTTTTAATTTGCATATACCTATTTTACATATATCAGATTGTATTTAAAAATCGTCAACCAATTCTTCTAACTTTTGGCGAAATGGTGTTTTATTAATTTATCATTTGATATTATTAGGGTTCTTTCCTGGTATTCAAAAAGGAAAAATACGTGTCGATCAGTTATATTTTTCAATTTATCAAACAATTTGGCCGCTGAATCTCTGATTCTGGTAGAGCGCCATTTAGCGAATAAAATTGTAACTAAAAATCAATATCGAATTTTTCATTATTTGCCATAAAAAATCCCATTGCATCTTGAACGCAATGGTGTTTACCGCATTGCTCTAGCGCAAATATTCGCGGAGTTATTAATTTTTAAAATTGTGCGGGACTTTTGGATCACCCTGTATTTTCTCCAAGTAACATACTCTCCTAACTGAATCGATTTGTATGAAGACATTTATATATAAATATTCTATAGGAATCGATTCACAGTAAAGAATGGATATTTGCTGATTATTTTTTATTATTATTTTTTAAGATATATATGACATTTATATACAGAGAGAGAGAGAGAGAGAGTATATATAAAACACACTACACTATGGTCTTAGCCAAAAGACTGAGAAGCGATATTTTTATAGAGAGATGATCTGGCTTCGTGTTTTCTGCTCGAGTGAGTGTTTTGCTGTAGGAATTTAGTTCTTGCCTTCTAAAAATGAACTGGTCTATGTCTGCTTTATGTAATTTTCCCCGAAATAATTTTGTATCTGACAATCAAGTATGATACAGCAATAGTGTCATAATAATTATCTGACTAAAAACAACTATTTTTGCCGAACTTGGTCAATTTCAATTTTTCTTGGCTAAAATGCGTCAATTATCTCTTTAAAATTTTCTCTATTTCCTGTTAAAATTTCAACCAGATTAGGTCCATATTGAGGATTTGTATAGCCGACAAACATACATTACATACATACATACGCCGAGCGTGCGGCCACGCTAGTTTTAGCTCCGCCGTTTTCGCCTCGGGCGCGTGTGTCAATGGCGAAAGAAAAGCCAAATTTGGTACTGGCGAGTAGCCCGGAAGCAGCTGAATTCGTGCCTGAAAGGCCCAGCTGTGTACCCCAAACCGGTGACGAGATTTCATCAAAAATCGTTCTACAGAAGATCATTTCTGAAGAATCGCTTGAAAAAGCTAATCATGCAAATTCGCCGGCAGGCAACGTGCATGTAAATTTGGCCGCCGCGCGTGACATCACGGCGCCGAAGACCGCTGCTTCAACCAGAGAGAACCCAGCCAACCCGGCCTCGCTCAACTGGGCCGATAGCGAGATGGCGGAGGTGGACGCCAACGACGGCTACACAGTCGTGAAGGGCAAGAAGAGGCGCCTCGGCTCAACATCACCTGAGCACGCTGCAAGGCAGCCCAACAAGCCTGGAGACCAGCGCAGCTCCCAGCAGCGGAAGCGGCCAACAGGGCCGAGAGCAGTGCCGGCTCAATAGATCAAGGCGACACGCGCGAACATCGCCGCAGCCAAGGCGAGGCAGACCTCTTCCACCCACGAGAACTACGTCTTCGTGGAGCTGTGCCCAGACATCCCGGACTACTCCTACCTTCGGGCAATGAGCAAGCTATTCGGAGGGCCTGGAGGCATAACACAATTCAACAGGATGAACAGCCACTACATCGTGGGGGCTTGGAGACCAAGGATCTTGCGCGCCGTCTAGTTGAAGGCGGCCTAGAGATCGAGGGAACGACCCTTAGGGTCTTCCCCTACCGCAAGAGGGCCGAGCGAATCATCGTCGCCAACCTGCCCGGCTTTGTGGAGGACAGCGCCGTCGTGAACGCCCTGAACCCATTCGGGAAGGTCACCTCCATCGCCCCCATCCTGGTCAAAATGGGGGAGTTCACCATCACCGACGACCGCCGGGAGGCCTTCATCCTGCTCAACGACGGCATCAAACTAGACAGGCTGCCCACCCTCCTGGACATCAAGTCCAAGGGAGACTCCGTGCCGGCCTTCCTCTCCTTCGGCATCAAGTGCTCGAAATGCGGGAAACAGGGCCACCGCAGAGCCAACTGCCCAGCGCTCGCCAGGCAGAACAGCAGCCCCAGGCAAGCAGCGTCTCCCACCGACGCAAGGCTCCCCCCCCTACTCCTCCTCAACGGCCAAGGAAGCCAGCACCTGCGCCCGCAACACCGGCGTCCCCTGTCCAACCTGCGAAGACATCAACCGAGGCTCCGGCGATCCCCTCGGCGCCCCATCCTGACGAACCGAAGGATCTCGCCCAGCCTGCCCCTGCTGCCCACCCTGCTCCTCTGGCTGCCCCGCGGCCCCCCGGGGCTGGGACCCCTCTTCTCGACTGCGAGATGACGAACGAGGAAGAAATTTCAACCTCTTCCACGTCTTCCCAGAAGCGCACCGGACGCGCCTAGCTGGAGAAACACTTGACGGGCTCCCCACCCTCCCCATCGTCCAATCCGTGCTCCAGGACCTTGGCAGAGCTAAGACCCTGGATCTCCTCTCCTCCCGAAAGATGCTGAAGGAGAGCCTGCGCTCGCTACCGGACGCCCAAGTTGCCTCTCTCCTCGAGCTGACCGACACCATCCTGGCCGCTCACCCTGCCGCCGACTCCACTGTACAGAGGGTCCTCACGAGGGTCAGGAAGCCGCTTGAGAAAAAGCGTCGTTGAACTACAGGGTCGCTACCATCAACGCGCGAGGGTTCGCCACTCGGGGGAGGAGCCTTGTCCTGTGTCATCTCCTCAAACAACATCGAGTGGATATGGCGTTTGTTTAGTAGACAAACGCATTTCATCTGGATAGCCGCCAAGACCTCTGCCTCGGCTACAACGCTGTTGTCCTAACCCATCCCGTTGCCATCCCGGGATCCGGACTCGCCTGCGTCTTCGGGCCAGGCGTAGCCGTGCTACAACAGCGGATCCTGTGGCCGGGCCACATTGCCTTGGCAACCATAGATGTCCACGGCGAGGTTATGACGGCCATCAACGTCCATCTGGCTCACGAACCCCGCGTGAGGAACCAACAACTGGATCTCCCCGCGGCGACAGCGGCACAGGAGGAGGAGGGGGCCTGCTGGATCTTCGGCGACTTCAACATCAGGGATCGGGACCCCTCATCATCATCATCATCGTCGGATGCCCTCGCCGCTCTACTGGACCTGGCCGCGCTGGTCGACCTGGCCACCCAGTTCGACGCCGCCCACCTGCCCACCAGAATCGCAAGGCACGGCGACCAAGTCGAATCCAGCCGCCTGGACCGGATCCTCGTCCCTGCTGGAGTCCTGGATCGCGTGTCCATCTACGCGACCAGCCACTACCACCTCTCGGACCACCGCCTCGTGCTGCTCCAAGTGTGACCGCCCACCATCGCCGTCTCCTCCCCCACCCAGCCTCGCTTGGCCGCGATGCTCCGCTCGGGCCTTGCTCTCGAACATCTGGCTGGCTACATCCGGGAGCTCGAGGAAGAAATGGAGCACGATGACGACGACGGGATCCTATGGGACAGGTGGACCACCATCAAAGCGGGGCTACTGGCGGAGGCCAGATCCCTGCACGACCCGCGCCACGCTGCCAGCGACAGCTACATCTACAGGGCAAGGCGCTATATCACGGCGCAGCTCGAGGCCTCCTCCATCCGGGCCGACTACCCATCGCTGCCGGACCTGACACGCGCCATCCGCCTCCAACGCCCGGTCAGCGTCATCAGGGACGAGCAGGATAACATCATCGAGGGCCCCGAGCTACGGCGGAGGGCGTACGCGACCTTCCAGCCCCGCTTCGCCCGTTTCACCAGCGATCCAGCTGCGGGAGCCGCCTTCATCGCCAGCAGCGCGCTCACCACCACCCGCGAGCTGAGCGAGGAGGACCCTCTCCACCGGCCGGACATCAGCCCCAGCGAGATCGCCAACGCCATCGAGCACCTCCCTCGCGGGAAGGCCCCCGGCTGGGACGGCTTGCCGTGCGAGCTCCTCGTCGCCTTTAACGAGGACTTCTTCGCGGAAGCTCTGGCCCGGGTGTTCGCGGCATCACGGCTGTGCCCTGCCTCCGTCGACGCGGCGCAGCTCCATCTGCCTCGTGCCCAAGGCCCGCGGAGGTCGCGGCCTTGATGGCTACAGGCCAGTCGCGCTGCCCTCGGCCGACTACAGGGTCCTGGCCGCCATCCTTCACCTGCGGACCCTTGTGCCGGAATGCCAGACCAACGCCGTCCCCGGGAGGTCCCCGTCATAGAACATCGCCATGGTGACGGACGCCGTCGAGGAGGCCACCGCCCTGGGCTCGCCGCTGGCCGTCATGGGCGTAGACCTGGAATCCGCCTTTGATTCATTAGACCGCGGCTTCCTGGAGTCCCTGCTAACGTCCCTCCGCCTCCCGCCGGCCTTCAGGGCCTGGATCAACATCCTCTACGCCGGGGCGGACGCCACCATCCAGGCCGGAGGCTTCTACACCACCGCCTTCCCCCTCCTCAACGGCCTACGGCAGGGCTGCGCAAATTCGCCGGCAGGCAACGTGCATGTAAATTTGGCCGCCGCGCGTGACATCACGGCGCCGAAGACCGCTGCTTCAACCAGGGAGAACCCAGCCAACCCGGCCTCGCTCAACTGGGCCGACAGCGAGATGGCGGAGGTGGACGCCAACGACGGCTACACAGTCCTACACACACCAAGGGCAAGTAGAGCAGGAACGGCTTCGACTGGCTGGTCGCCAGCAGCATACCGTAGAATGAGTCCTGCAATGGGGTTCTTACCACGTTGGCCCAAGACACCTCGTCGTTTACCTCGAGGAATGTAGCCATGAGGGTTGTCCTTAGGGCGGTGAGCAATCTTGAACATCCTTGTCCCGGAGAGGTTCTTGAGATCCTCGTTATTTTGTAGGCTTTCCAGAATCATGTTGTTGGTTGTGCAGCTTTCTACAAGGAACAAACAATATCTGGGATGGATGGTCGGTCTTTCCATGCCAAGGATGCACGGGAAGGGAGCTCTGTTTAGAGTATGTTCCAGAGTTGGAAGAAAAGTGTTATCTGTCGATGCCAGTATGCTGAGGCGACGACCTGGTTGTCTAATCATATCAGAGCAGTGACGATGTTGCGGTCATTAGAGCTGAGTGGGATGGGGTTGCTCGCATAACTAGTCCCGCAGGGGTATAGTTATCATTGGGGATGAGGGTGGCGACCGTCCTCGAAGACTTCAAGCGGGCCTTCGGTATCGCCGTCAACCTCGGGAAGAGCGCGGGCCTTTGGTGCGGCGCCTGACGCAACCGCGACGACTCCCCTCTCGGCGCCTCCTGGTCGACCACCTCCATCAGGGTCCTCGGGCTCGACATCGCCCCCAGGAGCTCCGTAGCCCATCAGGAGCAGCATCTTCTCGCCCTCCTGGAGTCCGCCTGCCGCAGATGGACGCCCTTCACCCGCGGCCTATCCCTCGTCGGGCGAGCTAGAGCGGCGAACTCGCTGGTGGGCTCCACCATCCAGCATCACCTGCACGGTTACCTGCCATCACCCCCGACCATCGCCAAGCTGCAGGCCTGACTAGCGAGGTTCGTCTGGGGACCCGAGCACACGGCGTGGGTTCCCGCCGCCGTCATGGCGAGGCCCGTTGCCATCGGAGGCCTCGGCCTCCTCGACCTGGCAACCCAACTCCAGCTCGCCTGCCTCAAGGGTGTGCAGGCCTCGCTCCGCGGAGGCAGGAACGGCTTCGACTGGCTGGTCGTCAGCAGCAGCGAGGCCTGGATCCGCCCCGCCGTCTCCGGTTGCTGAAGCTGTGGGAGGAGGCCTCCAAGATCCTGAGCCTCAATCACCGGGCGGTCCCCATATCTCAGCTGCTGGACATCCCAATCATCGGCGGCTGCCGGTTCCTTCGCCCTCCCGACCTCCTGGCCCCAGCGCGCTAGCTCGGAGTCCGAGTCCGGGACTTTCTGGCCGAGGACCGTCACATCGCCCGCCCTACACGCTCCGCCCTGGCTGACGCCGCGGCCCTTGGCGCCTTCTGCCGGAGGCTGACCGCCGAGAACGACGAGGGCTTCCGGGAGACTTCCTGGGCTGCTGCTGTGGTGCTGCGCGGGACGGCCACGCCGTTCCTAAACGGCCTCACGACCCGCTCGGCTCGACGGGCCCTGGATCGTCCGCGCCTCGCGGCCACGCCGATCTCCCGATTCCTGGCGAGATGGGCACTAACCATCAGCCCACCAGGATCGACTGGGCCTCGCTGCGCCTTCTCGGGCCACGAGGCTGACGCGGCCCTCAAGTTGGCCCTCCACGCCCTGCCCCATCCGGCCCATCCTGCCCATCCTGCCTCGGTCGGCCCCTCCTGTCCTGCCTGCGGGTCCATCGACCGCTCCCTCAGCCACCGTTACTGGTGCTGTCCCTCCATCAGGCCTCTCATTAGAGAGGCCTTCAACATCATAGGGCGGCCCACTGACCTGCAGGCTTGGATCTTCGGCGGGTCTGGCATTGAGGACGACGCCCTTTCCATCCTGGCGTCGGCAAAGTTGCGAATTTATCGCTACTTTGTCCAGTTTGGGCTCGGAGAAGCGGTGGAGGACCCGCTCCTCGCCTGGTCCGGGACCCTCCGGCGTCGAGGTCTCCTTCCATCATCCCCCTTGTAAAATATATGTAACATATGTGTAAATATTTCATTTCTTTATGCAATATATTTCTTTTCCTTCTCTCTCTCTCTCTCTCGTTGATCAATTGATGTAATATTGTCTAGAAGACAATAAATAATGTTTAATTGTCAATTGTCATACATACATACATACATACACATACATACACGAGGCGAGCAGCCGCGCTGTTCTTTAGCTCCGCCGTTTTCGCCTCTGGCGTGTGTTAAAATGCCGCTGAACACGTCGAAAGTGGTACTGGCTGAAAGCTCTGAAAGAGCTGATCATGGGCCTGGAAGGCTCAGCTCTGATCTCCAAGCCGTTCCCGAGAAATCGGCGAAAATCAATCTTCAAAGCGAAAAATCGAGCATTGGAGAGAAAAATTCTAATCGTGTAAATTCGCCCGTTGGCAAAATACATGCAAATTCTGCCGCGGTGAACGGCGGTGACGTCAGGCCTTCGACATGCGGTGCTGTGGAAGCTGCGGAGGGCTGGGCTGATAGAGTGGAAGCGGCGGAAGCAGGCGATGACGGCTACACCGTTGTACGAAACAAGATGAATAGGCTGTGAACGCTGCTTCCAGTTATGAATCCCACGAGCTGGTGGGTTCTAAAGGTAGGATGTTAGAAAACTGGTAAGGATTGGGAGATGGTCTTAGAAGGCCATCTCCTGGAGGCAAATTCTAGTGGCATGGACAGTAAGGGAGCTTGATGCTAGGGTAACGTCTATGGAAGAACGCAGGGATCCATTGGAGCAGGTTAAAGGTGTTAGAGCACCCAGAAACTGTAGACCCATCATTGAAGCAGAGGACTCCAAACTGGCTCCACGAGCGTCGCGGGTGGCTCCACGGCCCCAGATTGGAGAGTGGGCATTGGCGTCCATGCCAAGGATGCACGGGAAGGGAGCTCTGTTTAGAGTATGTTCCAGAGTTGGAAGAAAAGTGTTATCTGGCGATGCCAGTATGCTGAGGCGACGACCTGGTTGTCTAATCATATCAGAGCAGTGACGATGTTGCGGTCATTAGAGCTGAGTGGGATGGGGTTGCTCGCATAACTAGTCCCGCAGGGGTATAGTTATCATTGGGGATGAGGGTGACAAATTTTGAATCAGGCCATTTGAAATTCTTCGGCAAGTCTTGTAGCAGAATGGCGTCTGTTCTTTGTTCTGCTGCTATGCTGGAGAGTTCGAGTACTGCGGAAGGTGTCTTCCTGAGATTGGCTGGAATAACTTCGAAGGATCTAGTCATTCCGGGTGAGTTGAGCTAATTTGGCCTTCACCGGCGGGCAAGTCCAGGCTGTGGCGTAGTAATTTAGCTCCTCAAACACTGTCGCGGTTTTCTTGCAGTAGTGGCATTTTGCAGAAGAGTTAGGGCAAGAGTGACCTTCATGGCCGATTGTGCCACACTTGTAGCAGATGGGTTGAGCAGCAGGGCAAGCTGTAGCACGGGGGCCAAAGCTGCAGCAGCGGTAGCATTGTTTTATGGAGATACTTCTTTCATACCGTAGAATGAGTCCTGCAATGGGGATCTTACCACTATGGCCCAAGACACCTCGTCGTTTACCTCGAGGAAGACTGTGATGTAGCCATGAGGGTTGTCCTTAGGGCGGTGAGCAATCTTGAACATCCTTGTCCCGGAGAGGTTTTTGAGATCCTCGTTATTTTGTAGGCTTTCCAGAATCATGTAGTTGGTTGTGCAGCTTTCTACAAGGAACAAGCAATATCTGGGATGGATGGTCGGTCTTTCCATGCAGTTCAAGGAATTGGGGAAACTTTTTTTAGTTTTAAATCTCGCTGCGAGGGTCGAAGCAACTTGGGTGGTCCTGGTGTGGATGACCAGCCATCCATTGAGGGAGGCATCAGGATAATTCAGGATTGAAGGGTCTGCTTTTTGTACTTCACGTAGGAATACGCGTGCATCCTTGGATGGATTGTTTGACTTTATGAGTACGTGTGATTCATTAGGCGGTTGTGAGATTTTCAGGGGCTGGTTTAGTCTGCTGATTTTTGAGAGTGGGATAAGTTTTGTGACGCTTGGCTTGGATGTGAAGTTTGAGTAGGGTTTCTCTTTGAAGGGTTGATGCTCTTTGGCTTGATTCATCCCCTTATAAACATCAGGTATTATATCCTCGTTACTTTTAGAGCCCATCCCATCAGGGATAGCATTCACTTAAGTTGTTCTGCAGTCATGCCGCTCGAATTTCCTACTTCAGTCGTTTTTCTTGTAGCCTTCTGGTGGATAGCTGGAGCTCGGGACTGTTGACCCACGGATTTGGTCGTGGCATAGTGGGCAGCGTGGTTCTCATAGCAAAGTCCACTGTGTTGTGATGATGGTCGACGGGACTGAGAATACCAGTGGTTTCCCCCGCAGAACCGGCAGGGTGACGGTGGTTGGAGAACATGTGCATTTGATGCCTTTGGTTGACTGTAATGTTTTCATACACACTCCATAGGGCAGTGAGTCCTCGGAATAGTAAGGCGATGAATTGTTTCCTCCGTTGCTGAATGCGAGTTCATACCACTCCCTGAGTGTACAATTTTCACCAAATGTTCGCTTGTAAAGGGCAGTCCATCGGTAAGCGCTTCGAGGATTTCTTCCTTGGGATGACCTAGTTATCGACCCATGGCCAACTTGTTTCTATCTATTATACTCAATTAGAGTGTTCCAAATATAGAATTTCAATGCGAAGAAAATTGTAAATACTTCCCTTATTTGTAGCTAGGAATAAGTCCAATAGTGTCTGTTGTGCCAGCAGGTAGTAGATTTCGTCCAGTCTGAGCTGGCGGAAAATTTACAATGGTTGCTGATTCAGGTGGAGCATCAGTCTCTTCAGTCTGTCTTGGGTGTCAATCCTTTTGGTCTGCCTGGCAATCAACATCTAGAAATTGCTCTCAGCGGGAAACTTACCATCGCATGTTAGTATGCTGAAGTCCCTGGTGGGAAGATACTATTCTTAGAATATACAGGAAATCGAGGCTTGTCTCGGCAGTCGTAGCAGATATTGGCACGGCATCTGAGTCCTTCCATCATAGTTTTGTACACTTCTTTATCATTTGAATTGTAAAAGTTTGTGATTTTAAAGGTTCTAGGTGGTTTGTGAATTTATTTGAAATTGATGTATCTAAATTAACATGCAAATGTCTATATGAAATGTAAAATTCAAAATTAATTTTTAATGCCTTAATATCAATTTTTGTTTAGAGATATATTTATAACCCAGGTTCTTGGAGCGCAGAAGGCCAACTACCCGGTATTGATTTGTGTGTGAATGGTTTAGAAAAGAATTCAAAATGTCTAAAATATTATACCTATTTTTCAATGAATTTTAATTCTATGAAATTATTCTGTTAAAATATAAATGTAATAAATTATTTTTCTCGTTATTTCCGCGTAGAGTTGGCGTACTGTGCGCTCCTTTAATATATATCTCTATTTATTTTGAATTAATTAATTATAATTCCATTAACGCTCCAGCAATTTAATTTTACTTAATTGCGAATATTCGTCGTTTTCAGTAGATATAGAAATCTGATTACAAACACAATATATTCACCTGTACTACTTTCAGTTTACAAACTAGATTCAATATAAGAGCGATACATTTTATAAAATAGAATATATTTTCAACAAAATTCAGGTAATGAATCTAAATATTCTGAGGCAAACAAAGAACATTTATTCTATGATTAAATCAATAAAAAACAGTTCTCAAGTGAAGACAATGTTCTTGAATGCTAAGTTCTTCACATTAAAGAATCCTGCTGTAAGAAAAGCAATAGGTCTAGGCACAGTGGGTTCCATTATTTATTGTTACAGGGACCCCATTCCATTTACTAATAAATCATATTTCGCTCCTTGTAAATATATAGTTGACGCTATCTCATCGATATTTTACAACTATATGAATTTACCAGAAGACCATCCCTCTGTTCTTCATGCAAAGAAATTGATGGGCAAGATAATTGAGGCAAACAAAGATGAGATCAAGCCCTATGTAGAGAAGATGCAATTAAAAGTGATTGAGAATGGACCTTATCCTGCATTTCAAATAGGAAATTGTATATTTTTTGATATCGATTATTTACAGGTTAATGACTATTCAATTGGAATTATCATTGCCCATGAACTATCTCATAGAATATTTCGTTTACAAGAACGTATGTTTTCATTATATTTCGATACTTTAATATTCCGCATTGCTATTAGAATCTTTATAGCCTTCTATTTTGGGGTAAATTTGTGGTTTATTGCTACCTATGCAATAACTGAATCACTTTGTATTTGTGCATGGGAAATTGATGCAAAATATAGAGAACAGGAAGCAGATATTTTGGGAATGGCTTTGGCTCATAAAGCTGGATTTGATTTAAATGGAGTATTTCCTTCATTTGAAAAACCTTCTCAAAAATCATTTTATTTGAAAAGACTTTTTTACACTCACCCAACGAATGAAGAGAGACGAAAATTCCTAGAAGATTTCATCAAAGCTCACTCAAATTCCTAATTCCGTTTACTACAAGTATATATATGAAGAAAAACTGACCACTAAACTGATGATGTCATTTTACAACTTTGCATTTGTTGAATAATATATTTGAATTAAATAAAAATGTATTTAACTTTTAATTATAATGAATGTGTTTTCGTCTATAATAAAACTCTTCTTTCCGATGCTGAATTTAAAAGTTGAGTCGCAATCTTTTTAATAGCTTTCCATATATACCTGGTTCCATATTTATTGACTAATTCTTTTAGTTTTAAAATACCAAAATATTCAGTTTAATTAATCAATAAATTGAGACATTACTGCATTATTCTTTCAATTTATTGCTTGCTACATTATGAGGGCAGAAGTAGTTTTCAACTTATGTTTGTTTTAATTTCTTCTGACTTTATATATTTTGATATTTTTAATTTCTTGAGGTTTTGGTTTTGCAAATTGGTATTATTTGTTTCAATATCAATGATTAATAGGGTTAGAGCTTCTAATAGTTTCTCTAATTTGGTAATTGAGTTGTTTTCAAGGTATTTTTATAGAGTTAATTTTTTTATTTGTTTGGAAATGTATTATTTCATGTTCGATGACTTTTTGATAAAAATCTCTTTTCAACCTTTTCTTGTGTTTTTTTTTTTTTTTTTTTGTATGTGATATACACTGCGTGACATTGAAAATGGAACACCAAGAAATAGTGGCCAGAAAATTATGCAAATTTCAGGGTAGACGCGCCTAACCGAGTTATGCAAATGATGTAAAATGCGCAGCCCTCGTGCGCACATGGAGTAAGATATAAGGGAAGGAACTTGCAGAAAAGGACAGTATTCGTGTCGTAATTTATTCAAGGAAAATCATTGTAGAAATTTTGTTCTTGTGTCAAAAGACACGTGTAATAACAGAGAATGCCAGGTCATCGTAAACGGAGGCAGTTCAAACAGACAGACGCTTTTACGAGGGGCATGGTGATCAGACTGAAAAGGGCAGGTTGGTCCATACGTCAAATCGCAGCTGATGCACACCTTGGTGCGTCCACGGTGCACCGACTGTGGAGAAGATGGTTGGAACAAGGAAATGTGGCAATTTATAGGAATGCCGGTGCAACCAGAGTGACGTCAGCACGTGTGGATCGGCGTATCCTTCGACAAGCAGTGGCGGCCCCACAAGCCACTTGTACCGCCATCCTGCAACATGTGCAAGACACCCTAGATCATTCCATCTCGACCAGAACCATTTCCCGTCGATTGGTTGCTAATGGCTTGCACTCATGCCGTCCGCTAAGAAGACTGCCATTGACCCCACCGAATAGGCGTCAACGTTTGGAATGGTGCCGGGCTAGATCGAGGTGGATGACGGAATGGCACATGGTCGTGTTCTCAGATGAGTCGCGTTTCTGCTTGTCCAGTGATAGTCGCCGTGTACGCGTGTGGCGTCGACGTGGAGAAAGGTCCAATCCGGCAGCAATTGTGGAACGCCCCACCGTGCGACAACGTGGAATCATGGTTTGGGGCGCAATCGCGTATGATTCCAGGTCGCCTTTACTTCGCATTCAGGGCACTATGACGGCCCAACGATACGTTGATGATGTGCTGCGACCGGTGACACTCCCCTACCTTCAGGGGGTACCCAATGCCCTTTATCAGCAGGATAACGCCCGACCGCACACTGCTCGCATTAGCCAACAAGCTCTGCAAGATGTACAGATGCTTCCCTGGCCACCGTACTCTCCTGATCTCTCACCAATCGAGCACGTCTGGGACATCATTGGACGCCGTTTGCATGCCTTGCCACAGCCGTAATGGGCATTTGGAAGTTTATAAATTGTGTCCTCCTTGATTTGTTTTAATGTTTTCTTGCGTCATGTTCATTTCTTGTGATTTTTTGAAGCATCAGGTTTCATTTGTAGAAGTGATTTTTCTTAGTTATATGTTCAATTTGTTAACAGGTTTTTCCATGTGTCATGTTACATTTGCTGTTTTTGATTGGATGTGTGTCCAGTGGTGTGTTGATAAATTAAGGATATATTGTTTTTGTAACTTAAGGTAAAAATGGTTGAGAGGGAATGGAGAGCCATCTCTCAGGACGCCATCCGTACTCTATTTGACTCTCTACCTAGACGTGTTGCTGCGTGCATCGCCGTCCTCGGTGGTCCTACTTGCTACTAAGCCGACGCCGTTCTCGCTCTGTATTATGACTATCATTTTGAAATAAAGATCACTTATTGTTCGTCCCTGTCTCTCTCTGTCTGCCGAGTTTCATCACTTTCTGGCCATTATTTATTGGTGTTCCATTTTCAATGTCACGCAGTGTATATTCAGTAAATATTCAATTTATTATTAGAAATTTATCCATGTTTCTGTTGCCTAAACTCTGTCCAATTCATGTTTATATATAAAAACAGTGGTTTCCTCTAGCTTTTTACCGAGGTTCTGTTCCCTTCCAAATTTTCCATGCGAAATTGTTGTTTTTATCATATGAAAGCCCAGTTCATATTACTTTTCCTACTTGTAGCTTATTGAAGTTAATATTCGTTTCAGTCGCTGTCAAAATAGTTTGAATTATTTTTTGATATTTAGTTAATTGTAGTACTTTGGGTGTAAAAATTTCCATTTGTTGTGTCCTATTATGTTTTTATCGTATTTTCTGTTCTATAGTCTGTTTATTGTGGTCAATTTTATCTGTAATGGCTAATTTGAAGTGGTGTCTTTTTTTGTCATCGGGTATATAAAATAGTGTTTCAGATGTGTCACTTTCAGATTGTTCTGGTGTATGTGTTAAATCCTATCCGGCTTGTGGTGTTTTTGCTGAGTAATGGGCATTTGGAAGTTTATAAATTGTGTCCTCCTTGATTTGTTTTAATGTTTTCTTGCGTCATGTTCATTTCTTGTGATTTTTTGAAGCATCAGGTTTCATTTGTAGAAGTGATTTTTCTTAGTTATATGTTCAATTTGTTAACAGGTTTTTCCATGTGTCATGTTACATTTGCTGTTTTTGATTGGATGTGTGTCCAGTGGTGTGTTGATAAATTAAGGATATATTGTTTTTGTAACTTAAGGTAAAAAGTGTACTCTTTTTTTTTACGAATATACTTTAATGTTTTTAATACATATAATTGTGTATAATACTTGTATGTTATTGCTATCTCCCTATAATTCTTAATATCAATACATAAATCAAATTTTTGCATACTTCAATAAATTACTTTTTAAAAATGTAAATATTTGTAAAATATTTCTAAACATAAATTATTTTTATTGAAAATTGTGTATTTTAGATTTGTAACAGGCTATATTTATGCAAAATTAAAGCACTATATAAAGAAGAAATTGATCATTTTTGAGTCAAAGCCTGGGGAAAGTATATTCGCCAAGAAGAAGAACCCTGTCCAGACAGTGCCAAAGTGAAAGTAGATCAAGAACCCCGTCCAGACAGTGCCAAAGTGAAAGTAGATCAAGAACCCCGTCCAGACAGTGCCAAAGTGAAAGTAGATCAAGAACCCCGTCCAGACAGTGCCAAAGTGAAAGTAGATCAAGAACCCCGTCCAGACAGTGCCAAAGTGAAAGTAGATCAAGAACCCCGTCCAGACAGTGCCAAAGTGAAAGTAGATCAAGAACCCTGTCCAGCCAGTGCCAAAGTGAAAGTAGATCAAGAACCCCGTCCAGACAGTGCCAAAGTGAAAGTAGATCAAGAACCCTGTCCAGACAGTGCCAAAGTGAAAGTAGATCAAGAACCCTGTCCAGACAGTTCCAAAGGTCATGAGGAACTCCAAACGGTTTGAAGCCATGAACCAGCAGCGTGCTCGTCAAATCAAAGCTGCCAACCGACAGGCAGCAGCTATCTGCGTGGGAATAGTCGCAGTTGGAGCACTCATGGGTTACGCTGTCTACAAAGTGATTGGCCCTTGGACCATGGAGGAGCCTAAAGGAAAAAGATAGAAAATTTCTATAGTTAGTCCTTATATCTACTATATTTGTCAAATGTTTGTAATGATATTTGTCAAATGATCGTTAAACTTGAATAAAATTTGTTCAGTTACATTTGTACAGTCATTCACAATCATTGGACAAAACATTTACACGAGGAGTTCACAAAAAATCAAGGTCATGCTAAATAATTGTTTTTTTTTTTTAATTTGAAACATAGAATTTCATTCATTGATATACACTTGGATAAAAATGCCCTCGAGTAAATTACTTGGATTGTCATATATATAGCTAGTTAATAATTATATACAAATATAATTAACATTTTACGAAACTATATTTATGGGTATACATCCACAGAACCAGGACGTATTTTTAAAATACTTCAAAGCGATGATGATAATGGATAAATAACATAATCATTACCTTTATAATCCAATTAGAAACTTGAAAATTTGCCTTTTTAACGGAATATAAAATTACCGAGTCTATTCTTCTAAAAATAAATTTCCGATATTTACAAATAAATATGATAACCATTGTAAAATTTTGCATGCATATAGTTTGATAAAAATGGAAATATTGCTGGGACGATATAAAATATATCTACAAAAGTGTCGTTTTGTCACCGACCTGAGTCCGCTAGTTTGCGTCTACAGTCAATAGATGGCGCTTAGTTTAATTAGACTATTTTAACGGGAGAGGTGACCTTTATTTTTAGAGTTGAATAT
The DNA here is from genome assembly GCA_030710605.1 of Cordylochernes scorpioides. Taxonomy (NCBI): domain Eukaryota; kingdom Metazoa; phylum Arthropoda; class Arachnida; order Pseudoscorpiones; family Chernetidae; genus Cordylochernes; species Cordylochernes scorpioides. Next base: position 130,546,775 of record CP092886.1, on the reverse strand, counting down.
ATAAATTAACACAAAAGTCATTCAAAGCCTGAAATTAGATAGATAACAAAATATTTTTAAAATATATTTTAGGAGTTATAAAATGATAATAATTTTCATATACTAACTCTAAAAGATCCAGCTTTGCCCATCTTTTTCCAGAATGAATATTTTCCAGAGAAATATTGTTTCAACAAATACTTACGATATTGCTGAACCTCCTATCGATGATTCCAATGAGAATACAGCGGTGAAGACTCGAGTTGTGGACATGGGGAAAACAAACCTCAATACATCTTTTACTGGATTGTCCTGTTTTTCAAGATTACAGATTCGAAAATAATTTAATAGTAACAGATCCAAGTATTTTTATTTCCAGTAAATAAATGTATATTAAATCCAATACCTTTTGTAGATATATTTTAAATTATATAGCAACAAATATCTTTTAAGAAACTGGTAATTTATATTATACTTTTTGTACATATTGCCAGACACTTCTTTCTTTTGTACACAGTTCTTTTTTCTAGTTTTTTTCTCTCTTTCTCCTTATTAACATCATATGACTATTCTATTCACGGCCTAAAATTATTGTATATATATGTATAGACAAATGTAAAGGCATACATGTATGACAGCGCAAGTGTCCCTAGGAGGACATAGCGCTTTAAATTGAAATAAAAATTCCAATTAGAATATATCAATTTTACTGTCATCCTCGTAATTTGACCCCACAAAATATGATTTTCAATTTATTTCACTATAGATTAGTAAAATATTGAAGCGATGCCGAAAAGTAGAAGAGAAGAAGTGGGAAAGCCAAGGGAGGCAAGGCACGCCCGCGCGAGCACGCCCGCGCGAGGCGAAGAACAGCAAACAGTTGGAACGGCTTTGGAAGGCAAGTGTTTATCTCCCATGTATAGTCCTTAATATTCCTTTTAAAGTTGTGTTTAAATAAATCTATAATACTACGCTGTATCCAAAGCGAACCCACATTGTCTTCTCGGCATCGAGTTGTCCAGGTCTAGAATTTGTAGAAGAATAAATCTCCAGTTGCAAAGAAATGCGAAACCGACAGAAGAAAGGAACTTTCTCGAACACCTCTGGAAGTCTAACAAGGACGAATACATGCTGGAAGGCCACGATATGGTCAGCGTGGATCAAGAAAGCGCATCCACTTTTGAGACCCACGATCTATCGCCCTGTCGTGGGAAGAAAATCCGAGTTAGGATGTGGTTCTGCAAACAAGGGCTGGCGCTAATCCTGCCGCTACGCTTCCGGAAGGCTGACGACCCTCATGTGGCCAGAGACGTCAGGGAGATCAAAGGGCCGCCGATCAGCGCCTCTGGTGAAATCGGCCTTTTCGGGACGAAAAGGATTGAGAAGGGGGCAGTGAAGCGATGCAGAAAAGTAGAAGAGAAGAAGTGGGAAAGCCAAGGGAGGCAAGGCACGCCCGCGCGAGGCGAAGAACAGTAAACAGTTGGAACGGCTTTGGAAGGCAAGTGTTTATCTCCCATGTATAGTCCTTAATATTCCTTTTAAAGTTGTGTTTAAATAAATCTATAGTACTACGCTGTATCCAAAGCGAACCCACATTGTCTTCTCGGAGGCCTTGCACGCAAACATCGACGGCTGAGAAGAGTCGTAACAATATAATCATAATAAATAATATTTGTTAAAACATTATTTATTGGGCATATACATAAACTGAGGGAGAAAACGAACGAAGCAAGGTCAAAATATTCAACTTAAAAACAGTATTTTATTATTTGGTGAAAATTCACTCGGATAAAACCTGGACGTTACCAGCCCTGTTTATTCGGTTAGTTATGTATATTTTAATCAAATGAGCCCTCGTTCTATTTTATTGAAAATATGATATCTCTGAAAAATATTCAAAATAATTGAACAGCAACATGGCAAGTGAGAGAGAGAAAGTTGTAAAATAATACTGAAAGAGAAAAATCTATATAAAACGCTTTTATATGACTTGTTTCAAAACAGGGTGTAGTATCAGATGTCATAAAATATACAGTAGAACCTCTCTTTAGCGCACACCTCTCCACAAAGAACAGTTTTCATTTGCAAAATTACCATTTTTTTATAATTTAACAACTCTCCGGTAAGAGGACAACTTTCCCTAAAGGACAATTTGGCTTTGCAATTAGGTGTCCTTTACAGGGAGGTTCTACTGTACATTGTAAAAATAGATAAAACTTTATGTGAAACATTATTTCCTGATAATACGATTTCGAAATATTCATACTTTAAGTAAAGTTTAAAATATATTAATGAATCTGTCTTTGCATATTTGCTCTTTAAATATTTGTTATTTGTGTTCAATTTACATAGTTTTTAATTTAACGTATTTTTGATATAATTAGGACGTAAGAATAGAGTTAGGTAGTCCGAGCCTTAGGAATATATTATTCTTGTTGCCTTAAACTTATTTCGTGGCCCGGATCGACAAGACAGAATCATATGACACAATTACAATCTATTTTAGTTTTACTAAGCTAAAACTCTAATTACACTGGTCTACACTGAAAAAATAGGTTTTTGATAATGCATCAGTTTCTGACTTAATTAGAAGTTCTGATCACGAATATAATGTTAGTTTTTATGTATATCATCCAATTTTAGATATATAACATATACATATTTAGGCCACAATGTGGTACATCAGTCCATATAAGCGGTACGAAAAACACATTGAAGGCAAATAAAAATTGAGAACGTGATACCAAAAGGTACTTTATTTACTTTAGTCCTGGTTCACCTGGTTCAAATTCACATAAATAGGTACCGCTCAGCAAGAGCAACCTAGTTCATGATAATTGAACAATGAATAATATGTGAAGGTTATTCACATATTAAACAATTTTAACGCCGGATTCAATCCCGGTTCATGACTGCCGGGAACCGAGGGTGTTACCCACTCGTCCACCTACTTTATTTTTATTTTACTTTAGTTTCCAAGTTCCAAGTTCCAAATAACTTTATTAGGTGCCGCTCAAAAAGAGCAACCTAGATCATCATATTTACAATATACTGAGGGGGGTGGTTATGTACAGGGGTTCATTTACAATTATAATTTATAATGATGTCGTTGGGTCCGGATTCTCAGGTCCTTGGGGATATTGTTCTTGAGAAGGTGTTTTCTGGCTTGTTTGATATTCAAGGTGGGTTTGTTTTTCCTTTTTTTTCAACTTTTCGTCATTCTGGCTTAATTGATGGAGAATTTGTCTAGGTTTTAAATTTCTTATTTTCCTTTTTCCGCATTTGTAGTTTGTGGCTTCCTTAAAGGCGGGGTTTTCTAATTTTTCGGATTTTTCATAGAATTTAAATGATTGTCTAATAATGTAGTCATTGATGTTTTCGATATTTAGATTGTTCCTGAGGATTTTGTTCCGAACGAACCAGGGTGGAGGCATGAATTTTCTGATCATTTTATTTTCGAAGACTTCTAGCTTTTTAAGGATGGTCTTATGTTAGGATCAGGCATTCTTTAGCCACGTTTTAAAAGTTAAAAGAGAAAACGAAAATATAGCGTGGTGAGTTTCTTTTTATTAAAAATACAAGCTTTCAGGCAAAATGCTTTTCATCGGGTAATCCAAGAAAAAATATGCGGAGAGGTAAATACACCCACCTAAGTAAGATTTGAAATTTAAAGCGGAATTGCCACGAACAAGCACGTATCAACACATCTAGAGAGCGAGCGAGAAATTTAGTTTAAAATTAGTTTAAAATAAATAAAATATATACATAACTAGCCGAGTGACCCGGGCAACGCCCCGGGTTTACTCGAAGGGCCCGCAGATGAGAAACTATAGGCATTGGTTCCTATGCCTAAAAAATTATTTAAAATGAAAAAAGAAGAAAAATACTAACAAATTAGAAAATAAAAGTGCAAACAACACATCTACACTACTTCAAGAACATGAGAGCACATGCACTGTGTAACCATACGTGTACCATTCGCCCTGCTTAGGATTAAAATATCTCCGAAGCATAACAATACAACCAACTCATGTTTGCTAAGCAATTTCAGGAAAGAAACTATAGGCATTAGTTGAAGAGTTTAAATAAATATATTTTGAGTGAAAAAATGACACAAATCAGCAAATAAAATTGCAAAAAATGCTACTATATCGCAGATAAGACAACATATAAAAAGAATGAAAATATTTAAAGGACCTCATTAAAACTACATTTCTAGTTTTATATATACAATATAACCTCGATAATTCGACCATGTTTTGTTGTCTTGACCTACAGCCTATCATATAACAAAGTGTAATTCAACACTATCGATAATTCGACCATTTTAAATTTCAACAATTGTTTGTTGCTCAAATATAACTTCACTGCTAAAAAGGTATTACAGAGAAAATGGCTGACATTGTAAATGTACAAAATGTATGTATAGAGCAGGGGAATAATAAATAAAGTCCAAAATCAAATTAATTGATAATAAATAGATTATTGCCAAAAAAAAAATACAAAAAATATTTTTTTCTCCTTTCTTATCTTCACTCAATCATATTAGAGTGTCAAGCTTGTAAATCTTGAAATTAACAACCATCACGATTGGGTGAAGTAGAATGCGTCTGCCTTTGTCATCAAGACTGGGAGCACTACTCAGTGGCAGGCCACTGACTTAGCTCCAAAAGAATGTATCCCTGGATTAGGAGCCCTTACAAGGTACTATCAGCCGGGCCAGCTGAGCCCAGGTTTTTTTAGTGAGCTTGTTACTGCTCCCCCTCCTCCTTTTTCATCCTGGCTTGGGACCGGCAAAGGCGGAGTTTTTTTTTCTTTCAGGTGAGAAACTTTAGGCATTGGTGAAAAGTGTAAATATATATTCTGGAAATAAAAAAAAAGGATAAAATAAATCAGAATATAAATTTACAAACTATATTTCAGAGGAGACGATTTATAATAGGAATTCATTTAAATGACCTCATTAAAAACTACATTTTATATATACTTGGGTTCAACTTTACATGTATGCTATCCAAAGTTCGCACACTTGAAAAAGTCACATAAAGACGTCTGTGCGTAAACACAGGCTCTTGTAGCAAAGGTTTGGCCTTGAGCCCTCTTTATAGTCATATATTTCAGACATTATACAGTGTGTTCAACTTTGGGTACTGTCAGTATATGTGCTTCAAGGACATGAGAGCACATGCGCTAGAACACCATACCTGTTCCATCGCAAAGATCCTATAGGCATTGGTGAAAGTGTAAATAAATATTTTGGAAATGAAAAAAAAATTGCAGATATGACAACATATTAAAGGAATAAATTCATTTTAAAGACCTCATTAAAAACATAAAGTCGTCTGTGCGTAAACACAGGCTCTTGTAGCAAAGGTTTGGCCTTGAGCCCTCTTTATAGTCATATATTTCAGACATTATACAGTGTGTTCAACTTTGGGTACTGTCAGTATATGTGCTTCAAGGACATGAGAGCACATGCGCTAGAACACCAAACCTGTTCCATCGCAAAGATCCTATAGGCATTGGTGAAAGTGTAAATAAATATTTTGGAAATGAAAAAAATTGCAGATATGACAACATATTAAAGGAATAAATTCATTTAAAAGACCTCATTAAAAACAACAATTCTATATTTTTATATATACAATATAATCTAATTAATTCAACACACGATAATTCGACCATTTTTGGATGTCTCGACCTACGGCCTATCATATGACAAACTAATTCGACACTTTCGATAATTCAACTATTTGGAAAATCAAATTTCAACAGTTGATATTTGTCTAAAACCCCTATTATTAACAACATATTAGACTGCAGAGTGCAAAAATGTAGAAAAGTGTATGTATATAATTGTATGCATATATTTGTATGTAAATAATTGTATGCAAATAATTGTATGTATAGATCAATGAGTAAAATATTTTTTTTTTTGCTTATCCCTAGTACACGTGGTACAGGCCTTGATAATCATGGTGGGTAGAGTAGGCGACTGCTTTAACTGTAAGTACACCACATGTCTAAACATGTGAAAAGCAGTTCGACTTTGCATTTACAAATGTGCCAGAGCCCCGTTTGATTACTTGCGCTTGCTGGTGGGGTTGGACTTTTGCAAGAATCGGAAGCCATTGGAGCATTTTTTTTTTTATTTTTCAGAAAAAAGTGCCCCAATGCGGGAATCGAACCCGGGTCGTAGCGGTCGAAAACCAACGGCTTAGACCATCCTTCCACCAACCCCCAGTAAAATAAGTAAGTAAAAAGAAGACCAAAAATAAGTGATAATAATTTATTGAATAACAAATAAAATAAAAAATCTTTCAGGTGAAAAATTATAGGCATTGGTAAAAAAGTAAACAAGAGAAATAGCAATTGGGGTTTTGTGTCTGCGGCGAGTCATATTAGCACGCCTAGCTGTTAGGGGAGTGAGTCTTCCACGGCCTTTTCGAGGCATGACAGAAGACGCTGAAAAAAAAAAAGGTAAAATAAGAACCAAGCAGAGGAAAACTATAAAACTGAAAGCCAGGACAGGCATAAAAAGAAAATTCCAAGCATGTGAGGAAACAATTGATGAAAAAAAAAGGATTCCAAAAAAATACTGCAAAAAAGAAACCAGACACAAAAACAACAATTTAGTACACAAATACAGCATCAGCCTATTTATGAGAAGAAAAAAAAACGACAGACACAAAAATGGAGCTAAATTTAAATGAAAAACTATAACAGATCAAGTAATCAAATCAGGCATTATGAAAGATACTGTAAAAAAGAAAATCAGACACAAAAATCAGACAAAAGAATAAATGAGATTTTATTCTTTAGTTCATTTATTAAATAAGACACAAAAATGGAGCTAAATTCAAATGAAAAACTATAACAAATTAATAAATAAAAAATAAGACCTAATCCAAATGTCACCATCATCAGACAAAAGAAAAAATGAGATTTTATTCTTTAGTTCATTTATTATTTTGTCTGATGCTGTTGCTGAAACGTCACACACTATTAAATTATTTGGATTAGGTCTTATTAATGAGAAAAAAAAAGATGCCAAAGAGAGATGAAAAGATGCCAAAAAAGATAACCAGATACAAAAATTGTGCTAAATTCAAATGAAAAACTATAACAAACACTTATAAAAGATAATTATTATAGAATAAAAGTAATAGTTCAATCTACAATTCGAAAAATAATATAACCTCAGCCTATTTATGAGAAAAAAAAACGTTACCAAAGACATTAGGAAAGATACTGCAAATAGAAAACATACACAAAAATTGAGCTCTATTTAAATGAAAAACTATAACAAAGTACTTACAAATTATAATCATAATCAAATGAATCAGAAATATATATTATAAATAGCGAACCCGGCCACGCGTTGCTGTGGCTAAATTGTAATATGTTAAATTAACATTATACTAAACTATTCAGTACAGTAAAGTTAATATTCACTTATAAAGATAAAAATGTTTTAGCCGATCTAAAGCCCTACGGGATTGAGAATGTAACGTTACGTTAAAATTTGAAAGAGATTTTTTATATATATCGATAATATAGCCCTTCATTGTAATCATTGATTATAATCACTGCATTAATAAATGTCAGTGAACTCGTTTATATGTATTGTTTTTTGTTTTCGAGATATTCTAATAGAACGTTCTAACATTTTCTGTTAAATATTAATATATGCACAAACACAGAATATAATAACTATGTCTTAATTTCGCTATAATTATTGTTATAAATATTATTCTAAAATAATTCGCCAGAAATCGTCCTGATAGTATACTAAACAACTTCCCAAAGTTTCATGGCAAACATCTAAAATAAAATAATACTTTTAATACTTTGCTACAATATTAAAAAGAGGGGGGCTTAGGTGTTTAAAATGTAAAATGTGCTCTAAATAGTATTACATAGAGCCTTCATAACAAACATATTTAAAATAAACCAATCAAAATATAATAATGCTGTAAAAACAGACCTTTCTACAATAATATAAAAGAAACGAAAATAAAAAAAGACACCCACGCTGAGCCTCGAACCTAGGTTTGTAACAAATATTATTAAAAAATTGTGTATGTTAATTTTTATTTTAAAAAGCCTACATTTTAAATAAAATAATATTTTTAATAATTTGCTACAATAATATAAAAGAAATGGAAAAAAAAAAACACCCACGCTGAGCTTCGAACCTAGGTTGCGGGGGTACGAAGCTGCGTGCCTAACGTATAGGCTAAGCTTGACGTTACAAATAAGATCATGCGAGGCAATTTAAGGCCATACGTCTACCGCGAGGGGGCGCTGATTGCGAGTGAATCTACGTTTTATCGTAAATAAAAATGCAACGAAAGGTTATTTCTAAAGAGTAATTAGCCAGAAACCATCCCGGTAGTATACTAAACATCTTCCCAAAGTTTCATCACGATTGGTTGTAGTAATAAGACAAAAGAACGCATTTCAAAACAAAAAAATTGATGATGATAAATGCAAAAAATCTACGATTGTAAAATAGATTAAATTAAAAAATAAAAATAACTGTTAACATTAGGAAAATAAAAACAGGCCTATCATATAAAGAAAAAAATAACGAAAATTTTGGTATATAGATCGTTATGTGTAGTTCAGAATCTTCGGAGGAGATAGCTCAGGACTTTACAATGGAAAACTCTGTTACGGTATTATCTATATAGATTCGGGAAAACACTTGAGGTTAAACTTCCTTATGCGGGGTCCATGCTATTACAAAAAGCTATGTACTGCGGGGGTAGTTCTATTTTTCTATTGAGGCTTGGAATTTTATTGGAAACCAAAGCCTCCAGGACCAGTCGTTGATATTTTCCTCTTATGTTACTGTAAATACATTGGGTGTCTGTGAAATCAAATGAATGCTGTGTTTCTGCCATGTGCTGATAAATCTGGGAACGGCTGTCTTTGTTCATGATGTTTCTATTGTGTTCTTTAGTCCTGATTTCTATGGTTCTGCCGGTTTCACCAACATAATGTAGTTCGCAATTTGAGCATTTAATTTTGTGCACTGCGTTAGAGGCGGATAGTGGGTCCTGCTTTTTAGAACCTTTTGTGATGGGATGCCGGAGTTTGAGTTCGACGGAAGGTGAATTACTAAAATGAGTGTGAACACCGTATTTTCTCAAGAAACGGGCAATATCGACGTTGGTTTCGGAATACGGGAGAACGCAAGTCGATTTGTAAACGGTTGGGATTGTATATGTACGTTGTTGGTGCGTATGGCGCCGGATCAAATCTATGGGATAACCGAAAGACGAAAGGTTACGATAAATGTTATTTCTCTCAACCGTCTTAAAGATTTCTAGAGAACAATGAGTAGAGATCCTTTTTGTTAATGTTTTGATAGTTGTGATCTTATGAGATACAGGTGCATGAGAACCATAATGAATATACGTGGGGTTAAATTCTGGTTTGTAGTATACCGTGGTTTCTATGTTGCTGCCGGTATTGATGACCAGCACATCCAGAAATGGGATGACACCATTTTTGTCCTGATTTTGGGTGAACTTTAGGCATTCTTGATATGCGTTGAGGGCATCTGTGATGAGGGAGTAATTAGCTTTGGGATACATGCAAAATATGTCATCGACATATCTTATCCATAATTTAATTCCTAGGTCATCACGGTTCGTGATCCAGGAGTCAAGACCAGACATTACGAGTTCAGCTGCTATGTTTGATAAAGGGCTACCCATGGGGGAACCTCTCTTCTGTAGGTAGTAATGACCGTCAAATTCAAGGGTGTTCATATTCAAGCATATTTGGAATAGGTCTGTGATGGTGCAACTGTGGGTATGGGGAGATCGGAAGAAGCCAGGAGTTTTCTGAGTTCTTTGATGATGAGGTCGTGGGGGAGACATAAAAAGAGGGATTTTACATCATACGTGCAGATGGAGTAGTTTTCTGAGTTATCTATTTCTTTTAATTTGTGGATAAAGTCGCTTGAGTCTTGAATAGAATGGGAATTATATGTCTTGATCAACGGTTTTAAGACATCTGAAAGGTATCTAGCCAGGTGTGCTGCAGGGGAAAGATGATATGCAACAATTGGTCTAAGAGGGATGTCCGGTTTGTGTACCTTCGGGAGGCCATAAATAAGACAATTCTTTCGAATAGTTTTGAGATGGAAGGTAACAGCGAAATGGGCCTGTAGCTTGTTGGTTCATGCATGGATTTTCCTTTTTTAAGTATGGGACAGATAATGGACGTTTTCCATCTGTCAGGGAAGTGGGCAAGCTGCAGTGAGGCGTTAAAGATTTCGGTTATTGATGCTAGTATATGATTAGGGAGCAGTTTGAGAGCTTCATTAGGCAATTCGTCGATTCCGGGAGGTTTTTTATATTTGGTAGATATTCAATAATCGCTTTTATTTCACCAATGTTTGTTGGTTCTAGTCCTATTTCTTTATTTTTTTTTCATGTATGAATTCACACGTTTGATGTATGTACGAGTAGGTTTGGAGTGGGATGTATAGGGATTGGGAGTGAACTGTTTTTCATAGCTGTTGGCAAATGATTCAGATGCTTCTTCTGTGGTTAGTGTCTGCCCATTGTTTGTCTTCAGTGTTATTTCTTGTTTTTCAGAGTTGGATAATCGTTTGATGGCTTTCCATATGGTTTGGTCCGTGACTTTCAAGTTTTCGATAAAGTGGTCCCAGCTGGTGTTATCATGCTCTCTTGTAAGTTTCTGTGATTCTCTCCGGGCCGTCATGTAGGCTGATTTATCTCGGGGGTCATAGCTTTTTTTCATTTTTTTCTTAGTCTGTTCGTGGATTGTATTTTTTCTTTAATGTGAGGTGGATATCGTCGTTCTAGTTCCGGGTCCTTATATTTTGTTGAATCTTTCAAATTTTGCACCATTTGTTCTTCAATGTTTGTAATGGCTTCGTCTATTTTTGAAGATGTATCTAAGATCAGTTCAGGAGGTTCAGCGATTTCCATTTTGTACTTGAATAGGGCCCAATCTGTAATTTTTATTTTTGTATTTGAGTAGGAGATTTTGAAATCCTGTAGCACAAGTAGTACTGGGAGATGATCAGAGGCTAGTTCGTGCAGGACTTTAGAGTATGCGCTTTGGGAGATGTTTTTGTGCACGGCGATATCAATGATGTCTGGAGGTGAGTCATGAGTAGGTTCGTCGGGGTAGCTCACATCTAGGTCCATAACGTTGATTGCGTTTTGGAGCCTTCTCCCGCTTGGGTTAGTGGTGGTGGAACCCAGGCAGGATGTTTGCAGTTTAGGTCCCCTGCTATTATGGTCGGTGTGTCCGTTGAAAAAATGTTATAGATATCGGTTTGAACTAGATAGGTGTTTGGTGGTGTGTAGCACGAATACAGGTTCATATTTAACCCGTTTTTGTTTTTGATTGAAATTCCTGTTGTTTCCAGGCTTGAGGTGGTGGCATGAATAGGTGCATGGCTGTACTTCTTGTGGATAAATATGGCAGTTCCACCACCTTGTCCGGTTAGTCTGTCGTTGCGGAGGGTGATGAAGTTTTGAATCCTCATTTTGTGGCACGGCTTAAGCCAGGTTTCTGACACTAGTGCGATGTCGATGTCGTGGTCGTTCAGGAATTCTGAGAAGTGTTGTTTTTTGTTTCGGAGACTACACGCGTTCCAGTGAACGATTCGAAGGCTATTTTTATACATATTTTTGTTATTCATTTACATCTAAAGGTGTCTATACAACGTTCTTCATGATGTTGGCTATTATTGCGGGGTCACTGAGAGCCTTTTTGATAGCGCGCTCTCTAGTTGGTTGACCTTAGTGGCTGAAGGAGGATTGGGACGTTCTTTATTGACATATGGAGTTTTATTCTTGTTTTGAGTGGGTTGGGAAATTTCAGAAGGGTTTGGACCTGTAGGGTTGGTTTTTTCTTTTTCTGTATTGGGGTTTGGTTCTTATTAATTTGGGTTTGGGGCACTCTATTTTTCTGTATAGTGGGCAACCACGCCAACTTGCTGTATGCTGACCCTGGCAGTTTGCACATTTAGGTGGGACTTCTTTTTCTTTGGCGCATTCGGATGTGAAATGATTTTCTCCACATTTTACACATTTAGGAGTTTCCCTGCATTCAAACTGAGAGTGCCCAAAGTTTTGGCACCTATGGCATTGTCCGGGTCCTTTGGGAGCCCTGTAAGCCTCGACGTTGCACTTCATGTCGCAGAGATCTGTGATATTGTAAATTTCTTTATTCCTTGCAGTCTTAGGAAGGGTTACCTGGATTAGTGGAAGCTCCTCCTTTGTTCTTGAATTTCGTAGTCTTGCAAGTTTGGACATCTCGAATCCCTTGTTTTCCAGATCCTCTTGTATTTCGGGGATGGTGATGCAGCGGTCGAGACCTCTGACGACCACTCTAAGGCTCTTTTCGTCGTCTAGGATCTTGAAGTGGAAGGTGTAGTGGCGATCTTCCAACCACTTGGTAGCTATCCGGTAGTCTGATGTTGTGTGAGTCTGAACGTTGATGTATCGGCCTGATGTGTAAAATTCTGGCTTTTGTTTGGTACACTTGATAAGACCATCTCTAAGGCCTGACCATTCCTTTACTCCGCTTATTTTAATTGGTGGTATTCTGATCTTGGGGTTAGGGGTGGGATTGTTAGGTTTGTTATTCGATGTTTCGTTAAGTTTCTTTGATGGGTTAGAGTTTTTATGGTTTTGTTCATGATTTGGCATTTTGTTTGGTGTCACTTCGATTTCGACTGTTTCTGCTTCATGAGGTTTTTCAGGCTGTTTATTTTGTAATTTTGGTTCAGGATTACCTTGTGACCTTTGGTTGGAGCACCAGGTTGTTTTTTGCGTTGTTGTTTCTTTTGCGGCTACTGGTGATTTTTCTCTTGGGCGCTTCGCGGGAGCTTTTGTAGTATTGTGTTCTAGGTAGTTTGAGCGCAGTTCGCACAGTTCCCTTTCGTAAAAGTCAATAAAATTTATTAGCTCAGCAAAGGTGGTTTCGACCGCGCCGGAGTATTTTTTCAAAGCTTGAGAATCTTCTTCATTTTTTAATTCTGGGCATTCTGGAAGTTTCCAGATTGAATATTTACGGGTACCTAACGGGTATTTGGGGTTGGTAAAATTAGTGTTGAGTACTTCTGGTGCAGGGAGGTCTTCCATGGTTCGGGTTTTTCGCGTGGGACTCAAAATTCTTCAAAATTCTTAATATTCGTCTTTTTTTACTTTAGTATAAGAAAACTGAATCTATACACAAATATATAAAATGCTACAGTCAATCCTTCATGAATTTCAACCTTATAATCCTTAGAACTGGCTGTCATTCTATACCTGCCCGTAGAACAGTTACCACTGCTTTGGAAAAAGTTGACAGTTTACGGTTTAAGTACCCGATTTATCAGCCTTATACAAAACTATTATAATCAAATGTCAGCAACAATGAGATGGAACGGATCACTTACAGAATTTATAAAAATACAAGCTGGTGTTCTACAAGGTGAACCCCTGTCACCTTATCTATTTATCCTTTTTCTAAACGACTTGGTTTCTCTGTACGATGACGCTGATTTGCCAAGTATTTATTTACCGAATTATGGAAATATACATCTCCTTCTGTTCGCAGACGACATCGTACTTCTCGGAGAATCCAAGATAAATTTACAAAAAAAAGATCAATGTACTCAGAAAATACTTCGAAGATAATTTTTTAACGCTGAATCAGAGCAAATCAAAGGTTATGGTGTTTAGAAATGGAGGTCGAAAGGCCCGATCGGATGTTTGGTTCTGGGGACAATTGCCTCTCACTATAACATCTAAATACACGTATCTGGGTTACCAGCTGACAGCGTCAAACTCAACTCAACAGGCGGCAAAGCATTTTAAAAAACAAGGCGCTAAATGCTATTAATGCGGTCTGGGCAATATCGACTAAAACAAGAATCAATTCTATCAGACCCTCACTCAAGCTTCTAGACTCAATGGCTCTGTCAACCTTGCTCTACGCAGCTCCAATTTGGGCAAACAACCAAAAAACCTTGGTTGACAGGGTACAAGACAATTTCTTACGGAGACTTCTAAATTTACCCAGATATACTCCTGGTTTTATTCTACGTATGGAGTGCGGAAGAACGTCACTGGGAGTTACGGTGCTGAAACTTACACTCGGGTTCTGGCTTAGAATTCTAAAAATGAACAGCAGCCAACTCCCCCATATATGCTTAGCTCAACTATATGAGATATCAAGAAATAGAAATATATATATTGGACTTGCGGAAAGTTTGGCCAACATACTCAACTCAACAGGATTTTCTTGGTTAATTAACTGCAACGATGCAAGGATTATCCGGCAAGAAATACCTTTAATAACTAAAATTGCAATAGAACAATCTATCCAAAGTGACCAGGCAAAAATAGAGAATTCTAAATTCTACCCTCACTATAAGTATTTACACAGTTCATTCCGAATTGAAAACTATTTACTTAGGAACTTTCCATTCCCAGTAAAACGCTATATCGCACAACAGAGAATACTATATTCGTTTTTCAAGGGAAACCATACAAACATTTTCAAAGAGGGTGATAAGATTTGTGGTCTCTGCAAAGAAAATATGGAAATTGAACTATCTCATTATATCTATGAATGCCAAGATATTAGTGAGGAGAGAAGGACATTCTTTTCAATGGTAGACACCAGCCAACTTAGGTCAATCCAAATGATGTTAACCAGTGCCCAAACAAGCAGACTAGTTGCTCAGGCCCTATATAATTTTTACAAGGCAGTAGGTGTAAAGAGGGAGAAAAGAGAACTTGGAAGCTATTGTTCTTACACCTCAGAATGATGAGGAAACATCGAGGGGTCGACCGTTCATATTAAATCTTACTTTTCCTTATTAGTAATAATTGTATATAGTTGCGGAACTACTGGTTTCCTGTGCTGCTCTTTTCCTGATATTGCACATTGTACGGAGAATCTGTATAAGACTAATGTCTTAATAAAGGCTTTGTGTGTGTGTATATATATATATATCTATATATATAAAAATGAATGTTTGTATGTTGGTTTGTATGTCCGGTATACAAATTCGCAGTAGTTCACTAATTCAAACCAAAATTTCCATACATAGGTAAAAAATAACGGGGAAGACGATAGGCTATTTTAAAAAATATATAAATCAATTATTAAAACCATATATTCAAATTATTCTACTAAAAGGTTATAAATAGGTTTAAAATCTAAATCTTCTCAATATTTTATTAATAATAGTTCGCTTAATAACACATATAATATAAATATTTATATAATAACTGCTCTAATTTGAAATATTTGGTGGGTTTTTTTATTTATTTATATTTTTTAATTTTTAGATATAACTGATCTAATTCGCCGTTCAAAATAACTAATAATAGTTCGCTTAATAACACATATAATATAAATATTTATATAATAACTGCTCTAATTTGAAATATTTGGTAGGTTTTATTCATTTATATATTTTCATTTTTAGATATAACTGATCTAATTCGCCGTTTAAAATAACTAATAATAGTTCGCTTAATAACACATATAATATAAATATTTATATAATAACTGCTCTAATTTGAAATATTTGGTGGGTTTTATTTATTTATATATTTTCATTTTTAGATATAACTGATCTAATTCGCCGTTCAAAATAACTAATAATAGTTCGCTTAATAACACATATAATATAAATATTTATATAATAACTGCTCTAATTTGAAATATTTGGTAGGTTTTATTTATTTATATATTTTCATTTTTAGATATAACTTATCTAATTAGCCGTTTAAAATACCTGCTCTAATTCGAAATATTTTGTGTTTTATTTGTGTTCACTCTATTTCTATTTATTTGAAGTACAGGGGTACCTCGACATACGAGCGCCCCAACATACAAGTTTTTCGAGATACGAGCCGACGAGCAAGTGATTTTTTGCTTTTAGTTACGAGCAAAATTCGAGATACGAGTTCGGTTCGGTAGTAACACGCAGTCGCGCCATCACGATCAGTTAGCAGCGTGCTTCCGCTGTGATAAGTTGTGTTTTGTGTTCGCATTTTGTGTTGCGTTTACATTTACAGTTTTAGTTCATTTATTTTTATAACCATGGATAGGAAGAAAGTTTGTAAAAAGTCAAGTGCTAAGAAATATATGATGAGTATTGAATTAAAACGTGAAATTATAGAAAAACATGAGCAAGGTGTTCGAGTTTAATGACACTTGCCTAACTCATTTCCGGAACATTCTGAGAGGGAGGAAGAAACAAACCTCCTTGGACATGTTTTTTTCTAAACGACTATAGGTGAAAGCGAGAAAAATGTAACGAAAAAGGCAAAGACCAGTGAGGATATCTAATTTATTTCTTTACATTCTCTTTTCTGTTTTTGTGCAATAAATATTTGATATTTATAAATACGTTTTTATTATTTACAACAACAACAACAACAACAAAACAACTTTATTAGGGCGTCTTGCCCTGTACAGATTCGCCGTGGAATTACAAACAATATTAAACACAAGTGAAAAGGGAGAGAGATAGAGTATTTACAATTAAGGTATGGTAAACAGGGTGACTTTTTATTGTGCCCCTGTTCTTCTCTCTTCCACGAGTGCAATTTTATTTACAACCGCTTTTTGATAGTTGAACAGTTCTATTGCCCAACTTTTCTTATCTGAAACAGTTTTTATTAGCTTTATTGAGTTCAAATGCGGTCTAGGAAGACTTTTCAGGATCTTTTTTCTCTCTCCTTCCAGATTCCCGCACTCAGCAATAAAATGGTATATTTCATCGGTTATCTGACTTCCGCATAACCTACAGTACAAATCTTCTTTCTTAATTACGTAAATATGATTTTCTTTGATCAATGTTGATATTAATCTGATCTGTGCAATAAAACTCACTAAAGCTGAGGACAAATTGCATGAAAAACAATGTTCTGGAATGAATGAATCATAAAGTAACCTATAGTTTGAGTATGTTTTCGTAAGAGATAATTTTGCCAGATCTTGCTGCAATAGCTGTTCAATTTTTATTTTTAGTATATTCGGAAGTTCGATTTGTATGTCATCATAATTTAACCTATAGTTTAGCCGTGTGAGTCCACAGTGATTGATGATATCCATGATATTTTTACAGAATGCTATAGGTTTTTTTGTCATTAAGGAAATTTCCTTCAATCTATTCCAGCATAGCTTAGGTAGTCTATTGTCTTCCATTTTTTGTAGTCTAATGAAATATTTCATAATTAATTTGATCGTTGTAAAAGTCAGAGATATTCTGCCTGTTTCCAGCCTTACAATATACCCTGGTATATATCTTGGTAGATTCAGAAAGTTTTTGATAAACGCATTCTGTATTTGGTCTATAATATCAGTATTGTCCCAAGCCCACACAGGGGCCGCATAGAGTAGTATTGATTTAATAACTGAGTCAAATAAATTCAGTGCAACTTTTAATGAGTTAATGTTTTCCTTTTTTATCAGTCTAATAGTTGCATTTATTGCCGTATTTGCTTTGGCTTTATAAAAGAGGGCTACCTTTTTGCTATTATTAGTGGTAGTGAATGGATATCCCAAATATGTAATATTGGACGCAACAGTCAGTGGGATGTCCCCCCAGTACCAGTTTTCGTGTCTTGCCGGTCTTCCTCCATTTCTGAATACCATTATTTTGGACTTATTTTCATTTAAAACTAATTTGTTATTATCCAGGTAAGACTTTAGTAAATTGACTTTAATTTGTAGATTAAGTTTCGATTCTCCAATTATGGCTATGTCATCCGCATACAGAAGTAAGTGTAAAACACCAAAATCAGGGAGATGAAATCCTGTAAGTGCTGAGTTATTATAAAGTTCTATTAGGTCGGCCATATATAATATAAATAAAAGTGGGGAAAGTGATTCTCCCTGCAACACTCCAGAATTAATTTTCACATTACTTGAATATTGCCCTTTCCATCGGATAGTAATCTTAGCTTCTTGGTAAAAGTTTTTTATCAGCATTACTAATTTATTGCTAATGCCCATTTTATGCAATTTTTGCCAAAGTAAATCATGTGGGACTGTGTCGAAAGCTTTAGTCAAATCGACGAAGAAGACATATAGCTTGCCTCGTTTTCTTCTCAAAGATAATTGGATGAGTGAATTCAGTAGTAGTATGTGGTCAGTGCATGATCGGTTCTTACGGAAACCTGCTTGATTTTCTAAAATAATCTCTCTTTTTTTCTATCCAGTTGTTTAATCTGTTTCTTAGTATTGTAGTAAATAATTTAGATATATTACTGCAGAGGGCAATCCCTCTATAATTTGTTGGGTTATTCTTATCACCGCTTTTATATAAGGGGTGTACTATTGAGTTCGTCCAGAGTTGCGGGTATTTTTCTGTGGACATTATTTTGTTGAATAAGTTTTTCAATTTAGTTAAAGTCGGTATCGGTAAATTCTTTAGCAACTCATTTGGTATACCATCGAGTCCCACTGCTTTGCCATTCGCTAGTTTTTTAACTACATCATATATCTCTTCAAGGGTTATTTCCTCGTCTAAATCTGGATCTTTCCAACCGATCATCTGGTTTAACGTAAAAGTAGCTTCTTTATTGATTTTATTATTTAAACCACGTAACAAAAATAACTGGGGTGACATTTTGGAGGTTGGAACGGATTAATGGTAGTTCAATTGTTTTGTATGGGGAAATTTGCTTCGAGATACGAGTAATTCAAGATACGAGCAAGGTTGCGGAACGAATTAAACTCGTATGTCGAGGTACCACTGTATTATAATTTCCATGTTTCAAAAACCTATTTCAAAAAGGTCGTTAGAAATATGTAAGGCCTGAAATAGCTTTACATGCGAATATTTATGATGCCAAGGTAGCTTAATGGTTAGGTGTACGGCTTCGTATTTCCACAACCTTGATTCGAAATTTAGCCTGGGTGTTTTTTTAAATATATTATTGAAGCAAAGTTTTTTTTACAGTGTACCTAAATTTCCATAAATAGGTAAAAGAAAATACGAGGAAAACGATAGGCTATTTTAAATTATATATAAATTAAATATTAAAACTGTATATTCAAATTATTCTACTTAGCTCACGAACTGCGCCCTCTATCAAGGTTATAAATACGTTTAAAATTGAAATATTCTAAAATATTTTCTTAATAATAGTTCGCTTAATAATTAGAATAGTTGATCTAAATCGAAATATTTATAGACGCTCGCTCGATTTGAAGATTTATATCGTAACTAATCTGACTGAAATTTTAACAGTATATAGAGTAGAATCTGGAAAAACTTATAGTGGAATTTTCAGGTCTCTTTCCCGAATATTCGTCGAGTTTGCCCTTTTGCTCGCGAGCAGCGCCTCTAGCCGTGAATATTGGGAGGTAATATCAGCTGACCTAATGTACATGTAAAGTTTGGACGGGACGTTTCACAAGAGCGACATCCACGGCGCCAAATTTATAATTGTAACGCATAGTGTTTGAATAAAACATTTAATCGGGTAAACCCGGGCGTTGCCCGGGTCATTCGTCTAGTATATATATATAAAAGAAGAGGTTACCTCTTCCTTAAAGTGAATCAAAATAATGCAGGTGTTTATCACCTCAGTAGAAGAACAAAGAGGGGGGATAAATGAATGTGAAACACACACACACACACTCGGGCGTGCGGCCACGCTTTCGCGAGCTCCGCCGTTTTCGCCTCTGGCGTGAGTGTAGATGTCTGTTGACATGCCAAATTTGGTTTGGGCGAATAGCCCAGGATCGGCTGACTCAGTGCCTGAAAGGCCCAGCCTTGTATCCCAATCTGGTGAAGAGGAATCACCGAAAAACAGCCTACAGAAGAAAACTTCTGAAGAAAATTCTGCAAATCAAAAACATGCAAATTCGCCGGCAGGCGACGTGCATGTAAATCCGGCTGCCGCGCGTGACGTCACCGCGCCGCCGACTGCTGCCTCTTCCAGCGAGAATCCAGCCGACCCGGCCTCGCTCAACTGGGCCGACAGCGAGATGGCGGAGGTCGACGCCAACAACGGCTACACCGTTGTGAAGAGCAAGAAGAGGCGCCGCGGCTCAACGTCACCTGAGCACGCTGCAAGGCAGCCCAACAAGCCTGGAGACCAGCGCAGCTCCCAGCAACGGAAGCTGCCAACAGGGCCGAGAGCAGTGCCGCCTCAGGAGATCAAGGCGACACGCGCGAACATCGCCGCAGCCAGGGCGAGGCAGACCTCTTCCACCCACGAGAACTACGTCTTCGTGGAGCTGTGCCCAGACATCCCGGACTACTCCTACCTCCGGGCAATGAGCAGGCTATTCGGAGGGCCTGGAGGCATAACACAGTTCAATAAGATGAACAGCCACTACATCGTGGGCTTGGAGACCAAGGATCTTGCGCGCCGTCTAGTTGAAGGCGGCCTAGAGATCGAGGGAACGACCCTTAGGGTCTTCCCCTACCGCAAGAGGGCCGAGCGAATCATCATCGCCAACCTGCCTGGCTTTGTGGAGGACAGAACCGTCGTAAACGCTCTGGGCCCATACGGGAAGGTCACCTCCATCGCCCCCATCATGGTCAAAATGGGGGAGTTCACCTTTACCGACGGCCGCCGGGAGGCCTTCATCCTGCTCAACGACGGCATCAAACTAGACAGGCTGCCCACCCGCCTGGAGATCCAGTCCAAGGGAGACACCCTGCAGGCCTTCCTCTCCTTTGGCATCAAATGCTCAAAATGCGGGAAACAGGGCCACCGCAGAGCCAACTGCCCAGCGCTCGCCAGGCAAGGGAACGGCAGCCCCAGGCAAGCAGCGTCTCCCACCAACACAAGGCCTCCCCCCCCCCCTCCTCCTCCTCCTCCTCCTCCTCAACAGCCAAGGAAGCCGGCACCGGCGTCCCCTGTCCAACCGGCGAAGACATCAACAGAGGCTCCGGCGATCCCCTCGGCGCCCCATCCTGCCGAACCGATGGATCTCGCCCAGCCCGCCCATACCGCCCTCCCTGCTCCCCTGGCTGTCCCGCGGCCCCTCGAGCCTCGCATCTCTCCGCTCGACCACGAGATGTCGGTGGAGAAGCTGACCTCACCTCCCTCCACGCCTGCCCGGGGAAAGGCCGCACTCGAACAGCTGCTGGAGCACCTCAAGAAGTCCCCTAACCTCTCCATCGACTGGGACAAGTCGCCCGACCTAAACTGCGAGGAGGCTCAGAAGCTCCTCACCTCTGAGACCACCATGAAGAGGCGAGCGCCCACGCTGACCGTGGCACAGGTCACCGCCCTCAACAAGTTGCACGAAACCATCAAGGCCTTGTGCCCAGACTCCAACTCCACAATCCGCAAGACCCTCCAAAAGACCAGGAAGGTGCTGCGTGAAGGACGGCCCCAATGAGTTACCGCGTCGCCACCATCAACGCGCGAGGGCTCGCCACTCGGGGGAGGAGCCTTGCCCTTTGTCATCCCCTCAGGCGGCCAAGACCTCTGCCTCGGCTACAACGCTGTTATATTGGCCCATCCCGTAGCCATCTCGGGATCCGGACTCGCCTGCGTCTTCGGACCAGGCGTAGCCGTGCTACAACAGCGTATCCTGTGGCCGGGCCACATCGCCTTGGCAACAATAGATGTCCACGGCGAGGAGATGACGGCCATCGCCGTTCATCTGGCACATGAACCCCGGGAGAGAAACCGACAACTGGAGCTCCTGGCGGCGACAGCGGCACAGGAGGAGGAGGGGGCCTGCTGGATCATCGGCGACTTTAACATCAGAGATCGGGGCCCCTCATCATCATCATCATCGGATGCCCTCGCCGCTCTTCTGAACCTGGCCGCGCTGGTCGACGTGGCCACCCAGTTCGACGCCGCCCACCTACCCACCAAAGTCGCCATGCACGGCGACCAAGTCGAATCCAACCGCCTGGACCGGATCCTCGTCCCTGCTGGAGTCCTGGATCGCGTGTCCATCTACGCGACCAGCCACTACCACCTCTCGGACCACCGCCTCGTGCTGCTCCAGGTGGGCCCGCCCACCACCGCCGTCTCCTCCCCCACCCAGCCTCGCTTGGCCGCGATGCTCCGCTCGGGCCTTGCTCTCGAACATATGGCTGGCTACATCCGGGAGTTGGAGGAGGGCACAGCGCACGATGACGACGACGGGACCTTCTGGGATAGGTGGACCTCCATCAAGGCGGGGCTGCTGGCGGAGGCCAGATCCCTGCACGACCCGCGCCACGCTGCCGGCGACAGCTACGTCTACAGGGCGAGACGTTACATCGCGGCGCAGCTCGAGGCCTCCTCCATCCGGGCCGACTACCCTTCGCTGCCGGACCTAGCACGCGCCATCCGCCTCCGACGCCCGGTCAGCGTCATCAGGGACGAGCAGGATAACATCATCGAGGGCCCCGAGCTTCGGCGGAGGGCGTTCGCGACCTTCCAGCCCCGCTTCGCCCGTCCCACCAGCGATCCAGCTGCGGGAGCTGCCTTCATCGCCAGCAGCGCGCCCACCACCACCCGCGAGCTGAGTGAGGAAGACCCGCTCCACCGGCCGGACATCAGCCCCAGCGAGATCGCCAACGCTATCGAGCACCTCCCTCGCGGAAAGGCCCCCGGCTGGGATGGCTTGCCGTGCGAACTCCTCGTCGCCTTCAGCGAGGACTTCTTCGCGGAAGCTCTGGCCCGGGTGTTCGCGGCATCACGGCTCCGCGGTGCCCTGCCTCCGTCGACGCGGCGCAGCTCCATCTGCCTCGTGCCCAAGGCCCGCGGAGGTCGCGGCCTTGATGGCTACAGGCCCGTCGCGCTGCCCTCGGCCGACTACAGGGTCCTGGCCGCCATCCTTCACCGGCGCCTCAAGCCCCACCTGCGGATCCTTGTGCCGGAATGCCAAACCTACGCCGTCCCCGGGAGGTCCCCG
Organism: Cordylochernes scorpioides; assembly: GCA_030710605.1. NCBI lineage: Eukaryota > Metazoa > Arthropoda > Arachnida > Pseudoscorpiones > Chernetidae > Cordylochernes > Cordylochernes scorpioides. The sequence goes on along the minus strand of CP092886.1, from coordinate 130,523,906 downwards.
TCATGGAACATCGCCATGGTGACGGACGCCGTCGAGGAGGCCACCGCCCTAGGCTCGCCGCTGGCCGTCATGGGCGTAGACCTGGAGTCCGCCTTTGACTCACTAGACCGCGGCTTCCTGGAGTCCCTGCTGACGTCCCTCCGCCTCCCGCCGGCCTTCAGGGCCTGGATTAACATCCTCTACGCCGGGGCGGACGCCACCATCCGGGCCGGAGGATTCTACACCGCCGCCTTCCCCCTCCTCAACGGCCTAAGACAGGGTTGCGCCGTGAGTGCCGCACTCTTCAGCATCGCCACGGGGCCGCTGTTACGTCGCCTGGAGTTGACCCTCGGCGTGGGCAATGTCATCGCCTACGTCGACGACATCGTCCTCCTATTCCATCGCGTCGGAGACTTCGAACGGGTGGCGACCGTCTTCGAGGAGTACAAGCAGGCCTCCGGGGTTGGCGTGAACCTCCGGAAGAGCGCTGGCCTCTGGTGCGGCGCCTGGCGCAACCGCGGCGACTCCCCTCTCGGCGCCTCCTGGTCGACCACCTCCATCAGGATCCTCGGGCTCGACATCGCCCCCAGGAGCACCGTCGCCCACCGGGAGCAGCATCTCCTGGCCCTCCTGGAGACTGCGTGCCGCAGATGGACGCCCTTCACCCGCGGCCTCTCCCTCGTCGGACGAGCAAGAGCGGCTAACACGCTGGTGGGGTCCACGATCCAGCACCACCTGCATGGATACCTCCCATCACCCCCGACCATCGCCAAGCTGCAGGCCCGACTGGCGAGGTTCGTCTGGGGGCCAGACCACACGGCGTGGCTTCCCGCCAACGTCATGGCGAGGCCGGTCACCATAGGAGGCCTCGGCCTCCACACCTCGCGACCCAGCTCCAGCTCGCCTGCCTCAAGGGGGTGCAGGTCGCGCTCCGCGGAGGCAGAAATGCTTCAGCTGGCTGGTAGAAAGCGGTGAGGCCTGGATCCCCCCTCCACCGGACGGCACCCGTCTCCAGCCCCGCCGTCTACGGCTGCTGAAGCTCTGGGAGGAGGCCTCCAACATCCTGAGCCTCAACCACCGGGCGCTCACCAAGGCTCAGCTGCTGGACCTCCCCATCATCGGCGGCTGCCGGTTCCTCCGCCCTCCCGACCTCCTGGCCCCCGCCCGCTGGCGCGGAGCCCGAGTCCGGGATCTCATCGTGGAGGAAAATCTCATCGCCCGCCCAACGCGCTCGGCCCTGGCTGACGCCGCTGCCCTGGGCGCCTTCTGCCGGAGGCTGACCTCCGAGAACGCCGTGGGCTTCGGGGCGGAGTCTACGCCCTCATCTAGCTCCTTAGCTGCGGCCGTGGTGCTGCGGGGGACGGCTACGCCGTTCCTCAACGGCCTCACGACCCGCTCAGCCCGACGGGCCCTGGATCGTCCGCGTCTCGCCGCCACGCCCATCTCCAGATTCCTGGCGAGATGGACGCCCACCATCAATCCACCATCCAGGATCGACTGGGCCTCGCTGCGGCGCTGCGCCTACTCGGGCCACGAGGCCGACGCGGCCCTCAAGTTGGCCCTCCACGCCCTGCCCCATCCGGCCCATCCTGCCTCGGTCGGCCCCTCCTGTCCTGCCTGCGGGTCCATCGACCGCTCCCTCGGCCACCGTTACTGGTGCTGCCGTTCCATCAGGCCTCTCATCAGAGAGGCCTTCAACATCATAGGGCGGCCCCCTGACCTGCAGGCTTGGATCTTCGGCGGGTCCGGCCTTGAGGACGACGCCCTTTCCATCCTGGCGTCGGCAAAGTTGCGAATCTATCGCTACTTTGTCCAGGTTGGGCTCGGAGAAGCGGTGGAGGACCCGCTCATCGCCTGGTCCAGGACCCTCCAGCGTCGAGGTTTCTTTCCATCATCTCCCATCATCATCTTGTAGTTTTCATATATGTATATATTTCTTTCTCTCTTTCTTTATGTATATATTTTCTTTCTCTTCTTTATTGTTTGAAAATATGTAATATTGTCTAGATGACAATAAATATTTTTTAATTGTCAATTGTCACACACACACACACATGAAAAATAATAAAACAATAAAATAGGTCAGATATTTATATTCAAAATAAATTAGGTATATCCTGACCACTTAGGTGAGCGGTTTTTTTAGATTTCAGAGCGCCATCTAGTGTAAGAGAAATCAACTAAACGTTGATTTTACCTGTTCCCTGATATTTGGCTAACCTATTTTCTTGAAAAATCAAGAAAAGCCAATCACTAGATGGCGCTCTACCATTTAAAAAAAACGCTCATGTTAGTGGTCAGTATATGCCTAATTTGTTTTTTTTTAGCATATATATTTATTTTTATTTTTTCTATTGTTTTCTCATATATATATATAAATATTGGAACAATAAATTCATTATAAATCCAATATATGCATCTTTTTAAAATATATATATACAGGGTGATCCAAAAGTCCCGCACAACTTTAAAAATTATTAACTCCGCGAATATTTGCGCTAGAGCAATGCGGTAAACACCATTGTGTTCAGGATGCAATGGGATTTTTTATGGCAAATAATGAAAAATTCGAAATTGATTTTAGTTACAACTTTATTCGCTAGAGATGGCGCTCTACCAGAATCAGAGATTCAGCGGCCAAATTCTTTGATAAATTGAAAAATATAACTGAACGACACGTATTTTTCCTTTTTGAATACCAGGAAAGAACCCTAATAATATCAAATAATAAATTAATAAAACACCATTTCGCCAAAAGTTAGAAGAATTGGTTGACGATTTTTAAATATAATCTGAGATACGTAAAACAGGTATATGCAAATTAAAACATGTAGCAAAAAATATTTATATTTTAGTTGAGGTTTTGTGAAATAGATTGAATGTTTGAAAATAACTACTGATATCAATACACGATTTTTGAAATGTTAATATAGTACCAAAAATTATGATGGTACTACTAATAGGATTTCTTTCTATAAGGAAAGTGTAGTTTATTGACTAATTGGCGACACTTGATTATTTAACTGAATATTTGTCATGATCCAACAAATGAAATATAGAGGGGAGTGAAAAATATATTTGTCGTACTTTATTCCAAATATCCTATGGGTTTGTCAAATGTTATCATTGTTTATTATACTGTACATAATTTTGAAAATGTATCCCCTCAAAAAACATTTTTAAATCGACATTTTGCGTTGAAAAACGTGGTAGTAAAATCATTTTGTATTATTTTTTGCGCAAAATTTCTAAAGTTGGGGGGGATACAGAGAATATTCCTTATGCTATTTCTTCCAATGAGCGAAAAGCGATAAACTAAACATAAGGGGTAAAATTGTGTACGAGGTGTGTTCAAAAGGTATCGCGACTTTTGTGTTTTTTCAAAAATTATTTATTTATTCATGAATACCTATTTTGTCCCCTTCAAAATAATTCCCATGAGATATTATACACTTGTGCCAACGGTTTTTCCAATCTTCGAAGCTCTTCAAAAAATCATTTTTTTTTTAAATCTTTTCAGCTCCTCCTTAGATGCCGTCTTTATCTCGTCAAGCGTAGCGTAACGTCGTCCTTTCATGGGCCTCTTCAGTTTAGGGAACAAGAAAAAGTCAAGGGGGCCAGATCTGGGGAATACGGTGGCTGCGGCATCATTAGTGTGTTGTTTTTGGCCAAAAAGTCGCGCACAAGCAACGATGTGTGAGCAGGGGCGTTATCGTGGTGCAAAAGCCAATTTTTGCCCTTCCACAAATCCGGGCGTTTCTGGCGGATTGCTTCGCGCAAATTGCGCACAACTTGCAGGAAATATTCCTTATTGACCGTTCTACCCTGTGGCAAGAACTCATGATGCACCACGCCCCTGCAATCGAAGAAAACTGTCAGCAAAACTTTCACATTCGACCGAACTTGGAGCGCTTTTTTCGGTCTTGGTTCGTGCGGCAGCTTCCATTGAGATGATCGAGCTTTGGTTTCCACGTCATAACCATAAACCCACGCTTCGTCACCAGTTATGACCCTCTGGAGCAAATTTGGGTCGTCGCGGACAGAGTCCAACATCTCATTAGCAATGTTCATGCGATGCTGTTTTTGGTCGCAATTGAGCAATTTTGGTACGAATTTCGCGGCGACCCGTCTCATGCCCAAATCATTGATAAAAAAGGAATGGCACGAGCCAATCGATATGTTTAAGTCCTCAGCAACTTCTCTAACGGTGATTCGACTATTGGCCAATATCATTTTATCCACTTCATTAATTTTTTCGTCTGTTGTTGAAGTGCTCGGGCGTCCGGCACGCTCTTCGTCGTTCACATCTTCTCGGCCTTCTGAGAACATTTTGTACCACCGATAAACGTTGCTTTGGTCCAAGGTAGCTTCTCCGTATGCCACAGTCAACATTCGGAATGCATCCGCGCACTTAATTTCGTTTTTCACACAAAATTTGATACAGGTTCTTTGATCCATTTTTTAATAGGTAAAAATCGAAGACGATCCAAAACACCTGCAAGCAAAGCAGCTGTCAATAATTAAGTGAACATTCAAAATGGCTGAGCTTGTCGGCATAAGTGAGAGACATGAGTACCAACATAAAGTCACAAAAAGATCGAAATTCGAATATACGTAACCCGCGAAAATTCAAAATTCGCGATACTTTTTGAACACACTTCGTATACCAGTGTTATTCGAGAAGTTATAACACTTTGGCCTGCACGACATAATATAAGATGTGGGCAAATGATTAACAAAAAAATTACTGTTCACAGAAAAAAAAGAGTCAAGATGTGAGGACAGCATTTATTATTCCCATAACCCAAAACAAAGAGCTGCAAAATATAACACATGAGGTAACTGCCTTTCACCGAACGTATCCATCAGCAATTGTTTGGCACCGCGGGAGATATGAGGAGGTCCTCCATCTTGCATGAATGTTATTTCGCTTAGTGCTTGTCTATCCTGCAATATGGGAATAACTTTTTCTCTCAAAAGTTGAACATAACGATCACCAGTTACAAAAACGGTTTAAAAGTTCTTCCATTTATTTTTTCAAAGAAAAATGGCCCAAAATAAAATAAGAAGTGAACCCACACAAAACTGTAACTCTGTGCTGATGAAGTGGTATTTCTGTAAAATTCCTAGGGTTTTCTGTTGCCAAAATGAGTCAGTTTTGAATGTTAAATTCACCCTTTAGATAAAAGTGAGCATCATCTGTTCTTAGAACATTTGACAGCCAGTTTTCATCAATATCAATTTGCCGGAAAACCCATGCAGCGAATTCTTGACACTTCTCAAAATCGCTGACTTTCAACTCGTGAAAACTTTGAATTTTGTTAGGGTATTTTTATAGAAAAATTCTAAATGTGTATTCTCTCCAAACTGTTACATACGAAATCCCCGTTTGTCGAGAAACTTGTTTAGCACTTACTTCTCCATACGTGGATAACGTTTCAATAGCTTCAACATTCTGCAAAACCGTAACAGCCACTGACATGCATGTCGATGGTCTTCCACTCCGAGGTTTTGCTTCCAGAGAACCTGTTTCCTCAAAACTTTTAATCAATCGCTTTAGAGAGTAGCAACTCATTGGTCCTTTACCGCTTCGAATTTCTTTAAAGGAACGAAACGCTCGTAAAGCTTCAGTGGCAGATTCTGAATCACAATTTAAAAAATTCACCAAGAGTGCTTTAACCTGTAGTGACGGCATTCCAGGGGGAAGGGGAGAAGTCCGACCACACCTCCTTTCGGTCCCCCCTGGACCTTTGGAATATTTGACCAAATTCTGGTTCGTTTCCAGGATGACTAACGTTGCAACGGCACCCATTTTCAAATGAGGAACAAAACTGATATCTCCAGTAATGCTACCGCGTCCGGTGTAACCGCCGCGTCAGGAGCTGCAGCTCGAGCTCATGATGAGAAATCTACTACGAGGACACAATTCAATCTACTACAACTCAATATAAATGGTACCCAGAGGAAAATAAAGAGCTGACTTGTCTTCTATGTGACAACGATGTACATATTACTGTCCTCAGGAGACAAAATTGAATCAGAAACTGAGATTCAATATCAAAGATTATACAACACTACGAATGGACAGACCGGGAAAATTCGGAGGAGGACTTGCCGTTTTGATTAAAACTCTAGAAATCAAATTTAAGGAAATCGCCTATAATCAGAGTAAGCCTAGAGAAAGCACGACAGAAGCTCAGGCAATAGAAATCTATCTTACAGATAAAACAATTCCAATCATAAATGTCTATCACCACGATAATACTAGCATCAATACAGGCCTGATAGAGACATTAAGTGAAGCGTCTTCGGATATCGAAATCATACTTGGTGATTTTAACGCCGAAAGACCAACTTGGGGATCACCTGTCCAGGATAACAAAGGTCAGCAGGTTGAGGACATGCTAACCGACCTCAACCTTATACCGTTAAATAACGAAAAGAACACCTATCTATCCAAGTCCACAGGCACAGATTCCGCAATAGACATCACAGCGATAAATTACAACATCGCACCCACAACACAATGGAAAAATCTGAAAAGTGCAATCAGTGACCACAGACCAATTTTAACAACCCTAAAATTCAAAATTGAGAATTTCCAACAGAATAAAAAAACACTGGAAAAAAAATCACAGAAAAGCTTGAAGAACTGTGCAACGAAGAATTAAATCACAGAACGATTGACAAAAAATGGAAAAATTCTCTTCGAACATATCCAAAGCTGCAAAAGTATCGATACCTAGAGGTAGATGTAAAGACCTGTGAATACTTTACTGGGAGGACCACAATATCGAGGCAATGATCGCAGAGAGAGACAATATCAATGAACTTCTTAAAACAAATAAAACAGAAGAAATCATAAAGGAACTCATTGAAATTAGTCACAAAATAGAACAAGAAATTTGGATATTCAAACAAGAAAAATGGGCAGAATTCTGCGAAAAAAATGGATCCAAAAAAGGAAAGCCATCACTGGAATATAATTTGTGATATAAAACAATCAAAACCAACACTAATCCTCCAATACTCTAACCGATATGAATAGCGAGAACGAACAAACAGATTGCTGAAATAATTGCTGAATATCTTTCAAGCATTTTCAGACTCAGCTATACGAATGAAGGCAGGACTCTAAAAAATAATGTAACCTAGTTAGTTAAACAAGCAAGAAATTACCATCAACAAGATATTTACACGAGAATACGTGGAGTGCTTTAACCTGTAGTGACGGCATTCCAGGGGGAAGGGGAGAAGTCCGACCACACCTCCTTTCGGTCCCCCCTGGACCTTTGGAATATTTGACCAAATTCTGGTTCGTTTCCAGGATGACTAACGTTGCAACGGCACCCATTTTCAAATAAGGAACAAAACTGATATCTCCAGTAATGCTACCGCGTCCGGTGTAACCGCCGCGTCAGGAGCTGCAGAACGAACAAACACACTGAATGAGCTAAACTCATCAATAGAAAAGTTAGATACAAGAGGTCACCAGGAGATGATCTAATCTTTGGTCAAATGATTAAACACTTTGGAGACGAAGCTAAAAATCAACTCCTAAGAATACTGAAGATTTCCTAGCAAACTGGTAAACTACCAAAGAATTGGAAGATATCAATTATAGTGCCAATACTGACACCAAACAAAGATGCCAAGGAATGCAAGAACTATCGGCCAATAGCTTTTACCAGCATACTTTGTAAAATAACAGAATGAATTATCCACTTTAGGCTCATAGTCTGGCTCACTAACAATACTAAAATAAACTTCTACCAAACTGCCTAAAGATCCAGACACTGTACAACTGATTAACTGTTCTACTTCTGTCAATCAATAATATATTTCTAGGAAAAACCGCCAAAGAAGACAACGGCCATATTCCTGGATATGACTTCAGCTTTTAATCGAGGGTAGAAATTATTTGAAAGGCTCCACAACATCGGAGTAAGAGGAAAAACCTTAATCTGGATTGCAGACATCTTAAGGGGAAGAAGGATAAAGTTTCGGGTCAATGGAACATTTTCCAAGGACCGAAGAACATGGGCTGGTGTACCTCAGGGATCTGTGCTCAGTCCTCTACTCTTCTCGCTATATATTAACTGTTGTTTATGTAAATAGATGAATATTATTTGTATTATTTAAAGCCTCATTATGTAATAATGAATGTATATATAAATTGGACATTTGGTGTTGGCCATGGTCAAGTTTGAGCTCTTGTACGTCTAATTACGACACATCAAAAGTGGCGACGAGGATGCGGGATCTACAGAGCCAGTAAAAAGCTGAGGAAAACGGCGTCTATGCAAGTATAACAACTACATCTTTTAAACTATCTGGATCAAGAAAACAAAGGAGTAGAAAAGATCAGCATGACAAGTTCAAAGTTAATAGTACCTGTTAGATGCTATAGCCCAGTGGAGGACACTTCGATCTTTTTGTACAAAAATTTGAGGCTTTCTTTTTGGCATCTGAAGGAGGAGATTAAAGTGCTGATTTTTACCTCGCTACCAGATTCTGAAACTTTGAAGCAGGGAAACGACATTTTCTTCCTGGTCTAATGAAAGATCAACCCTATGATACTATCATTCGAAGAATTAAGCTGCATTTGGATCCAAAGAAGAAAGTGATACCACAGCGATGCAGATTTTTAAAGAGAATTCAACAGGAAGGAGAATCAATTTCGGAATATCTTAGAGAATTGAAACATTTAGCAATAAATTGTAATTTCGGCGATATGCTGGGAACCATGATGCGAGACCGTTTTGTGGCTGAAATTAAGTTGGAAAGCCTGCAAAAGAAGCTACTACAAGAAAACGACGATGTCACCCTGGATAAAGTTTTGCAGTGGCGATCTCGTTCGAACTGGCGGAGATAAATACAAGAGAATTACAAGATAAATTAGTGGCCAAGATATCCCCTGTGAATGGAAAAGATAAAAAGGGTGAGTACAATAATAGTATGGTGCAGCAAAGGTCTTTCAGGCAAAGGGGAGAAATAATATGTTATAGATGTGGTGAAAGACATTCACACGTGGCCTCTATTTGCCCTCATAGAACAAAGACTTGTTTTAAAATGTAAAAAACTGGGTCATTTAAGTAGGGTCTGCAAAGCTATTAAAAAAATGTGGGGATGTAAATATGTACAAGAGGACTCTATATATTCTGTACAGGGCGAAACTGATGCCACAATAAATTTAACAGTAGATGAATATTCTTTGTGGCCTGCTACATAGATGATATTTTGGTTGCAGGAAAAGACTTTGAATATCATGAACAAAAGTTGGATCTAGTGTTTAGATGATTGCTAGAAAAAGGTTTAAAGTTAAACAGATATAAATGTAAATATAAAAAGAAATCGGTGGAATGATTAGGGTTTAAAATGGATAAATATGGACTACATCCCTTAGAAAATAAAATTAAAGCAGTGATAGAGGCGCCTGAACCTAAATAATGTTTCGTAATTAAGATCTTTCATAGGACTCTTAATTTATTATTATAGATTCATAAAGAATATAGCAAACATTTTAGCCTATTCTATCAACTTTTGAATAAAAATTGTAGATGGAATTGGACGAAAGAATATCGAATGTTATTTAAAAAATGTAAATCATTATTAATGGATTATGGACTAGGCGTAATTCTGAGTCATAGACATGATAGAAAGGAAGAATGCCCTATAGCTTTTGCTTCTAGAACATTAATTAAAGCGGAAAAACGTTTCTCTCAACTAGAAAAGAAAGCGTTGAGCATAACTTTTGCATAACTTTCGGCGTTGAGAAATTCAGACAATACTTACTGGGACGAAATTTGTATTGGTCACAGACAATCTACCCTTTATTCATATATTTTCACCTCATAAACCAAATCCCATATGTGGATCATCCAGAATTAAAAGATGGTCCTTAAAATTAGCTGCATTTAATTATGCTGTGGAATTTCGAAAACTAGTGATAATTCCAATGTTGACGCATTGTCACGTCTTCCTTTAGAATCGAGTGTCAGGGAGTCTCTTGATGAAGACCAGGTACTTCTTCTCAGGAAGTTGAATGAGGTACCGTTCTCTTTTATGGAGGTGGCATATGAGACGCCCCAAGTATTAAGGAATTTTAGAGAAGGCAACTGTGGAAATTCACAAGGGTCTCCCGAGGGAAAACCCACTAGCTCCTTATTATAATATCAATGAGGAATTAAGTTTGGAGTTTGGTTGTCTTCAACGGCGTGAATGAGTGGTAATTTCCCAAAAATTAAGATCTTTAATTTTAAATGACTTGCATGAAATACACATGGGGATTGTTAAAATGAAGATGATTGCCAGACGGTATTTTCTGGTGGCCAGGCATAGACAGTAACATCGAGGAATTAACTAGAGAATGTAGAGTATGCCAAGAATCGGCAAGCATGCCCCCGGCTACCATTTCGGAATGGACTTGGCCCGAAAAACCGTGGCATCAACTTCATCTATCAACTTCATCTTGATCTAGCGGGTCCGTTCATGGGAAGAATGTTTTTGGTTCTCGTGGACGCACACTCAAAGTGAATAGAAATTTTTATCATCAAAGATATTACCAGCAAAACGATTATAAATCATCTTAGAGAATTTTTTTTCCAGATTTGGATTGCCCTAATTTTTGGTTACAGATAACGGAAAACAGTTTGTCTCCCGTGAATTCGAGCAATTTACCAAAATGAATGGTATACGGCACACTAAGACCAGTCCGTATAATCCTAGTATAAATGGTTTAGCTGAGAGATATGTAAGAGAGTTCAAAAACCTTTTGAGAATGAATAATGGGAAGGATGATTTAGAGACGAATCTACAAAAATTCCTATTTGCTCATAGAGCATTCCCCCAAACTGTAATAAAGGAATTCCCCCGCGGAACTGGTGTTAAAGAGAAGTTTAAGATCAAGATTCTCGAATTTAATACCAAGATGGGAAATCCGCGAGAGGTATTTCATGAGGCCGTAAGAAGGCAGGAGCAGTTTACTACAGGTTGCGAGGTTTATTTCCGCAACTATGCAACTGGACCTAAATGGAAAAAAGGTACCATTTTGAAATTATTGAGCTACCGTCACTAACTTATAAGTTGCGAGGGCGTCGTGTATAAGAGGCATATCATTCAATTGCGACCTGTGAGAAAGAAACAAGTGGAGACAAGAAATTTGATACTTACTCGAAAATCAGGAGAGAAGCCTATTGGTGGAAGTCAGAAATAAAGTGAAGAGGAGGTTACAGAGGTTACATCAGGAAACAAGGAGGAGACTGCTTCTGTGCACGTACCCTCTTGCACTCCTATACCAGGGCCTGCTGCTGTGCACGTGCCCTCTTTCACTCCTAAACCTGAGCCTGCCGCTGTGCAAGTGCCCATCCGCAGTCCTAGACCTCAGAGAGCCAGGAAACCCCCAGACCGACTGGAGTATTATTAAGGGGGGAAGATGTGTTGTGTATGTAAATATATGAAGATTTATTTGCATTCTTTAAAGTCTCATTATGTAAGAATATATGTGTATATAAATTGGACATTTTTTGTTGGCCAAACGAAAATAATAAGAGCTAAAAAAAGAGTCATGGTCAAGTTTGAGTTGTTGTACATCTAATTACGACACAACATTAACAACATCCATCCTCACTGAAGACACAAAAGTTGCCTGTTATGCAGATTATATAGCCATATGGCACACAAGTAGCAGTATAGAAATATCAGAAAAATACTGAACACATCAATGAGAGGACTGGAGAAGTGGGCAATGAAACTCGAAATGACCATAAACCCAATAAACACAAACCTATAGGTCTCCTTCACTGACAGTAAAAAAGGCATGAATTTAACTCCAAAATAAGCATAAACAACCATATCTCTCTCTATATAAAAATGAATGTTTGTATGCTTGTCTGTCTGTATGCCCGGTATACAAATTCGCAGTAGTTCACTAATTCAAACCAAAATTTCCATACATAGGTAAAAGAATACGGGGAAGACGATAGGCTATTTTTAAAAATATATAAATCAATTATTAAAACTATATATTTTTAGTCAGAAAATGATGATGACGATATTGCTGTATCATGTTTGAATATCAGATACAAAATTATATCGGGAAAAATTCTAAAAAGCAGAGACCACGGGTGAAACCAGTTCATTATTTTGTATGCAGGAACAAAATTCTAACAGAAAAAACATTCATTCGAGCAGAAATCAAAAGCCAGATCATCTTTCTATAAAAATATCGCTTCTCAGACACAAAGTTTGGAGCGGGACGTTTCACAAGAGTGACATCCACGGCGCCAATTTATAATTGTAACGAATAGTATTTGAATAGGGTACATTTAATAGGGTAAAACCCGGGCGTTGCCCGGGTCATTCGGCTAGTAATTGATAAAATTAGATCTCCAAATTACCTAGGTGTGATACTTGATGAGGAATTGCGATTTACAGAACACATAATTAGCACCTCAAATAAAGCTACCAGAAACCTAAACATTCTGAGAAGGCTATGTGGAACAAATTGGGGAGCAAAACCCAAAATTCTCAGAACAACATATATCACCTTAATAAGGCCAATAATGGAATATGCAACACCTGTTTGGGCTCCCTCAAGTTCATCACTAAAAAGAAGACTAGACAGTGTTCAAGCAAAAGCGGCCAAATTAATCACTGGTTCTGTTTCAAATACCAACAATTAGAAAATTCAGAGAGAATGTGGTCTAGACCTATTTGAAAGCAGAAGACAATTAAAAACAATAAAATTTACCAATAGCTTAAAAACTAAAGAAACCGAACACATATCCAATAGAACCTATTTAAACTGGACACAAAAAGAAAGGCTCAAAAGATCTTCAACACTTCAGTACGACAACAATATTAGAAAGAGCATAAATATGAAACATAATGAATTTCAAATTCGAGAATAACCAATATTTCCTACCCCATTGCCATCAAATGTAATCATCAATCTTAGCCTGAATGAACCCTGCAATAAAAAAAGAGAACAAAAACATACTTAAGAAGAAAGGACTTGGCACAATTGGTTTATGCGATCAGATAAATTATTTAACAGCATATACAGATGGATCATCAGACCTTACCATAAGTAATGGAGGGGCTGGAATTAACATAATTCTGCAAGATGAACATACATCAAAATCAAAGAAGGAGCAAGAAAGATTTCGTCAAACCTCACTTATGAACTGACAGCTATCTGGAAATCTCTTGATGTATTGCCTTAACCAACCATCCCTGCATCAAGCAGAAGGAATTATAATATACCGTACAACGACTTCATATCCGATCTAGAAGCAATTCAGAAGGGCAATACTATAATGACACAGAAAATACATTCGTTACTTACTCAACTGATATCACTGGAGAATAACTGCATTCTACAATGGATTCCTGCCAGTGTTTGGATCGGGGGTAATGAAAAGGCAGTTGAATTTGCAAAGGAAGCCAGAATGTTGAGCCAAAGGAAAGAACAAATGTCATTATTTGACGCTAATGCTTTTGCAAAATACAAGATAATTGAACAAAAAATAAGAAAAGATCAAAATGTGAAATAAACTCCGAGAGAAAAATGACAAAACTATAACAAGATTTAGAACAAAACATTATAAAGAATGACAATACATCTAGATGGCACAAGAACCTATAGAACATGCAACAACTGTCCTGGTGTGGAACTAACACCTACCCACATATTCTCATGCCCGCAGCTTTGCATAAAATTGATTTAGACCCAGAGCAGCTGCTATACACACCCAAGACAGTGGACAATGCTGCTACTGCTGTGATAGAGATGCATGGAGACATCCGAGGCTCTTAATTGGACACGACAAAAACAACAACGGCATTCCAGAGTAAAATAAATCATCAGAGATAGATACATATTTTTCAAATTAATTAAAATAAATATAATCGATACTGACAGAGTGTTGAATTAAAAAAAAATTAGAAAATTATTATTTTCGAAATTTAAATAGCTGAGAGGATTCCAGCAAACCGCATCTAAAATATCAGTTTTTTTTTGCTACATGTTTTAATTTGCATATACCTATTTTACATATCTCAGATTGTATCTAAAAATCGTTAACCATTTCTTCAAACTTTTGGCGAAATGGTGTTTTATTAATTTATCATTTGATATTATTAGGGTTCTTTCCTGGTATTCAAAAAGGAAAAATACGTGTCGTTCAGTTATATTTTTTAATTTATCAAACAATTTGGCCGCTGAATCTCTGATTCTGGTAGAGCGCCATCTAGCGAATAAAGTTGTAACTAGAATCAATTCGAATTTTTCATTATTTGCCATAAAAATATCCCATTGCATCCTGAACACAATGGTGTTTACCGCATTGCTCTAGCGCAAATATTCGCGGAGTTATTAATTTTTAAAGTTGTGCGGGACTTTTGGATCACCCTGTATATTAAAACACAAATTAGGCACATGACTACATATATGAAAGGTAAAATATCAGAAAATAGTTTCCTCGATAATGTTATTCACGCCTATAAGATTTGCATAAACTACACTATAATTCTGAGATTGCCAGAGAGAAATTTAACATACATACATTTATAGGAATCTGATCGGTTTAGGCAATTTATTTTTTATATAGACGATAGATATGAAAAATAAAAGGGATTTTCTCAATTAAATTGTATAAAATATACATTTCAAATAGCCCTCACATATAATATAAATGTATATATATGTATAAATATAATATAAATATGTGATTTATAGTATATAGGTGTGTTTATATTTCAAATTTTAAAAACCATACAAGAAATTCATTTGGGTCACTCGGCAGAAGCCATTAATGGGAAAGTCTTTCTAAGAAAAGATTTTATCGAATCAAAATTTAATCCCCATTTATCCGCAGATATCCTTGGCTCTCGCGCGAGGATTTTCAAATCTTCCTCAACTTTGAAAAACGGACTTTAATTTTTTCCTTTTATTGATTTCTTTTTCTAAATTACAAGTTGTTGAGCATTAATCATTCAATGGAATCTTAAATTTTCTCTCCATCGGCGTAATACATATAATGCAGGAAATGAAAATATTAAGAAACCATTTTTTTTACAAAAGACAAACTTCTACTGTCCCTACTACGATAAAAAATCAGTAAGGCAGTAGTAGTTTGTTTTATGTCTAAAAAAAATCGTGTCTTGATGTTTTCATTTCCTGCAAATATAGATGACGCGTTATTACTTTATAATTCAATTTATAGTTTTTAATTATACAGTAGACTCTCCTATAACGCGAGTTTTTACAACGCGATTTCGTACAACGCGATAAAAAAAATTGCGACAAATTTATTTATACAACGCGAATTTTCGTATAACGCGTTATAAAATAAAATGCGGAAATTTCCATATTGACAACTGTACAATACATTTAATTTTTATGCACACGCGTTTTCCATATTTTTTTTTTGTTTTTGAACGAAGTAGTGTTGTATACTTTGTCAATTTAATTGCACATGTGTTTCTGTAAGTAACATTTTTAAAATAGTGTAAAATTGAGTTTTAAAGCTTTAAATAATATTTTTAACGCATATAAGGTATTAAATTAGAATTTACATGTAAATATTTTGCAAATATAAAAAATTACGAAACTTGCTCCCCAGGCATGATGAATAAAGTTGGAAAAAAAGAAAAATTGAAAAGGAGATATACTGTATCATGTATAAATATATTGTATAAAATGATGTATATAGGAAAAATAATTATATACTAAAACAAAACTAAATGTTATATTATTTTATATGCAAATGTATATTAAAAAAAATTACGTAGTGAATAAACTTTAAAAAATTGTTTTTTTATATACATTTGCATATAAAATAATATTATATTTAGTTTTGTTTTAGTATATCATTATTTTTCCTATATACAGTGTACTCCGCTTATAACGAAGTCGCATTATCCATGACAATCACTTTGTTATATCCGAAGTTTGTTATATCCGCAGTTGGAAAAAAAAAATGTTTTGTACCAATAATTTTATTTACTATTCAACTCAAAAGAGCAACACAAAGATCAATAACAACCTCATCAGGTGTTTTTGGAGAAGTAGTTTGTGATTTTCTTTTGACATTTAGAAGTCAGTAACAAGTGCTGAACACTCTTTTCGATGTTGTCCAAGTCTGACAGATGCCTATGAAGAGACTTGACTCATCCTGACATTGAAGAAACAATCGCAGAGTTTGAATGCTCTCCAAGACCTCTTTTGGATGCGGAATGTGGACAATTGGGTCTACTTCTTCATCAACTTGGTCCGTTTCTTCTTCTTCTTTTGCTTGAAGAATGCTCTCGACAATTTCTACATCGGATAACATGGCATTTGTAACTTGTTTGTTTTCGTTCTCCTGCCATGGTAAACGTTAATAAAATATAAGCGTTTATTAAACAATTTAATTTTGTTTAAATAATGTAAAAAAAATACTTATAATATGTTTGCATATTTTTAAATTGTATATTATTAACTTATTTGTTGTGTATCATTAAATTTGTGTCATTCACACGTTGTAATTTGATATATATTATGCATAATATATTAGTCAATTATAATGGTAAATGAGAAAACATCGTTATAAACGGATAAAATAAAAATTTATACATGAAAATCACTTCGTTATAAGCGAAAATTCTTTATATCCGACTTCGCAATATCCAGAGTTCTTTTAATGGTTTAAGCCCTTCTTTTCTTTCGTGCAGACAATTTCATTCGCTATATGCGGAATTTCGCTATAACCGACTTTGTTATAAGCGGAGTACACTGTACATCATTTTATACAATACATTTTCACATGATATTTGCCACTAACAATTTACCCTAACAACATTCGTGTTATACAAGTTTTAATTCGTACAACGCGAATTCCTATAACGCGATTTCATACAACACGGAACACATTAATCGCGTTATATGAGAGTTTACTGTAATTTATTTACAATTACAGTGCAATATTTTTATTTTTCTAAATAGAATATGCATATAAAATTCCTCCACTTAATTGATATAAATGAATAAAATATATACATTTTTTACATTGTTCGTTATAAACGATATATTAGTTATATGCATCATACAATATGAATGTTAAATATATTATACTGAATGCTTATACGAGGATTCATTACATTAGCTAGCGCTTTATTTTTGAAAAGAAGAGTTGATATGTGAAGCCAAAATCTTTATTTTATTTGTCATCAATTAAATTTTGCTGTTTAAGAATCATAAATATTAATTTAAACAACAAATTATTGAAATTTTAATTAAATATGTTTATTTTATAATGCAATCTGTTCAACTCAAATTTAACGACAAGCTCTGCAATGCTATTTGCTGAATAGCAGTTTTAATATATATATTTAAATTGAACCTAACGATTTGGTTAATAGATTTGCATCAGAAGTGACAGATAAATTTGAAGTGATCGGTTTATTCTTCTCTATCGATTTGCTTTTATAAATCGTGTGCACTAGACTGTGTCAATATGCCGAGGCGTTGCCTTAATATTCCTGATATTTTCTGTTACATTTGTGGGGAATTGATTTTCAAAGTTCAAAGGCGAAACTTTACACCGCTCATTAAAAAGTGCTATCAACTTTATTTTGGCTGTAAGGTCGGTGACCAAGATAAGACTTGGGCTCCTCATCATTGTTGTGAAATTTGTGCTCGACGTCTTACAGGGTGGATTGAAGGTGAACGTCATATGCCTTTTGTCAAGGCAATGGATCGAAATAACAGTGGATTTGCCTACCTAAAACAAAAATGTTCTAGCATAAGTGATGCGAAAATTAAAGAAGACATTCTCTTTGGACTTCAGATTCGAGAATTGCTGCAGGATGGAAATTTTCAAAATAGTTTGAATGAAGTTGAAGCAGCAGCATGGAATTCCTTTAGAAACGTTTGCTAGAACTTCTTAGGAAGTGTCAAGGTTGAAAATTACCGAGACATCGTTAATGATCTGTTGCTTTCCTACAAGACACTGGGATGTAACATGTCTCTCAAGATCCATTTCCTGCATTCACATCTGGATTTCTTACCAGACAATCTTGGTGTAGTTAGCGATGAGCATGGTGAGAGGTTTCATCAGATATATCAAGCATGGAGAAGCGGTACCAAGGTAAATGGAGTCCCGGTATGCTTGCTGACTACTGCTGGACACTCAAGAGGGATGTACCACAAGCAAAGTATAGAAGAAAATCCACTGTCACTACTTTTCAATAAAATAATATATTTCTTTCATATAGGCCTATATTTTTAAAATAGAGCAATCCAAACTTAATTCATTAGATAATAAAAGGCATATATTGGATTTAATAAAATATTTATTTTGCCAATATTTCGGCTGGCTGAACGCCAACCTTTATCGAGGCATCACATTTTTGTATACACACAAAAATGTGATGCCTCGATAAAGGTTGGCGTTCAGCCAGCCGAAATATTGGCAAAATAAATATTTTATTAAATCCAATATATGCCTTTTATTATCTAATAGGCCTATATATTAAAAACATTTCAAAATTTCAAGTAGGTGTATCTCAAAAATCTTGCGTGATAGAAAACACTAATGGTATATTTGGAATCAGCACAAAGAGTTAAATTTTGATAAGATTCTGTTTCTTTTGGGACAAAGAAAATAATTTTTGATAAACCAGTGTAATGTATTAAGGTTTATGCAAAAATCTTACTTAATATTTTTGGCATTTTTGCTGTTTTTATCCCAATACCAAAAAAAAAAGGCTGTAACTAAAAAACCATGGGTGATGGAAAATTTCTGATTAAATTTGTGAGTTCAGCATGAAAAGTTACACTAGAAACACCATCAGATTCTCTTGGGCAAAAATGTTGATGGCCATTGTAATTATATGAATAAATAAATATATATAATACCCCATATATACATATTTATATAATTTTATAAATATAATTGCCACAAATCGATAAATTTTGTAACAAATAATTTACTGGCAATATGTTTCTTTTCAATTCAAACACATTGACAGTAAATTAGTTGTATTAGTAAATTATCCTTAGTTGAGAGAGAGAGAAATATATTACAAATATGGACAGTGAAACATTCTTACGATCATTTGAAATATTTACTAACTAATTTATTTTTGAAATAAAAACTTGTTTTCAAATGGCGGCATGCCTGGAATAAAATAGGTGAAAATAGATTTATACGGGCATAGAACACGTGGAATGGGAGCAATTATTCACCTCCGTCAGTTTCTTTGAAGGATTTCCACGCAGAATATTAATCCTGCCGTGATTCCCTACGTGATAATTTGCCGAATTAATATTTAAATAAATTATTTTCTTCCTTATGACTTTTGAATAATTTACTGCCAATTATATAGAAATAGGTTCTTCATTTTTCGTTCTATAATTAATTCCAAATTTCCTCATTTTCCGTTTAGACCTTGATATATTTTACAAAACATGCCTAGGAGGATTACACAAAGACTTTTTGTCAGTTTTTTTTTTTTTTATTTAAATTCAAAAATAAAGGTTTCCCATTTCTTTACATTTTTGTAATATATTCAAAGGCGAAACTTTACACCGCTCATTAAAAAGTGCTATCAACTTTATTTTGGCTGTAAGGTCGGTGACCAAGATAAGACTTGGGCTCCTCATCATTGTTGTGAAATTTGTGCTCGACGTCTTACAGGGTGGATTGAAGGTGAACGTCATATGCCTTTTGTCAAGGCAATGGATCGAAATGACAGTGGATTTGCCTACCTAAAACAAAAATGTTCTAGCATAAGTGATGCGAAAATTAAAGAAGACATTCTCTTTGGACTTCAGATTCGAGAATTGCTGCAGGATGGAAATTTTCAAAATAGTTTGAATGAAGTTGAAGCAGCAGCATGGAATTCCTGTAGAAACGTTTGCTAGAACTTCTTAGGAAGTGTCAAGGTTGAAAATTACCGAGACATCGTTAATGATCTGTTGCTTTCCTACAAGACACTGGATGTAACATGTCTCTCAAGATCCATTTCCTGCATTCACATCTGGATTTCTTACCAGACAATCTTGGTGTAGTTAGCGATGAGCATGGTGAGAGGTTTCATCAGATATATCAAGCATGGAGAAGCGGTACCAAGGTAAATGGAGTCCCGGTATGCTTGCTGACTACTGCTGGACACTCAAGAGGGATGTACCACAAGCAAAGTATAGAAGAAAATCCACTGTCACTACTTTTCAATAAAATAAATATATTTCGTTCATATAGGCCTATATTTTTAAAATAGAGCAATCCAAACTTAATTCATTAGATAATAAAAGGCATATATTGGATTTAATAAAATATTTATTTTGCCAATATTTCGTCTGGCTGAACGCCAACCTTTAAAATGTGATGCCTCGATAAAGGTTGGCGTTCAGCCAGCCGAAATATTGGCAAAATAAATATTTTATTAAATCCAATATATGCCTTTTATTATCTAATAGGCCTATATATTAAAAACATTTCAAAATTTCAAGTAGGTGTATCTCAAAAATATTGCGTGATAGAAAAAAACAAATGGTATATTTGGAATCAGCACAAAGAGTTAAATTTAGATAAGATTCTGTTTCTTTTGGGACAAAGAAAATAATTTTTGATAAACCAGTGTAATGTATTAAGGTTTATGCAAAAATCTTACTTAATATTTTTGGCATTTTTGCTGTTTTTATCCCAATACCAAAAAAAGGCTGTAACTAAAAAACCATGGGTGATGGAAAATTTCTGATTAGATTTGTGAGTTCAGCATGAAAAGTTACACTAGAAACACCATCAGGTTCTCTTGGGCAAAAATATTGATGGCCATTGTAATTATATGAATAAATAAATATATATAATACCCCATATATACATATTTATATAATTTTATAAATATAATTGCCACACACAAATCGATAAATTTTGTAAGAAATAATTTACTGGCAATATGTTTCTTTTCAATTCAAACACATTGACAGTAAATTAGTTGTATTAGTAAATTATCCTTAGTTGAGAGAGAGAGAAATATATTACAAATATGGACAGTGAAACATTCTTACGATCATTTGAATATTTACTAACTAATTTATTTTGGAAATAAAAACTTGTTTTCAAATGGCGGCATGCCTGGAATAAAATAGGTGAAAATAGATTTATACGGGCATAGAACACGTGGAATGGGAGCAATTATTCACCTCCGTCAGTTTCTTTGAAGGATTTCCGCGCAGAATATTAATCCTGCCGTGATTCCCTACGTGATAATTTGCCGAATTAATATTTAAATAAATTATTTTCTTCCTTATGACTTTTGAATAATTTACTGCCAATTATATAGAAATAGGTTCCTCATTTTTAGTTCTATAATTAATTCCAAATTTCCTCATTTTCCGTTTAGACCTTGATATATTTTACAAAACATGCCTAGGAGGATTACACAAAGACTTTTTGTCAGTTTTTTTTTATTTAAATTCAAAAATAAAGGTTTCCCATTTCTTTACATTTTTGTAATATATTCGAAAGATATTATATATAAATAGTTACTATATTATTACATATTTAACAGAATTTTTTTTTGTTGCAAAAAAATAGATAGATAAAATAAATAGATGCAAATAAATAGGCTTTATTTCTACAATGACGATAAACAATGACGTTAAATTCTTTTGAAATATTTTTCTGAGATGAAATTTCAATTTATTTTTAAATTTTCAGCAGTATAAAGTACGTATACAATTTCAAAGCGCTTCCCATTTTTATTTAAATATCCTAACTTTCGAGTTTTAAAATATTCAAATTAATGAGGCCTAATACACATGGAATATAAAGCGTTTTCGATATGATTGGAGTGATGATTTTGTTGGCCCGACCAATTACATTCCTTCTTATGAAGGAATGCTGAGTATATATACTTAACACCAATGATCAACATTGAGGAAAAGAAAAATTTAATTTGCGATACTATTATTTTCATATTTTTACAAGAAAACCTATTTGTGAGGGCCTAGTTATTTTTATGATATATATAGTTACATTTAAAAGATAAAGATTTATAAGCTTAATTATCTTTGTATATATTTTGAAAAATTATTTTGAAAAGGCTCTAAAATATATTTAATATATGAGCGAACAAGACCTTTATTTTGAACATAATTGATTTTAAGAATTTGAAATAAATAAAATGATTAAGGTTTTTAATTAAATAATAATAATATAAAAAGTCGCATATGCGACTAAAAAGACCGAGCTATTTTAAATTTTTACATAGGCAGGTATAAGTACAAACCTCAGGCTTTAGTGAGGTTATTTCATAGTGAATGGTCGATATAGCTTTTAAAATGTGAACATTACTTTTTTAATATTTCTTAAATATTATTTTTGTTTTTAAAAGGTTATCAAATAATTTATTAAATTATAAAATAGCTAGGTATATTTCATATAGAATTTAGCAACATTATATCTGTGTTTTTATAAAATAGTGTTGTCTGCCATTATAATATGTATTGCTTAAAAATTGACACCAGCTAAAATATACAGTTGAATGGAGAAGGCTTACCCAAAAATTGTATTTCAAAGTGTGTGGTTGAAAAGCTTGAAAGTAACATCCTATTCGATTTGATTATTATCCTCACCCTGTACTCGTATACTGTCCTAGATTATCTGTATTTTTAAAAAGAATTACTTGTTATATACACTCATGGAAACTACTTAAGGAAGTTGTAAGCTTTAGCACGTGTGTTTCGGGAATCAGACAATAACTCTGAAATATATTTGACACACTGTTAGCTTTATAGAAGACACACGAGATCGCCTGTGTGAACAAAATTGCCTCAGTTTCCTTTAAAAAAAAGGGAGGACCGGTGACATCAAAGACTCCACTTTCATAAGTTTGTCCATGAATGTAGGTCCAATGATAACCATATTAAAAACGTATCTTCGCTAAATCATATGTTACATAATTAGAGAAAGATATAGGGGAAGAAGAAAATTTAGAGATAAAGGTCACAGATCATACAACCTAGAAAGCAAACAAATATCGATGGAATGGCGTTTTCTAGATTCTTCGAACCAAGTGCATCTGTCTCAGCGGGCAATGTATTGTTAAATATACTTTGAGGCGAAAAACAGGATTATACTTCAAGTTCATATTTAACAAGGGTTCACAATAAATGCGGGATAACATTATTGTTTATTGAAAAATGTTCGAAGCCGAAAAAAAGTTTTTATAAAAATAATTACCTAAAAAGAGTAATTTTCTCCATGATAACGCTGTCCCTCGATCGTTTAAAAGAATGGTAAAATTTGGCTTGACATTCATTTTAAGGTTTAGTTACAATTTCATTATTCACCTGACATCGCAACAAATTATTTTTTATTGATAAGATGGTACTTTAAATTTTAATTTCATCAAAGTAAAAAAAATGTAGCTGAAATAATTCCATACACATATTAAAACACTATACTGTAGGGCCATACATTCATTGTTTTATAGCTCGAGAAAATATGTATAGATACGAGAATGAAGGTATGTTATTTCGAAACATAACTCATTTAAAATTCGATCTCAAATAACCGCACCAAAGGCTTCGGTCATTGAATAATGACTTTTGAATTTATATTATGTATACTCTCTTTATACTAATATATATATATATATATATATTATAAATAGAAAAAATGAAATCTGTTGATTTTTGATCATGTTGATTATGCTAGGGTAATGCACTCGTGGTTAAAATCTTGAAAATAAAATAATAAAAATAATGAGGATTAGAAATAGCTTTAATTGAGATTATGGGATATATAAAAACATAATTTGGTAAAAGTACTGCCTGGCTTAAGGCGTAAGAATAAAAAAAATGAAAAGCTTATTTACATAATGTACAAAAGATTTGACCCGGCCATCGGGAAACAACAACAATGATTTTATATAGTGAAAACGGCGACCTCTGGTGGTCGATTTAACAGAGAGAGAGAGAGAGAGAGTCATTTAATTTATGAAATATATTTTAAAAACATCTTTTATATATCATATATATTAAAATTTAAATCAACTGTATTAATATACAAATAAATTAATTGTACAAGTATATATAATTATTAAGATAAATAATCTAGATAAATATTATATTAAAAATGAAAAGTTTGTAAAATCTAGAACTATTCACCCATTAATATTGTAACTAAACTATGTATATAATCGCTCTTACAGGTTTATTACTGCGTGAAGAAAGATAATAAAATGTAATTAGCGACAAATTATTATTTATTTCCGATAGACTCTAGGTAAAGTAATAAATGTTTTCCGAGAGAGAGTGGCAAAAAACTTCAATAAAAAATTACTCTCTAAAAAATGATTGATAATTAAATATTATTATTATTTCAAGTTCCCGATTGCCAGGGAATATTTATCTGGAAGAGGTTTATTATTATTCGAAGAAATGCTATAGTAAAAATGAAATAATATAGCCCTAGGTCTTTTGGGGTTGAAGTCGATAAATCAATAAGTATTAAAATCAGGTGCAGACGATTTTTGCATTTTGTCTTTTTGTGTGTGTGCTCTGGTATTTATACGACTATAACACGGAATTATATATTGCAGTGTTTATATATATTTTATATGGTAAATATGCCCTTTTTTCAACGCTTTCAGTTTTTCATATAATGCGTAAAAATTATTCAGCTTATTTATCAACAAAGTGTTTTTAGATTAACAGTATATATATATTACGATGCACTAGCGCGCCATCTGTTATCAAATAACAAAACTATTTTAGAGGCGTAATATTCTTTTTAAAATAAAACAATTTCTACTGTCCTTACTGCAATGGAAAAATTAAAGGGAGGGCCTGGCTCATCAGTGGTGAACCCTCCCAGCGGTTTCGCCAGTTTAATCTACCATACCGCTGTTATATTGCATTTTTGGAACCTCCTTTTTATAGTGATACCGATGCTTGACTCTTCGAATGGGTATTTTAGATGAACTATGGACATAAGCTTTTAGGACAGCAGAATTACATATAATTATAAATATATAAAATGCTTGAGCAATCGCTCTTCCGCAAATATCAAATTGTGTCTTTTATTTGAACAATTATATTACGATGCTCTAGCGCGCCATCTGTTATCAAGCCAGGCCCTCCCTTTAATTTTTCCATTGCAGTAAGGACAGTAGAAATTGTTTTATTTCAAAAAGAATATTACGCCTCTAAAATAGTTTTGTAATTTGAGTATATATATATATATATTGTACTACATCTTTTGTAAGTTATATTACTCATAGGGATTTTTTGGGGATTAAAGAAAATGTTTATTAAATTCTTCCGCATAGTAAAAAAAAATATTGATTTAATTTCAGTCGACATGTTTTATCTATGTACATATATATAAAGTTTAACATCCACACAAACATTGGATATTAAAGTTATATTTGAAGATAAACTAAACAGAGCTGTTCTAAACGGATACTTTCGAGTTAATCCTATGTAAAATGTTATTTTCTCTCTCTCTCTCTCTCTCTCGAAGGAAGCATATATATTCTTATTTGAAATATTTTAACCTCTAGAAAAATTCAGGATTTTTCATTTAATATACATAGAAAATAAAGTGCATATAAATGCTGACGTAGAGGTTTCAAACAGGGATATTTAAAAAATTGAAAAATAATTTATTACACTGGCCAACACATATTTTGTTTGAAGTAAACGAAAAAATTGCGCTACAAATTTTAAAATAAAAATACAACCTTTTTCGCAATGAGTTTCTTTTATTATGATATGCGCGAGCCCGAGCCCGAAAGCTCGTGCATATCATAATAAAAGAAACTCATTGCGAAAAGTTGTATTTTTATTTTAAAACATATTTTGTTGCCGAATATTTGAAACAAGTTTCTTTGTGATTTTGATGTGGTGTGTGTGTGTGTGTGTGTGAATCCAGAAATGTTGTCAGATTTTTTCTATCAGATCTCGTTTCAGATATACATACACATCCTCAATAAAATGAGTGTTATCTATTACGACAATAATTTTTCAAAAAAAAAAATGTTTTTATAAAAATACACTAACAAAGGGAGAATAGTTATTTCCAGGGTAGCACTGCTAAACAATGATGAAAAAAAGATGGCAGGGAACGATCATTATAAATTTTGAACTCTCACTTTCTTCACATTAAATCACTTAAAGTTCAAATTTTATTGTAGTGGGAAATTGTTCTCTCGTGAGAGAAGAACGGAAGTAAAAACCTTTTTCGAAAGGTTATTTTTTTTCCTGAGGTGTGTCTGAGTGGAATTTTTTATATAGCCAACGTAGAAGCAAGTACCTCAGAAGATTCTTTTGAGAGGCTCGGGGCCCTAATGCGACCATTTAGTTCCTTTTGGTCAAATTTTAGAGAACTCGACGAAGAACCAACATAATTACTGTCTTCATCCTCTTTATTATGAATTGAAACAACTACATCTTCAAAGAACTGTGCAAGTCCATGGCACATTCGGATAGGTACGTCTTCTGAGTGGGAAAGTGGACGCATTGCAGAAGGTAGGTTAGGATAAGTCCACTCATGAAAATTGTTTGGGTTGATACCAACAATGCTGATTGTACAGAAATAGCTAACGATATAGTTCTCTCCAAATCATTGGCACTCCGAACTTGGGACTTCTTCTTTTACCATTCATCCACTTGAGCAAATATTGAATACAATTTTCACAAACACAATTTGGGACCCACGTTTTCTATCTTGGTCTCCTAGTTTAACTCCCAAAAAAGTAAGCGAGGTAGGCATTTTTTTTACGAAGTCTGAAAAGAGTTTCCTGATATTTTGCATTGTTGATGGAAAATTTGCCGGGAGGAAATTAATCCATAAAAGCATAGGGCGCCTCTCCCGTCAAAATAAACGTCAAAAAAGCCCGAAACCATGGTCTCTAGGTGGACGCTTCTCAGTTTGCCAAAGCTGGTGTTGTGGCTTTGTCACCGACCCGAGGCCGCTAGTTGCGGCGACGGTCAATAGATGGCGTCAGTTTTTGACGTTTATTTTGACGGGAGAGGCGCCCTATGCTTTTATATTTTGCATTGTGTACTCGCCACATATGTAACAAAACATATTGGGATGGTTGACGCAGGACCTTCTGCTAGTTGACTCCATATTTATTGTCGACCAGAGAGAATTTAAATTAAAAGGTGGGATAAGTAACTGCTATTAAAATATATAAAAATAAACCACAGAAAGATATAAAATATGTGGTTTAGAGATACAAAATTAAATAAATTATAAATTAATATATTGACCTGACGCAGCTGACGCCACACATTGTAGCGTCTTATTCACCGCAATGGCTGGTTTTCAAGTAGAGTAAGACTCTGTACCATGACATATAAAATGGGCAAAGAGGATAAAATGTCTCCAATATAAATGTTGATAACAATGACCTCTAAAAGAAAAGAGCTGACAGAAAGAAAAGATTTGAAGATTTGGAATCAATACACCGAATATACCCTAGAACAGTTCTTTCTTTGCCGGAAAAAGACAAAAAATATTTTGGTTGGCCAGTGTTATTAAAAATTTTACATTAAATTAAAATCCTTTTAACGGTTTAAAATACCAATATTTCCTTAGAACAAATGGATTAAACTTTATTTGTTGTATTTTATACTGGACAAACTCAGACCGTCTTTGCCCGGAATCTTCCTAAGGAAAGGTTGTCCATACAATATCGGATTACCAATAATGTTCCGTTTTTTTATTCTCTCATTTTCAATTTTTATAATTGAAATACGTGAAGTATTTATTAATGTGTAACAAGTTTCTGGATATGAGTTTCTTTTCATCCCCAGAAACCTTTGGTATTGTTTAAATTATTTTTGTTTATTCCACACACACACCCCTTCCCCCATACGTTTCTACTCAATATGAGCTAATCTGGCTGACATTTCATATCGGTATATAAAGTTGAGTCGGGAAAGATAGAGAGAGACAGAAGAGGTTTTTGTCACAATTTCATTCAAATAAATTCCAAATTACCCAAGTACTAGACAGATATACCATTTTTCAATTAGAAATGATGACGAATTATTGCTTCCTAATGTTTCCCTTTTTATGTTCAAAATCAATTTTTTCGGGAGTTTTTCATCGATCAAAACATGAGAGACACAGTACCATAATTTTAATAG
>CP092886.1:130427306-130495674 GCA_030710605.1 Cordylochernes scorpioides | reverse complement strand
GATTATCTGTATTTAAAAAAATTGCTTGTTATATACACTCATGGAAATTACTTAAGGAAGTTGTAATTTTTAGCACGTGATTCGGGATTCAGACAATAACTCTGAAATATATTTGACACACTGTGAGCTTTATAGAAGACACACGAGATCGCCTGTGTGAACAAAATTGCCTCAGTTTCCTTTAAAAAAAAGGGAGGACCGGCGACATCAAAGATTCCACTTTCATAAGTTTGTCCATGAATGTAGGTCTAATGATAACCATATTAAAAACGTATCTTCGCTAAATCATATGAGACATAATTAAAGAAAGATATAGGGGAAGAAGAAAATTTAGAGATAAAGGTCACAGATCATACAACCTAGAAAGCAAACAAATATCGATGGAATGGCGTTTTCTAGATTCTTCGAACCAAGTGCATCTGTTTCAGCAAGCAATGTATTGTTAAATATACTTTGAGGCTAAAAACAGGATTATACTTCAAGTTCATATTTAACAAGGGTTCACAATAAATGCGGGATAACATTATTGTTTATTGAAAAATGTTCGAAGCCGAAAAAAAGTTCTTTAAAAAATAATTACCTAAAAAGAGTAATTTTCTCTATGATATCGTCCCTCGATCGTTTAAAAGAATGGTACAATTTGACTGGACATTCATTTTAAGGTTTAGTTACAATTTCATTATTCCCCTGACATCGCAACAAGTTATTTTTAATTGAATAGATGATGCTTTAAATTTTAATTTCAGCAAAGTAAAAAATAGAGGCAGCTGAAATAATTACATACACATATTAAAACACTATACTGTAGGGCCATACATTCATTGTTTTATAGCTCGAGAAAATATGTATAGATACGAGAATGAAGGTATGTTATTTCTAAATATAACTCATTTAAAATTCGATCTCAAATAACCGCACCAAAGGCTTCGGTCATTGAATAATGACTTTTGAATTTATATTATGTACACTCTCTTTATACTAATATATATATATTATAAATAGAAAAAATGATATTTCTGTTGATTTTTTATCATGTTGATTATGCTAGGGTAATGCAGTCGTGGTAAAATCTTGAAAATAAAATAATAAAAATTATGAGGATTAGAAATAGCTTTAATTGAGATTATGGGATATATAAAAACATAATTTGGTAAAAGTACTGCCTGGCTTAAGGCCTAAGAATAAAAAAATGAAAAGCGTATTTACATAATGTACAAAATATTTGAGCCGGCCATCGGGAAACAACAACAATGATTTTATATAGTGAAAACGGCGACCTATGGTGGTCGATTTAAAAGAGTCATTTAATCTATGAAATATATTTTAAAAACATTTTTTTATATAACATATATATTAAATTAACATCAAGCAATAACGCGCCATATATACATATAAAATAAAAGGATTTAAAAGCGCGAATGTTTCTTTTATACATAAAACGAGCTTCTACAAGCCCTCCCAATATATTTTTTCATCGCAGTAAGGACAGTAGAAGTTCGTTTTATGTATAAAAGGAACATTCGCGCTTTTAAATCCTTTTATTTTATATATATTAAAATTTGAATTAACTGTATTAATATAAAAATATATTAATTGTACAAGTATATATAATTATTAAGATAAATAATCTAGATAAATATTATATTAAAAATGAAAAGTTAGTAAAATCCAGAACTATTCACCCATTAATATTGTAACTAAACTATGTATATAATCGCTCTTACAGGTTTATTACTGCGTGAAGAAAGATAATAAAATGTAATTAGCGACAAATTATTATTTATTTCCGATAGACTCTAGGTAAAGTAATAAATGTTTTCCGAGAGAGAGTGGCAAAAAACTTCAATAAAAAATTACTCTCTAAAAAATGATTGATAATTAAATATTATTATTATTTCAAGTTCCCGATTGCCAGGGAATATTTATCTGGAAGAGGTTTATTATTATTCGAAGAAATGCTATAGTAAAAATGAAATAATATAGCCCTAGGTCTTTTGGGGTTGAAGTCGATAAATCAATAAGTATTAAAATCAGGTGCAGACGATTTTTGCATTTTGTCTTTTTGTGTGTGTGTTCTGGTATTTATACGACTATAACACGGAATTATATATTGCAGTGTTTATATATATTTTAAATGGTAAATATGCCCTTTTTACAACGCTTTTAGGTTTTCATATAATGCGTAAAAATTATTCAGCTTATTCTTCAACAATTTTTTTTAGATTAACAGTATATATATATATTACGATGCACTAGCACGCCATCTGTTATCAAATTACAAAACTATTTTAGAGGCGTAATATTCTTTTTAAAATAAAACAATTTCTACTGTCCTTACTGCAATGGAAAAAAATAAAGGGAGGGCCTGGCTCATCAGTGGTGAACCCTCCCAGCGGTTTCGCCAGTTTAATCTACCATATCGCTGTTATATTGCATTTTTGGAACTTCCTTTTATAGTGATACTGATGCTTGACTCTTCGAATGGGTATTTTAGATTAACTATGGACATAAGCTTTTAGGACAGCAGAATTACATATAATCATAAATATATAATATTCTTCGAGTAATCGCTCTTCCGCAAATATCAAATTGTGTCTTTTATTTGAACAATTATATTACGATGCACTAGCGCGCTAACTGTTATCAAGCCACTGATGAGCCAGGCCCTCCCTTTAATTTTTCCATTGCAGTAAGGACAGTAGAAATTGTTTTATTTTAAAAAGAATATTACACCTCTAAAATAGTTTTGTAATTTGAGTATATATATATATATATTGTACTACATCTTTTGTAAGTTATATTACTCATAGGGATTTTTTGGGGATTAAAGAAAATGTTTATTAAATTCTTCCGCATAGTAAAAAAATATTGATTTAATATCAGTCGACATGTTTTATCTATGTACATATATATAAAGTTTAACATCCACACAAACATTGGATATTAAAGTTATATTTGAAGATAAACTAAACCGAGCTGTTCTAAACGGATACTTTCGAGTTAATCCTATGTAAAATGTTATTTTGTCTCTCTCTCTCTCGAAGGAAGCATATATATTCTTATTTAAAATATTTTAACTCTAGAAAAATTCAGGATTTTTCATTTAAAATACATAGAAAATAAAATGCATATAAATGCTGACGTAGAGGTTTCAAACAGGGATATTTAAAAAATTGAAAAATAATTTATTACACTGGCCAACACAATTTTGTTTGAAGTAAACGAAAAAATTGCGCTACAAATTTTAAAATAAAAATACAACCTTTCGCAATGAGTTTCTTTTATTATGATATGCGCGAGCCCAGCCCGAAAGCTCGCGCATATCATAATAAAAGAAACTCATTGCGAAAGTTTGTAGTTTTATTTTAAAACATATTTTGTTGCCGAAGATTTGAAACAGTTTTTTTTTGTGATTTTGATATGGTGAATCCAGAAATGTTGTCAGTTTTTCTCTATCAGATCTCGTTTCAGATATACATAAACTTCCTCAATAAAATGAGTGTTATCTATCACGACAATAATTTTAGAAAAAAATGTTTTTTATAAAAATACACTAACAAAGGGAGAATAGTTCTTTCCCAGCTAGCGCTACTAAAAAATGATGAAAAAAATGGCAGAAAACGGTCATTATAAATTTTGAACTTTCACTTTCTCCACATTAAATCACGTAAAGTTCAAATTTTATTGTAGTGGGTAATTGTTCTCTCGTGAGAGAAGAACGGAAACAAATACTTTTTTCGCTTATGAAAGGTTATTTTTGTTCCTGAGGTGTGTGTGAATAGAATTTTTTAGCCAACGTAGAAGCAAGTACCTCAGAAGATTCTTTTGAGAGGCTCGGGGCCCTAATGCGACCATTTAGTTCCTTTTGGTCAAATTTTAGAGGACTCGACGAAGAACCAACATAATTACTGTCTTCATCCTCTTTATTATGAATTGAAACAACTACATCTTCAAAGAACTGTGCAAGTCCATGTCACATTCGGATAGGTACGTCTTCTGAGTGGGGAAGTGGACGCATTGCAGAAGGTAGGTTAGGATAAGTCCACTAATGAAAATTGTTTGGGTTGATACCAACAATGCTGATTGTACAGAAATAGCTAACGATATAGTTCTCTCAAAATCATTGGCACTCCGAACTTGGGACTTCTTCTTTTACTATTCATCCACTTGAGCAAATATTCAATACAAGTTTCACAAACACAATTTGGAACCCACGTTTTTTATCTTGGTCTCCTAGTTTAACTCCCAAAAAAGTAAGCGAGGTAGGCATTTTTTTTACGAAGTCTGAAAAGAGTTTCCTGATATCTTGCATTGTGTACTCGCCACATATGTAACAAAACATATTGGGATGGTTGACGCAGGACCTTCTGCTAGTTGACTCCATATTTATTGTCGACCAGAGAGAATCAAAATTTAAAGGTGGGATAAGCAACGGCTATTAAAATATATAAAAATAAACCACAGAAAGTTATAAAATATGTGGTTTAGAAATACAAAATTAAATAAATTATAAATAAATATATTTTTTTCATAATTTTTCTTCCTTTATTAAATATTGACCTGACGCCGCTGACGCCACACAATGTAGCGTCTTATTCACCGCAATTGCTAGTTTTCAAGTAGAGTGAGACTATGTACCATGACATATAAAATGGCCAAAGAGGATAAAATGTCTCCAATATAAATGTTGACAACAATGACCTCTAAAAGAAAAGAGCTGACAGAAAGAAAAGATTTGAAGATTTGGAATCAATATACCGAATATACCCTAGAACAGTTCTTTCTTTGCCGGAAAATACAAAAAAATATTTTGGTTGGCCAGTGTTATTAAAAATATTACATTAAATTAAAATTAATAAGCATAAAAAAGATAAGAGGAGCTTCTTTTATAAATTTATTGTGCAAGCTTTCGGACTATACGTCCTTCTACAGGCATGGATAGTTGTAAAACTAACGCATATAACCGATCATTGAGCCATAATATAGAGGACAATATTTACATACATATATCTGTAAAACTAAAAGAATAAAAAAATATTTATGACTTAGAAATTTTTATTATTTTTTTTTTTATTTATTTTTTTATTCTTTTAGTTTTACAGATATATGTATGTAAATATTGTCCTCTTTATAATGGCTCAATGATCGGTTATATACGTTAGTTTTACAACTATCCATGCCTGTAGAAGGACGTATAGTCCGAAAGCTTGCACAATAAATTTATAAAAGAAGCTCCTCTTATCTTTTTTATGCTTATTCGTTTAACCAATTTTTTAAGAGTTGCTTATCGTTTAATATTAAATTGAAATCCTTTTAACGGTTTAAAATACCAATATTTCCTTAGAAAAAATGGATTAAACTTTATTTGTCGTATTTTATACTAGACAAACTCAGACCGGCTTTGCCCGGAATCTTCCTAAGGAAAGGTTGTCCATACAATATCGGATTACTAATAATGTTCCGTTTTTTTATTCTCTCATTTTCAATTTTTATAATTGAAATACGTGAAGTATTTAGAAATTTGTAACAAGTCTCTGGATATGAGTTTCTTTCCATCTCCAGAAACCTGTAGTATTGTTTAAATTATTTCTGTTTGTTCCACACACACACCCCTTCCCCCATACGTTTCTACTCAATATGAGCTAATCTGGCTGACATTTCATATCGGTATATAAAGTTGAGTCGGGAAAAATAGAGAGAGACAGAAGAGGTTTTTGTTACAATTTCATTCAAATAAATTCCAAATTACCCAAGTACTAGACAGATTTACCTATTTTTCAATTATTGCTCCCTAATGTTTCCCTTTTTTCATGTTCAAAAACAATTTTTTTTCGGGAGTTTTTCATCGATCAAAACACGAGAGACATAAGACCATAATTTTAATAGGCAAGAACTAGATTATTTCAGCGCAACATTTACTCGAGCAGAAAACGGGCAAAGCTAGGTCATATATATTTAAATTGTAAGTTCAAAGACCACTAACTCTTTTCCATTAAAAATCCTAATATAAAAAATATATTTATTTTTAACAAGTAGGTTTATGTATGAAGATGGAGCTTTATATATATAAAAATGCTTATTTTGAATCATATATTTTTATTTTCCAATATTACGTATGGCAACTCACAAAACTTCTTCGGGAAACAAGATTGTTTTTAGATGCTCGCGCATCAATTCACGAATTAATCATATTAATATAATGATTAAAAACCATATTTACAGTTTTCAGATAAAAATAGGTAGAAAGATCTCTCGAAAGATACTATATCGGAACAACTAACTTATTTTGAAAATATAAAATGTTATTCTCCTATATATATTGCTGAAATATATATAATTTTTGAATATTTATAATGCATCCTCTAAATATTACTAGAATATTATCCTGTTCTAAAAACAGGTTTCGAATTACACAGTCAATTTTAATCCCCATTAGTTCAATATAGTGTTTCACAAACTTTATTTTTTAGCTTTTAGTTGAAACTTTAATAAGGCTAGATCTGACTTTCTTTCTAAACCTGTATTAGAACAGGCTAATATTCTATTTCAATCTATCAAATGTAAAATTTAACGGTTAAAAACTGATTACCACGATATATGATGTATAAAGTTATTCTTTTTTCTATTCTCCCAATATATATAATGACATATGCCAATACCCTAATTCTTATTTGAGTTATATAAAATATTTATGTAAGTATAACTTTTAATGTTTTTAAAACTTAGTCGACATGACAATTCAATTTATTGAAATTTCTTTTTAATAAGAACAATTTTAAATTAATTGAACTATGCCTCTTTTGGTTAAAATAGGTATAACTAGCCGAAAATGGACAGTTTAACCGCCAAGTATTTTAACCGTTGCATTTTACCTGAACTAATACAAATAAAATAATAGGCTGTTTCAAGTTGAATAAAATCCGTCACTACGTATATGTATAATTAGACCCTGCTTTGACCGGCTTCTCCTAGAGTGAATGTTTGCACAAAGAATAATGCTCAAACAAATATTATTTATTATGAATATATATATATATAATTGTTTTTATTTGAAAAGTTAAAAATAATTTGAAAAAATATGTTCACAAATTTCTAAAAAATGATGATGATAATAATAATGATGTATTAATTGGAATTATAATAAATAGCATACGTTGAAAAAGCTATATTTGCCTGACAAAATTCAACTAGAGGAGAAGCTGGGCAAAGTTAGATCATTATGTGCCGGTAAATAATAATTATCATAATTTTATATATATACCCTCAAAATATGCGAAATGGTTTATTTATTATCTACTTTTAGCCTTTAATTAGATTATATGTTAATATATATATATACTCAGCCATCCCATATCCAAAATTTTAAAATGGTTTATTTAGTAAATTTGGTGGAGAATGGTAATAAACATCAATTTACTTTTACAAGAATATTTCCAGTAGAGATTGGATGTTAGTTCGGATTTTTTTTTAAATCAAATGTTCGCTAGGGACAAACTTTCACTCGGGTAAAAATCGGGCAAAGCCGAGTACATTCTCGCTAGTATAAAATAAAAACCTTTGTATAAAAATAAATATTGTGAAGACAGTACTTTCATTTTATACATATTTCGTAATAATTTAGAAAATTTTATATAGGTAAATATATGAGAGACACGCTTTGAAGCAAATTAGCCTACCTCATTTTATAGCGGTGTGAAAGGTGTCCTGGAATGACTAACGCCGATTACAGAATAGAAACGGCCTCTCTACACTTTTATTTGCGTTTAAAAGTAAACTATAAATTAGACTTGTATATCGAACTAATTTGCATATTTCGGTTTTTAAACAATGATAGTGATGTCTTCCAGGACTATCTCTATATCATGTCAAAATATATAGGTCACATATTGTGAAAACGTATAAAGAAAAACACATGCGTTTCTCTCATCTTTATTTTTATAGAGATATGCAAATCAAAATCACTGTTTATCAAAATGAGATAACTTAGACACTGATAAGGATGGAGACTTTCTAGAAAGGTTTCATGGTTTAGTTCATATAAACAAGATAATGCCCAGCAATGGCCGCAGCCTTGCAGAAAATTGACATAGACCCAGAGCAGCAGCTTTACACACCCAAGATAGTGGACATTGCTGCTGCTGTGATAGAGATGCATGGAGACATCTGAGGCTCTTCATTGGGCACGAAAACAAAAACAAGATAATACTGTAAAATATACATTCTAACATATTCCCAATTAAACAGTGCATATACAAAAATAAGCCCCGGATTCTGATTAGCTCCCAGGGAAAGGAAATTTATCCAGATCTCTTTTGCCACTAAAATAGTTAACATTAGGACGATAATATTCTGTTAATACCTCACGTTCAGCTATAGGGTTTGTGTAATTTCATCAATATAACTGAAAATTGGAAATTTTACATTAAATATTTCCCAAGTGGAACTCGAATTGTATTCTGTCGTTGATGAATCTTCGCATTTTCCTATTGAAAAAAGAGCTTGGAAAAAAATCACAACGTCATTCGATTTTGAAAGCATTTTGAAAATGAAATTGAAAATTTATGAAAGATTGGACCTCACAGTGTTACGAATATATTTTCTTTTATAAATTGGTCGTCGAAAATAACTGTAAACTTATGTAAACAGATTCAAACACATGCAATTGAGTTTGTTACTCTTAGGTAAATCGATGGATATTTCTGTTATTGAAAGTAAAGTGTCTGAAGGACTTCACAATATTGATTTGTATTCTTGAAAAAACATTTAAGAAATAAATATAATATATAATATAAAATTCTCTTAATATTATTCCATTCACATAAATATTTCCATATTGATATAAGTATTCAAATTTCTCAAATTCACTATACCTCTCTCATTTTGTTAAGCTCTATTACATATTGAATATAAATTAATTATTATATAGTGAATAGTTTTAGAATACATCTGAATTTTTTAATATATCAACAACCTATCCATTATACTGTAGAGCTTAACAACTGATACTACTCTATGAATATACTACAAGTTAATATTAATATGAAATGAACATCTCTACTCGTTAATAGTTTGTAAAATATATCTACGTACACAAAATCAAATATATTTAACCGCATTGGAATTTAGTAATCTCATTGAACCTTTGGGCCATCAGCAATTTTTGAAAAATGATGTACCTGCTTAATTAGAAATAATCAAAACTGACATTTTTGAATGGATAATTTAATTTATCTATACTTATATAGTGTAAAACCTCTTGTAATAGAATCCCTTTTTAAAATACTAATGTGTATGGTTTAAAGGGTAATAAATTTATTTTTCCTTGCGCTAATTGTGAAGGGCAATTTTCGTATATGTAATTTAACGATATTATTACAAAATATTTATATATTTGTTGAATTATATAATGCCCAACATATAAATATTAAAATCTATAAACGGAAATACATTTACTCATTATTATAGAATTGATATCTACCAGCATTAGTAATAGAAAATGAGCATTGTTTGTATATCATTTCGTTAATTTGATTCACACAGCCTGTTCTGCATTTTCATGTTTTGAATCTTTTCATTCCATAGCAATAAATTAATTCATGTGTTGTTTTGTGTGTTGTTTGTATTGATGTACAGTACACTTTTAATTACCTGAAAAACCTTTCTCAAAACCTTTGGGTTTTTTTCGGAGATTTGAGTGTGTATTTCACTTTTAAAAATATGTAAATAATTTTCTTTGTGTCCCAAAATATAAATATAATATGAGAAAGGCAATCATATTGCTGACTTTGATAAAATTTTTAAAATCACAAAATATTTTCTCACAATGAGTTTCTTTTTATTTCAAAACGCTAGATTTCAAGCGATAATCGCTCTTCAACGGGCTTAATAAAACATCGTCTTTATCCTACCAGAAATATTTTCAAAAACAAACGCGCGCAACTTGGATATTTATAATTTGGTTTTTGTAAATATTTCTGGTAGGATAAAGTCGATATTTTATTAAGCCCGTTGAAGAGCGATTATCGCTTGAAAGCTAGCGTTTTTTAATAAAAAGAAACTCATTGTGAGAAAATATTTTGTAATTTAAAAACTTTTTTCACAATTTTATCATTAATAGAGATTCGATAAAATTATCGAGTAAACTGTGAATGACTTGTTATCCTTATTTATTATGTCTACAAACTTGCACACAAGGAGCACTGGAAATGGAATCTATTTTATTAAGTTGATTCTAATTATGTAAACTTGCTACATGAACACCGAGATGGCCTGGGTATATTCATCATCCCGATTGTAAATAAACTTGCCTCTCTTGAATTGTGAGTGAGCTTGCTATTTATTTACGTTTAAAATAAATTATATTAAATTTATTAAACGGAATTAAAGCCCCATCTATAAACCAATTTAAAATTACGAAATTTATTTTTAAACAAAATCAAAATCCCCCTATCCTTAGTGTGATGAAAATACATTGGGGAGGCTTAGCTGATCCGTGGTTAACCCTCCAAATGGTTTCGCCAATTAATCAACCAGATGATTTTAAGATCTCCAATAATGAATTGTATGATTCTGCTCATATATTTGACACATAAAAAAAAGGATTTTTAATTAAAGTATATGGTAGTTATTAGGCTTATGTCCATAGTTTACTTGAAAACCATAACTGAGATTCCTCCCTTCTGTGTAGCCTGTATATGCAGAAACGTTCAATACAGTATTGGAGTCCTTGAAGCGGTATGGTGGATCAAATCAGAGAAACCACTGGGAGGGTTTAGCTCTGATTAATCAAGCCCTCCTAATATATTCTTTCATCGCATTAAGGACAGTAGAGAAATTTAGTTTTATTTAAAAAAAAAAAACATTCAATATATCTAAAACATGCCATTCTATCATATGTAAAAGGTAACCCGTTTCATAATATATTTAATTTGGAAATTATAAAATTCATGATATATTTTTTTTAATTTTATGATTTTACCAAAACAATTTATGTCTTATTTAATTAGGCGCGCACAAGTATGACTCCGCGTTTTATTCCAGTGGATATTTTTTTGAAATGGAACGAAATTTTTCTAACTTGATATTTTTATAAATAATTTCATCATTAGATAAAACATTCTCCCATGCTTTTGGTAGTTTATAGATGTCTTTAAAATGTATTATTTCCGTCGTAATCCATTCATCAAGCCAATTTTATACTTTTCGCCATTCTGGATGATCTGGTAAGTCAGATCATGTATAATCGTCGGAAGAAGTATATCCGATGGAGAGATGTCTGGAGACAATGGTGGATGGTGAAATACTTCCCATATAAGGTTTTCATGGTGTCTATTACCGATTAAGTGACAAATGGCTTTGCGTTGTCATAAATAAGTATCAACTTGTCGTGTAATTGCGTTGCACCAATTCTGGTTGTTTTACTGCGTTTTTATGGCGTTACAGCATTGATTGTTATTGATAGCGATGAGCAGAGACTGTTTCGCCTGGTTGCAGAAGTTCTTAGATAGGTAGGCCGTGCGAATCCCATCAGATATACAGAAGAATCGT
Organism: Cordylochernes scorpioides; assembly: GCA_030710605.1. Classification (NCBI taxonomy): domain Eukaryota; kingdom Metazoa; phylum Arthropoda; class Arachnida; order Pseudoscorpiones; family Chernetidae; genus Cordylochernes; species Cordylochernes scorpioides. Next base: position 130,484,127 of record CP092886.1, on the reverse strand, counting down.
CATTCCGTGGATACTGATTTTGATGTCAGCTGTTCTGAGCTTAATCATGCTTTTTTGTGCCTTTAATATTGTCAAAATACCCTATTTTTAATCATTATTAGTCGCATTTCGATAAAGAAAATACTTCCTTTAAAATCTTACCAGCAGGATTTCAGATATCATTATTCAATTTCCCTTCTTCTTTTCACCTTTTCGTGAAATAGCCATTTTCCTTCTTTATGGATCTTTTCTATAACATGCAAACGAAGTCAACCGAATTATCGAGTGATGTTAAGAAAGGCCACTAACTGTTATAGGGTGCTCTCTCTCTCTCTTCTCTCTTGAACATCGTCTTCATCCAATAATGCTTGATCTTCTTCATCCTCGAACCTTTTTAGAGGTTTTCCGTGTGTTTTGTCGTTTGCGCCAAAATCTCTTACTCTGAATCGCTTAACCCCGAATCTAGACAAGTTCTTAGTGAGGGAACATTGTTGCTATAGACTCTTTAGAGCTTTTGATGAACTTCTATTGGACCAAATTTTATGTCAAAATCATATATGAATAGTTAGCCTTCAAAATATAGAATTCGAAACAAAACAATAGACAAAGTATGTTTATGAAAATTACAATATATATAAATCCAATATATGCCTTTTTAATAAAAAAAATATATATATGTATATAACAACAACAACAAAAAAGCCTTTATTTAGGGTCTCTCGCCCTATACAGGATTCGCCAGTTCACAATGGATGGGGAGAACACTGTGTGGCCTTTTTCCGGGATATAGTCTTGTGGAATCCAAATATCGCCATCGCTATATACCTATTTTTTGATATTTCATTAATTAGTGCCGGAAATGAAGTACAGAGTTGCCCCGTTTTATCATTTAGTTTTCGTCTTTCCTCAGACAGAGCAGCACAGTCGAATAAGTAGTGCAACATCTCTGTTGTTATTCCTGATCCACAGAAAGTGCATTTCAGGTCTTCACGCCTCAATAAAATCAGATGGTGTTCTCTGAAAAAATTTGAAAGGGTTCTAAATTGTGCGATTAATCTGATGACAGGAAAAGGGAGTTCACTTAAGAAATATTCTTCGGTGGTAAACGTTGTATATATATCTCTATAGTGGGAATATAACTTTGATTGGGTTATTCTTGTTAAGTCATTTTGTATTGTTTGCTCTATCGCAGTTCTTAATATTCCTGGGATAGCATTATATATGTATATAAATTAAAACGCGGGGTTTTATTCGCGCAACCAACATAACCTTTATATTTTTAGTTTTTTAACAGAATGAGCAAGATGCTCCTTATATTATCCTCTTCGCACATTGTCGCGTTCATAATAAAAATAAAAATGAGAGATTCTTCGTGGCTTATAGCAATATCGTTGATTTTTTTTTGTAAGTTCTCTTTATAGTAAAAATCATAGATGTGTTCAAATATTTTTATTCGGCTTATTTTCGATTTCATGATCATGTATATTTCTGCGTCCGAGAGACGTTTTAGATCTCCCATCTCTTATCTAGCTACAAACCTAGAAATTTTAGATAAAAATAAAGGCTAACCTTTTGGGTAGTTTGAAAAAGATTTACCCCAACATTAATCTATATACGAATTTTTCTTTCTGTAGTTTCACACTTGACCAGACGTTTATACATCACTTAACATAAGATGACATTTGATATTTGTTTATTTCAAATATAAAATTCCAATCAGCTAAAGTCCTTTTTATTTTAATCAATCAGTTGTAGGTCGGCGTGAAGATGAGTTGTAAAACTGGAAAGTTTACCATGATAGCCTAAATAAAGATTCATAGTGCAGGAAGATATTTGTATTTTTATTACAAGTTATTTCATAAACCTAGTGTACGCGAACGACGATAAATAACAGTTGATTCCAACGTTGATCTGTATCATCTAGTTAGTGTCAGCTATTGTGGCTTCAAGTTACAACTTAAGTGATAGACCTCAGGAACTGTCTGACTACTAGAGCTGCATTTGGGAATTCATTAACGACGTCGAATTATCATAAGTTGTACTTATATCTTATTTAAATATATAAAAATAGTAATCTTTATTTTATTCCAATTAGGAATATAGTTTTCCCTTTGTATTCTATCTACCTTTCCCATTATATCGTTTCTAAATCATCGTCTGCGGTGATGTATGTAGGAAAGAGTGCCAGAATTGATATATCCAATGAATCCAAATTAAATACCGAATATATTCTCGGTATCGCAGGCGCGAAATTTAGCTAATTGGTTTTAGGAATGGCGGAATGATGACTGGGTCTATTACTGGTAATCTAATTTGGCCGCTCGGCAACCGCTGACAGTCGCCGCGTTCTGGAATATGATTGGTCGATGTGTGCACATTGTTATCGAATGTAAACTAGACTCTAGTCATTCTTCGTTACAACCCCTTCTTAGCTCTATATAACTTCGAAAATCATTTTAAAATAATTCTATCAAATTTTATACTTTTAGAATATATAAATATATATTTACTATTAATTTCATATTTAATATTTTATGAAATATTAAAAATTATTTTTATTAATCCTAAATGCCTGTGTTATGTAAGCCATTATAATAATTTTATCGATTGTAATATACCATAAGTTTGCAACATGTTTACATATGAAGATAGCAATTCGGATTGGGCACTATTTCATTTAATACTACACAATTGAATACTTATATCACCTAAATGGACATTGTGACATTTTTACTTCACATAATAACAAATTTTATTTAAGTATCAATAAATTTAAACGTTATTCAATATTGCTAATTTCTACTGAAAATATTGGTTCACGATAGATTTCCGTTTATTTAGGTGTAACACAATTTAATGACAATTTCTATATTAGCAAAGTTCTTAAGTTTGAAGGAGGATGAAACAACGGCCTGAATTCATTGAGAGATCAAAAAAGATAGCCCTCATTATATTTTATAATTAATTGAAATTTATCGGAAAGAGCCACACATAGTCGAGAATCAGCAGTGTCTTCTAGTGTTTCATAATAAAACAAAATTACAATTTATTTGTAAATATTAATAGTCATATTGGAAATCACTCTAAAGCCTTCTCTCAAAGGAGAGAAAAGAATTAATATTCTAATTATTGTTTAAAGAGAAGATAATAAGAGAATATTTGTGGGTTGATCAAAAGAGATTTGATGGCATTGAATTTTAACAATCTTCTAAGACTTGCGCTTTTATTTTCATTGTGGAAAAATATATTAATTTACTCCCTATTACTTGTGTGATTCATATTTAACTATATTCAAGAATTTTTTTCATTTAAAATGAGGGATATCTATTTGAGAATAATAAAATATAATTTATTGCTGTGCAATTATGTCATGAAAATGCGTTACGGAAGATATTCTTCAAGCCTTTAAAATAAAAAGCCTGAAAGAATTTGAACATTGGAACATACATTGCGCAAGGATAATTACTTCTAAATTGCATGTTTCAAAACATAAATTCAACAAATGTTCATATTTTTTCATATATTTATTATTCAACAAGGGGCGATATTGAAGCATTTGCACTTATTATAGAGGAAACAATGAAACTTAGGATAAAATATTTACAGATTTACATGTATCAAACGACATAGTTAATAAATTTTGCATAAACAAATTGGTTGGTGTAAGAAAGTTAATTCATTTAAGTCAGGGAACAATCGATGTCTCATTTCTGCAAAGTTCGGACAGTCGTAGATAAGGTAGTAAGCAGTTTATTCAGTTTCTCCACAGGAACAATTTGGAGTTTGAGATAGACCTCTTTCTTGTAGGAAGTGCTGGAAATTTCCGTGTGATGTGACAATTTGAGTTACTGAAAAATTAGGGTGGAATGCCGTTTGAAAAAATAGTGCGAATCCTATTGTTGGCATTATAAAGGGATTGATACAAATGATTTGAATTACTAGCTTTTTCTTCGCCAATTATTGTTTGTAAATTTTTCTATTAATACAAGGGACACTACAAAGGATTTTGCAATCAATATCAAATAATTAAAATATTAAAAATAAATTATACCATTATGATCTTAATACATTTTCTAGTACCTATGCAAGATTTCATCCGTGAAAACCAATTATCAAAGCACTTACACCAGTCATCTTCGAAGATGGAATTTACGGCATTGATAAAGGCTTGCAGTGCTTCATCATCGGTTTCGAATTTAATTCATTTCAACAATAACTTAACTTGTGGAAATAAAATGCGAGAAGGTTCTAGATCTGGTGAATATGGTGAATGAGTGACTAATTGGACACCAGAGTTGGTTAAACGGTTTAATGTTTGGCTGAGGTGAGCGGTCTTGCAATGTTATGGTGAGGAAGGATTCCTCTAAGTTGAGCTCTTGGTCTGCTTTGCTTGATTTTTCAAATACTGCTGGAAAAAAATTGTTGTATACCAGTCACTATTAAAGAACTAGCTTAGGAGGAGGTGATTCTGAAGAGCACGAAAGAGTAGTTTGCCGTTTTGTTTCTAGATCAAAATTGTAAATCCAAGTTTCGTCACCTGTAATAATATTAAAAACAGCTTTTGATTTCCATTTTTCAATTTTTTCAACATGAAATTACACGATTTAAAGCAACCAAGTTTTTGGTCTTCAGTCAGGCTGTGAGGTACTCATCTACTAACAAGTTTTCTGTATTTTACAAATATACATTAATGATGGTGTTGATTAATGCCGATCCAATGTCCACACTTCTCTCTAACATCTGATACGTAATTCTTCGATCTCCTCTAAATAAAAATCTTACCAGCTCAATTTTTCCTTGGGTCACTGCTGTTGGTGATCGACCTGAATGAGGTTTTCTTCAAGGTTGGTTTTTCCAAATTCAAATTCATTAAACCAATTAAAACCGTTCTAATAGAAGGAGCTTAATCTACAGAAGTTTTCATCAATCTTTCTTGGGATTCTTTAGAAGTTAAATTACTTTTATAATCATAAAAGATCATGGCGCGTAAACTTTCTCTAGTCAACTCCATTGTGTCTGATGTAATGTTTAGAAATTAGAGCTGCCGCTGTAAACAAAGTCGCGCCCTCTATGAGTCATGTTATGAGTCATTTCTCAAATTCACTATACCTCTCTCATTTTGTTAAGCTCTATTACATATTGAATATAAATTAATTATTATATAGTGAATAGTTTTAGAATACATCTGAATTTTTTAATATATCAACAACCTATCCATTATACTGTAGAGCTTAACAACTGATACTACTCTATGAATATACTACAAGTTAATATTAATATGAAATGAACATCTCTACTCGTTAATAGTTTGTAAAATATATCTACGTACACAAAATCAAATATATTTAACCGCATTGGAATTTAGTAATCTCATTGAACCTTTGGGCCATCAGCAATTTTTGAAAAATGATGTACCTGCTTAATTAGAAATAATCAAAACTGACATTTTTGAATGGATAATTTAATTTATCTATACTTATATAGTGTAAAACCTCTTGTAATAGAATCCCTTTTTAAAATACTAATGTGTATGGTTTAAAGGGTAATAAATTTATTTTTCCTTGCGCTAATTGTGAAGGGCAATTTTCGTATATGTAATTTAACGATATTATTACAAAATATTTATATATTTGTTGAATTATATAATGCCCAACATATAAATATTAAAATCTATAAACGGAAATACATTTACTCATTATTATAGAATTGATATCTACCAGCATTAGTAATAGAAAATGAGCATTGTTTGTATATCATTTCGTTAATTTGATTCACACAGCCTGTTCTGCATTTTCATGTTTTGAATCTTTTCATTCCATAGCAATAAATTAATTCATGTGTTGTTTTGTGTGTTGTTTGTATTGATGTACAGTACACTTTTAATTACCTGAAAAACCTTTCTCAAAACCTTTGGGTTTTTTTCGGAGATTTGAGTGTGTATTTCACTTTTAAAAATATGTAAATAATTTTCTTTGTGTCCCAAAATATAAATATAATATGAGAAAGGCAATCATATTGCTGACTTTGATAAAATTTTTAAAATCACAAAATATTTTCTCACAATGAGTTTCTTTTTATTTCAAAACGCTAGATTTCAAGCGATAATCGCTCTTCAACGGGCTTAATAAAACATCGTCTTTATCCTACCAGAAATATTTTCAAAAACAAACGCGCGCAACTTGGATATTTATAATTTGGTTTTTGTAAATATTTCTGGTAGGATAAAGTCGATATTTTATTAAGCCCGTTGAAGAGCGATTATCGCTTGAAAGCTAGCGTTTTTTAATAAAAAGAAACTCATTGTGAGAAAATATTTTGTAATTTAAAAACTTTTTTCACAATTTTATCATTAATAGAGATTCGATAAAATTATCGAGTAAACTGTGAATGACTTGTTATCCTTATTTATTATGTCTACAAACTTGCACACAAGGAGCACTGGAAATGGAATCTATTTTATTAAGTTGATTCTAATTATGTAAACTTGCTACATGAACACCGAGATGGCCTGGGTATATTCATCATCCCGATTGTAAATAAACTTGCCTCTCTTGAATTGTGAGTGAGCTTGCTATTTATTTACGTTTAAAATAAATTATATTAAATTTATTAAACGGAATTAAAGCCCCATCTATAAACCAATTTAAAATTACGAAATTTATTTTTAAACAAAATCAAAATCCCCCTATCCTTAGTGTGATGAAAATACATTGGGGAGGCTTAGCTGATCCGTGGTTAACCCTCCAAATGGTTTCGCCAATTAATCAACCAGATGATTTTAAGATCTCCAATAATGAATTGTATGATTCTGCTCATATATTTGACACATAAAAAAAAGGATTTTTAATTAAAGTATATGGTAGTTATTAGGCTTATGTCCATAGTTTACTTGAAAACCATAACTGAGATTCCTCCCTTCTGTGTAGCCTGTATATGCAGAAACGTTCAATACAGTATTGGAGTCCTTGAAGCGGTATGGTGGATCAAATCAGAGAAACCACTGGGAGGGTTTAGCTCTGATTAATCAAGCCCTCCTAATATATTCTTTCATCGCATTAAGGACAGTAGAGAAATTTAGTTTTATTTAAAAAAAAAAAACATTCAATATATCTAAAACATGCCATTCTATCATATGTAAAAGGTAACCCGTTTCATAATATATTTAATTTGGAAATTATAAAATTCATGATATATTTTTTTTAATTTTATGATTTTACCAAAACAATTTATGTCTTATTTAATTAGGCGCGCACAAGTATGACTCCGCGTTTTATTCCAGTGGATATTTTTTTGAAATGGAACGAAATTTTTCTAACTTGATATTTTTATAAATAATTTCATCATTAGATAAAACATTCTCCCATGCTTTTGGTAGTTTATAGATGTCTTTAAAATGTATTATTTCCGTCGTAATCCATTCATCAAGCCAATTTTATACTTTTCGCCATTCTGGATGATCTGGTAAGTCAGATCATGTATAATCGTCGGAAGAAGTATATCCGATGGAGAGATGTCTGGAGACAATGGTGGATGGTGAAATACTTCCCATATAAGGTTTTCATGGTGTCTATTACCGATTAAGTGACAAATGGCTTTGCGTTGTCATAAATAAGTATCAACTTGTCGTGTAATTGCGTTGCACCAATTCTGGTTGTTTTACTGCGTTTTTATGGCGTTACAGCATTGATTGTTATTGATAGCGATGAGCAGAGACTGTTTCGCCTGGTTGCAGAAGTTCTTAGATAGGTAGGCCGTGCGAATCCCATCAGATATACAGAAGAATCGTCATTCCGTGGATACTGATTTTGATGTCAGCTGTTCTGAGCTTAATCATGCTTTTTTGTGCCTTTAATATTGTCAAAATACCCTATTTTTAATCATTATTAGTCGCATTTCGATAAAGAAAATACTTCCTTTAAAATCTTACCAGCAGGATTTCAGATATCATTATTCAATTTCCCTTCTTCTTTTCACCTTTTCGTGAAATAGCCATTTTCCTTCTTTATGGATCTTTTCTATAACATGCAAACGAAGTCAACCGAATTATCGAGTGATGTTAAGAAAGGCCACTAACTGTTATAGGGTGCTCTCTCTCTCTCTTCTCTCTTGAACATCGTCTTCATCCAATAATGCTTGATCTTCTTCATCCTCGAACCTTTTTAGAGGTTTTCCGTGTGTTTTGTCGTTTGCGCCAAAATCTCTTACTCTGAATCGCTTAACCCCGAATCTAGACAAGTTCTTAGTGAGGGAACATTGTTGCTATAGACTCTTTAGAGCTTTTGATGAACTTCTATTGGACCAAATTTTATGTCAAAATCATATATGAATAGTTAGCCTTCAAAATATAGAATTCGAAACAAAACAATAGACAAAGTATGTTTATGAAAATTACAATATATATAAATCCAATATATGCCTTTTTAATAAAAAAAATATATATATGTATATAACAACAACAACAAAAAAGCCTTTATTTAGGGTCTCTCGCCCTATACAGGATTCGCCAGTTCACAATGGATGGGGAGAACACTGTGTGGCCTTTTTCCGGGATATAGTCTTGTGGAATCCAAATATCGCCATCGCTATATACCTATTTTTTGATATTTCATTAATTAGTGCCGGAAATGAAGTACAGAGTTGCCCCGTTTTATCATTTAGTTTTCGTCTTTCCTCAGACAGAGCAGCACAGTCGAATAAGTAGTGCAACATCTCTGTTGTTATTCCTGATCCACAGAAAGTGCATTTCAGGTCTTCACGCCTCAATAAAATCAGATGGTGTTCTCTGAAAAAATTTGAAAGGGTTCTAAATTGTGCGATTAATCTGATGACAGGAAAAGGGAGTTCACTTAAGAAATATTCTTCGGTGGTAAACGTTGTATATATATCTCTATAGTGGGAATATAACTTTGATTGGGTTATTCTTGTTAAGTCATTTTGTATTGTTTGCTCTATCGCAGTTCTTAATATTCCTGGGATAGCATTATATATGTATATAAATTAAAACGCGGGGTTTTATTCGCGCAACCAACATAACCTTTATATTTTTAGTTTTTTAACAGAATGAGCAAGATGCTCCTTATATTATCCTCTTCGCACATTGTCGCGTTCATAATAAAAATAAAAATGAGAGATTCTTCGTGGCTTATAGCAATATCGTTGATTTTTTTTTGTAAGTTCTCTTTATAGTAAAAATCATAGATGTGTTCAAATATTTTTATTCGGCTTATTTTCGATTTCATGATCATGTATATTTCTGCGTCCGAGAGACGTTTTAGATCTCCCATCTCTTATCTAGCTACAAACCTAGAAATTTTAGATAAAAATAAAGGCTAACCTTTTGGGTAGTTTGAAAAAGATTTACCCCAACATTAATCTATATACGAATTTTTCTTTCTGTAGTTTCACACTTGACCAGACGTTTATACATCACTTAACATAAGATGACATTTGATATTTGTTTATTTCAAATATAAAATTCCAATCAGCTAAAGTCCTTTTTATTTTAATCAATCAGTTGTAGGTCGGCGTGAAGATGAGTTGTAAAACTGGAAAGTTTACCATGATAGCCTAAATAAAGATTCATAGTGCAGGAAGATATTTGTATTTTTATTACAAGTTATTTCATAAACCTAGTGTACGCGAACGACGATAAATAACAGTTGATTCCAACGTTGATCTGTATCATCTAGTTAGTGTCAGCTATTGTGGCTTCAAGTTACAACTTAAGTGATAGACCTCAGGAACTGTCTGACTACTAGAGCTGCATTTGGGAATTCATTAACGACGTCGAATTATCATAAGTTGTACTTATATCTTATTTAAATATATAAAAATAGTAATCTTTATTTTATTCCAATTAGGAATATAGTTTTCCCTTTGTATTCTATCTACCTTTCCCATTATATCGTTTCTAAATCATCGTCTGCGGTGATGTATGTAGGAAAGAGTGCCAGAATTGATATATCCAATGAATCCAAATTAAATACCGAATATATTCTCGGTATCGCAGGCGCGAAATTTAGCTAATTGGTTTTAGGAATGGCGGAATGATGACTGGGTCTATTACTGGTAATCTAATTTGGCCGCTCGGCAACCGCTGACAGTCGCCGCGTTCTGGAATATGATTGGTCGATGTGTGCACATTGTTATCGAATGTAAACTAGACTCTAGTCATTCTTCGTTACAACCCCTTCTTAGCTCTATATAACTTCGAAAATCATTTTAAAATAATTCTATCAAATTTTATACTTTTAGAATATATAAATATATATTTACTATTAATTTCATATTTAATATTTTATGAAATATTAAAAATTATTTTTATTAATCCTAAATGCCTGTGTTATGTAAGCCATTATAATAATTTTATCGATTGTAATATACCATAAGTTTGCAACATGTTTACATATGAAGATAGCAATTCGGATTGGGCACTATTTCATTTAATACTACACAATTGAATACTTATATCACCTAAATGGACATTGTGACATTTTTACTTCACATAATAACAAATTTTATTTAAGTATCAATAAATTTAAACGTTATTCAATATTGCTAATTTCTACTGAAAATATTGGTTCACGATAGATTTCCGTTTATTTAGGTGTAACACAATTTAATGACAATTTCTATATTAGCAAAGTTCTTAAGTTTGAAGGAGGATGAAACAACGGCCTGAATTCATTGAGAGATCAAAAAAGATAGCCCTCATTATATTTTATAATTAATTGAAATTTATCGGAAAGAGCCACACATAGTCGAGAATCAGCAGTGTCTTCTAGTGTTTCATAATAAAACAAAATTACAATTTATTTGTAAATATTAATAGTCATATTGGAAATCACTCTAAAGCCTTCTCTCAAAGGAGAGAAAAGAATTAATATTCTAATTATTGTTTAAAGAGAAGATAATAAGAGAATATTTGTGGGTTGATCAAAAGAGATTTGATGGCATTGAATTTTAACAATCTTCTAAGACTTGCGCTTTTATTTTCATTGTGGAAAAATATATTAATTTACTCCCTATTACTTGTGTGATTCATATTTAACTATATTCAAGAATTTTTTTCATTTAAAATGAGGGATATCTATTTGAGAATAATAAAATATAATTTATTGCTGTGCAATTATGTCATGAAAATGCGTTACGGAAGATATTCTTCAAGCCTTTAAAATAAAAAGCCTGAAAGAATTTGAACATTGGAACATACATTGCGCAAGGATAATTACTTCTAAATTGCATGTTTCAAAACATAAATTCAACAAATGTTCATATTTTTTCATATATTTATTATTCAACAAGGGGCGATATTGAAGCATTTGCACTTATTATAGAGGAAACAATGAAACTTAGGATAAAATATTTACAGATTTACATGTATCAAACGACATAGTTAATAAATTTTGCATAAACAAATTGGTTGGTGTAAGAAAGTTAATTCATTTAAGTCAGGGAACAATCGATGTCTCATTTCTGCAAAGTTCGGACAGTCGTAGATAAGGTAGTAAGCAGTTTATTCAGTTTCTCCACAGGAACAATTTGGAGTTTGAGATAGACCTCTTTCTTGTAGGAAGTGCTGGAAATTTCCGTGTGATGTGACAATTTGAGTTACTGAAAAATTAGGGTGGAATGCCGTTTGAAAAAATAGTGCGAATCCTATTGTTGGCATTATAAAGGGATTGATACAAATGATTTGAATTACTAGCTTTTTCTTCGCCAATTATTGTTTGTAAATTTTTCTATTAATACAAGGGACACTACAAAGGATTTTGCAATCAATATCAAATAATTAAAATATTAAAAATAAATTATACCATTATGATCTTAATACATTTTCTAGTACCTATGCAAGATTTCATCCGTGAAAACCAATTATCAAAGCACTTACACCAGTCATCTTCGAAGATGGAATTTACGGCATTGATAAAGGCTTGCAGTGCTTCATCATCGGTTTCGAATTTAATTCATTTCAACAATAACTTAACTTGTGGAAATAAAATGCGAGAAGGTTCTAGATCTGGTGAATATGGTGAATGAGTGACTAATTGGACACCAGAGTTGGTTAAACGGTTTAATGTTTGGCTGAGGTGAGCGGTCTTGCAATGTTATGGTGAGGAAGGATTCCTCTAAGTTGAGCTCTTGGTCTGCTTTGCTTGATTTTTCAAATACTGCTGGAAAAAAATTGTTGTATACCAGTCACTATTAAAGAACTAGCTTAGGAGGAGGTGATTCTGAAGAGCACGAAAGAGTAGTTTGCCGTTTTGTTTCTAGATCAAAATTGTAAATCCAAGTTTCGTCACCTGTAATAATATTAAAAACAGCTTTTGATTTCCATTTTTCAATTTTTTCAACATGAAATTACACGATTTAAAGCAACCAAGTTTTTGGTCTTCAGTCAGGCTGTGAGGTACTCATCTACTAACAAGTTTTCTGTATTTTACAAATATACATTAATGATGGTGTTGATTAATGCCGATCCAATGTCCACACTTCTCTCTAACATCTGATACGTAATTCTTCGATCTCCTCTAAATAAAAATCTTACCAGCTCAATTTTTCCTTGGGTCACTGCTGTTGGTGATCGACCTGAATGAGGTTTTCTTCAAGGTTGGTTTTTCCAAATTCAAATTCATTAAACCAATTAAAACCGTTCTAATAGAAGGAGCTTAATCTACAGAAGTTTTCATCAATCTTTCTTGGGATTCTTTAGAAGTTAAATTACTTTTATAATCATAAAAGATCATGGCGCGTAAACTTTCTCTAGTCAACTCCATTGTGTCTGATGTAATGTTTAGAAATTAGAGCTGCCGCTGTAAACAAAGTCGCGCCCTCTATGAGTCATTGTTGTTACTATTTTATGAAAATGTTCATGTTGGGTAAAAAATGTATGTAATTTTACTGATACAATTTATTTTTCAATATTTTAATTTTTTTATATTGATTGAAAAACCTTTGGAATGACCCTTGTAAATTACGTTTTTTTTTCAGTTCAGATGTTATTGATTTATATTTGATACAGCCTTTTACGAAAGATAATATGCGAAAAGAGGTGTGTGAACATTCGTATGATATGGTTCGATATTAATGTTCCACTGAGATAAGAATATTATGCTGCAGTAAAAAATGAAGTTTCTGTAAAGAACAAATAAAAATATATGGATACCATATTTTGCTAGCATTGGTGGCGCTCGATCATATGAGTGATTTGTAGATTGTGTGTACTTCTTTATTATAGTCAAACCTTCGAGAATTTTTACAAATTGTGAAAAAAATGTTCTCTATTTTGATTCATTGAGCTATCATATCCTATTTGTGGCGTGCAAAGTTGATCTAGGTTTATTTTTTTCCAAGAAAGGGCCTTCAAGTATCTTGATTTGATTGTAATTCTCAGGCTTACTTCTTTGTTTTCTATTGTGAAATAACGCTGTTTTTGAAAATTAGTTAAAGTTGTTTTTTCGGTTGATGATGAAAGTTTCGTTTCACCACACCGATTGTCTATCCCACGAATAACTGTTTGGATTAAATTTCTCAAGTCTATTATATTTGTGGTCCAGAAAACTATGTTCACATCAACGGCATATGCTACAGGACGAATGTTTAAATTCGAGTAAGGCGGACGAAAGGAGGCTGTTGAAGATGACGTTCCAAAGTACCGGAGACAGTGCTCCTCCCTGTGGGCATCCTTTGTTTAGTTGTTTTGATACAAGAAATCCAGCGTATCCAAATATATATATGAATTTACGGGTTTGAAATTATGATTCTATTACTCTTGCTTGATCAAATGGAGTGTTCAACGGATCAAGGGATTCAATTATACTTGGATGCCAGGTGTTGTCAAATGCCGCATTAATTAACAAATTATCTTATCAATTCAATAGAAAAATATGTGATAAATAGACAAGAAATAAACAAGATATACATAAGTCAAGGTGAAACCAAAACTAGAGAATGCATCTTGTATATAATATTAAATGAATATGCGATAGCATTAATTAAAGTACACTGTAAATAAATACGTCTCCTTGCTAGGCGCAAAGCGAATTTTATATTTTTAAATTAAAGAAAAGTACCATCTTTTAGTAAAATATTAGATTTTTTTTATAAAAAAGGAAGCTTAAATAATACTTTAATATGTTATTTAGGACATTTTTTAGGGAGTTGTGTAAATATTATTTTACAGACCTAAGTATAAAATGGATGTTCATTTCATTAGGTGGCGCCAAGCAGATTTGTTTCTTGAGGGATTCTTCACAGTTGAGGAGCTTAGTCTGGTGATTACTAAGAAGTGGTTCTCAGAAATCCTGGGTTTTGGCAAGTTGTGTATATAGAAGTAAAAAATGGCTAACGTTTTTCACCTTGGAAATGAAGGCAAATTGGCTCTTATTTCAATAACCTTGCATCATCAGTTTGCATGCAACAATGGCCAGTCAGAAATGTCGTTTGAGTGAGTTTCTTGGTGTTGCTTGAGAAGTCTCGGCGTGCAGTAAATCTTCGCGTATTTCTAGCAGGTTTTAATATAGATGTTTTTCTACATTTAATGAGCAAGCTGATCATTTTTATCGCCTGCTCATTATCAATAAAGAATATTTATGTGCGTATAATATAGCATAATTTAAAATATAATATATAATAAAAGGTATCTATAAAGGTTTACAATATGTTTTCAACAATGGACAATGTCGAGGTATAGCCTATATGATGCTCACAAGAGCCAACAGTTTTTAAACCTTCAGAATTATTTTTCTGCCCGATTAATGAGAAAATAGATATTTAAAATTATATGTAATCGGAGATATGGCATATCATAGTTTGGCATATATTTACCTCTTATAAATGGAGGTAGCCACATTTTACCGTTTGGTTGTTATTTATTATTCATAAATCGTGATAATCACACCTTTCAATATTTGGCTGATATTTACTACTGATAAATGGCTGTAGCCACATTTTTCAACGTTTGGCTGATATTTAATAATTATAAGCAACATATATAGCCTCATTTTAACCGATCAATAAAAATACCATTTGCCATATTATCTCATTCGTCAAAACTATTTCCTAATAGGGATTATATAAAAAATAGTACAAATGTAGAATTCCACTAGGATTAGGTTGATAAATTGATAGAAAAGAATCTTAGAAATGGTTTTGAGCAATTCTGTAATAATTTAAAATTAACGATTAGCCAATATTTATCACGACAGTTTGTGCAAGCCATAAGCAACTTTGTTTCACGATCAGAAAATGTCTTTCTCTTAATTAATAGGGATTGCTAGCCACATGTAACGTTTGAGAGTTAGAAAGATTCAAGTTAAAAAGACGATTACACAGGTCTATATACAAAAAAAAAACTTTTTTTTTTTGCCGGAGAAATCCTGATGTTGATTCTAATGTAACTTAATGCTGAATTCAAAAATGAAATCAGAAGTTTTCCATCACCCATAGTTCTTGCAGGATAACCATTTTTCCTAAAAATTGGTATATGCAGAAAATGTTACGTAAGCATTTTTTAAGTAAACATCATTACATTAGCTAACGCTTTATTTTTGACAAGAAGAGTTGATATGTGGAGCCAAAAGCTTTATTTTATTTGTTATTAATTAAATTTGCTCTTTGAGAATCATAAATATTAATTTTTAAAAAAATTATTGAATTTTTAATTAAATATGTTTATTTTATAATGCAATCTGTTTTGCTTTCAACTCAAAAATAACGACAAGCTCTGGAATGCTATTTGCTGAATAACAGTTTTAATATATATATTTAAATTGAACCTAACGATTTGTTTAATAGATTTGCATCAGAAGTGACAGGTAAATTTGAAGTGATCAGTTTATTCTTCTCTATCGATTTGCTTTTATAAATCGCGTGTACTAGACTGTGTCAATATACCGAGGCTTTGCATTAGTATTCCTGATATTTTCGGTTACATTTGTGGGGAATTCAAAGTTCAAAGGCGAGACTTTACACCCCTCATCAAAAAGTGCTATCAACTTTATTTTGGCTGTAAAGTCGGTGACCAAGATAACTTGGGCTCCTCATTATTGTTGTGAAATTTGTGCTCGACGTCTTACAGGATGGATTAAAGGTGAACGTCATATGCCTTTTGCGGTTCCAATGATATGGAGGGAACCTAAAGACCATTCTTCATACTGTTATTTTTGTTTGACAAAGACTAAAGGTATTATATCCAAATCAAGACATATAGTTGAATATCCATATTTGCCTTCTGCTATGAGACCGGTTCCTCATAGTGATATTTTACCTGTGCCACAGCCTCATGAAAATGTAATATTTAGTGATGATGATTTAGATAGACAAGAGAAACAGTCGGATGTCACAAATTTTGAAGCAGGTGCTTCATCTGAACCTCATTTGTCAACCCAAGGAGATTTGAACGACCTCGTACGTGATTTAGATTTATCAAAAAAAAAAAACAGAGTGAACTTTTATACTCTAGGTTAAAAGGCTGGAATCTGCTGCAAAAAGGCACAAAGGTATGCCTTTTCGCAAGCGTCAAGATGAATTTCAAGACTTCTTTTCACAAGAGAATGATTTAGTATATTGCAATGATGTTATTCTAATGGAAGCGCTTGGTCATGACCATGATACAGAAGAGTGGCGTTTATTCGTTGATTCTTCAAAAATTAGATTGAAAGCTGTTCTCCTTCACAACGGAAATAAGTTCCCATCAGTGCCAATAGCACATGCATCTAACATGAAAGAGACTTACGAAAACATGAAACTGCTTTTGAAAAAGATAGAATATGAAAGATATGGTTGGAAAATATGCATCGATTTGAAAGTCATTGCTCTCATGCGTTAATTACAGTTTGGATATACAAACTATTGTTGTTTTCTGTGCGAGTGGGATAGCAGAGATAGGGAAAGGCATTACATTAAAAAAGCTTGCCAAACCGTGAAATCTTTACTCCAGGACATAAAAATATTGTGAATCCTCCCCTGATCTATTCAGAAAATATTTACTTGCCACCATTACATATTAAACTGGGATTAATGAAGAACTTTGAGAAGGCAATGGATCGAAATGCCAGTAGATTTGCCTACCTAAAACAAAACCGCTTTTGCATAAGTGGTGCGAAAATTAAAGAAGACATTTTCGTTGGACCTCAGTTTCGAGAATTGCTGCAGGATGGAAATTTTCAAAATATTTTGAATGAAGTTGAAGCAGCAGCATGGAATTCCTTTAGAAACGTTTGCAAGAACTTCTTAGGAAGTGTCAAGGTTGAAAATTACCGAGACATAGTTAATGATCTGTTGCTTTCCTAAAAGGCACTGGGATGTAAGAATTCTCTCAAAATCCATTTCCTGCATTCACATCTGGATTTCTGTCCAGAAAATCTTGGTTCAGTTAGCGATGAGCATGGTGCGAGGTTTCATCAAGATATATCAAGCATGGAGAAGCGGTACCAAGGTAAATGGAGTCCCGGTATGCTTGCTGACTACTGCTGGACACTCAAGAGGGATGTACCACAAGCAAAGTATAGAAGAAAATCCACTGTCACTACTTTTCAATAAAATAAATATATTTCGTTCATATAGGCCTATATATTAAAAACATTTCCAAATTTCAAGTAGGTGTATCTCAAAAATCTTGCGTGATAGAAAAAACCTAATGGTATATTTGGAATCAGCACAAAGAGTTATATTTAGATAAGATGCTGTTTCTTTTGGGACAAAGAAAAATAATTTTTGATAAACCAGTGTAATGTAATAAGGTTTATGCAAAAATGCTTACGTAATATTTCTTGAATTTTTTGCTGTTTTTATCCCAATACCAAAAAAAAGGCTGTCACGCAAAAACCATGGGTGATGGAAAAATTTAGATTCGATTTTTGGGTTCAGCATGAAAGTTACACTAGAAACATCATCAGGTTTTCTTGGGCAAAAATCTTGTTGACCAGTTTTATTTGTAAATTGCTAATGAGGAGATTAAATAATTCCAATTCAATCTTAGGTCAATGGATATTCATCTTATCGACTACAAAACTTGACAAAGATTGTTCGAAGAGAGACAATTGAGAAGAATTCATTCAATTTTATAGTCTTATTATTAGGCTGTATAGGTGCACGATGGTTGTATTTGAAGATTAATATATACTAATTATAATATATTCAAGAAAAGGTGCTTCGAAAAATGAATAATGGACATACACAAACAATTATTGATTTTTTAACATAATAAGTAAAAACGTGATATTTATTTATTCGAACAAATATTCTTTAAATTATTTCTTCTTATTTAATGTAACATATTCTCTCATTAGGGAATGACTATGGATTCATCATGAAAATAATTAGAAGGTGTCTTGTGAACTGAAGGATTTCTGAAGAGAGGAATCCCCATGGAGACAAAAGATTAGTGTCAAATCTAAAAATATACTCTTCCAATATTGATGATAATGGAATGATTAGCGCCTGACGCCCATAAAGGGCGTTGTTCTAATAAATTCTTCAAGAAGATATCGCATAGATTTTCTATAAAATTACAATTTAGAAGATCCTAATGAAATCCTGTGTGTTAAGGTGCAAAATTAAATCAATTAAAAAAGATTCAATCAAAAACTTAATTTACGGAAAATGAGATAATTTAAAATTAAATGCGGTTTCAAACTCCAGAAAAGATTTCTATCGGAATAATATAAAAATTAATAAAACGAATTGATTTGAAAAATATCTCTCACAAAAATGCATTTTATATATAGGAATCCAATAGACGCCGTTAATATGTTTGGCGAAAGATGAGCTGCTAACTTTTCAACAAATTTAAACTTCTATAATCCAAAATCAATTGTTTTTATTGATTTTTGAAACCTTTAGACTTTATTTAATATTTTCTATTAAATAGTCAAAATATTGTGGATACTTGAAGCTATGATATATTCTATTGTTCACTTATAGGCCTCACAAATTTGTATTCATATCCTAAGTCTTTTAGAAAATTCTCGATTATACAATATATTTACTTCTCATTCTCTCTATCTTTTTCTCCAGAATAAATATGTTTAAATGACGAATAATTGCTTAGATATAAATAATTGATCAAAATATTTGATTATTAAAAGAATATAAAGACTGATATTACAACCACAAATTTGAATATATAAATTGTAAAATTGCCGGAAGGATACTGATCTAAAAAGATAAAGGTCACATCTCCCATCAAAATTGACGTCCAAACAGATAGCGTCTAGTTTTGACGTCTATTTTGATGATAGATGTGAAGTTTATTTTTATAGATCAATATATACCGGCAAAACTCCATTCTATAATTCAGCCAGAGATTTGGCCTAACCACTCTTCCAGCTAAGGACCTCTTTGGCATATTGTTAAGATTCCATTAGATATTTTCCTTTTGGATATCATGGAAGAAATTCTACCCTGGACTAAATAGGGGGCAGTAGCTCGAAACCATGGTCTCGAGGTGGACGTTTCTCAGTTTGCCAAAGCTGGTGTTGTGACTTTGTCACCAATCCGAGGCCGCTAACTTGCGGCGGCAGTCAATACATGGCGTTTAGTTTTGACGTCTATTTTGATGGGTGATGAGACCTTTTTAAATATTATATATAATAGGTGTATAATGATGGGTATAATAACAATATAATAAGTATAATAATGATAATAAATAAGATAAGCATTTTAATGCTTTAATTATAACTTTTATTTAAATATTTCGATTAATATCGTGGAGATATCTTGCTTTTAAAAAACGCCTATTTTCAAGGTGTTTGATAGAATCACGGTGTATGCATTTACATAATGTTAGGAGTTTCTATTCGTATAGTTACAAAATATTTATTATTTATTATTCAAAGACAAGCACACGTTCCGTTTAATATAGAAATATATTCGTATTTTTATAATATATATAGCTCTAGTAATTTATTATGAAGACTATAAATATAAAACTAATATAAAAAATCAAATATGGCTATATATAAGTATATGGAATAAATATTATATTGTTTAAAATAAGAAATATATAGCATAAATATAATTCACCTATCGAGTATTATGAAAACAAATAAAAACTCTGGGATTATCAGGGATTATACCTTCTAAATATATTTCGGATTAAAATAATCCTTCAATATACAGGAGGTTATCTACTTTAGGATTAAGTTGATGATCAAAACATTATGGTTATTCGTGAAAAGTAAGTGATTATTTGCTAACAGAATATCATCAGCTGAAAATTGAACAAATTATAATTGCATAATTAGTTAATATAAAGTTTAAATGGAAATAAATATTATAATTTATTGAAACACGCGGATTTATTTAAGTTATGTGTGTGTGTGTGGTGACCGCAAACTCTATTTGTTACAAGAATGAAATACCACTCATCAATATTGGTCCAGGTATTGTAGGTAAAGTTTCTATCAAGGCCTATATTTGAATCAGTTGCTGAACCCACTAACCTCGATATTACATTTATAATAATCAGTATCTCAAATTCGAAGCAAGCTTGGAATTCCTAACTCATCTGGTTCTGTACTGTATCATCAGTTGATGTTCTACTCTATATTTTATATTTATGCTGATAGAAAAATAAGTATTGAAACGATAGAGGAAAGAGTCGGAATTTCATGTGTTAGCTGCAAAAGCTACAAAGAACATTTAAATGTTGTGCCTACCTCGTTCCACGACATCCAACAATGCAACAAAAACAGAATAAATTATAAATGTGTAGTGACTTAATTGAATAGGCAAATAAAACTGATATTTTTATAAAATAACAATAATAACTGGATATGAAAATTGATGCTATATTTATTTTCAACAAACTAAGAAGCAATTATTCGAATGGCATTCTGAATTCACCTCGAAAGAAAAAGGTTCGTCTTGACCGATCAGAGGGAAGAGTAATGCCCTTTGTTTTATTTTACTACCAAAGAGTTGTACATTATGAGTTTATTCCAGAGGGAATTTCTATCAATAAAAATATATACAAAGGAATATTTATGTGCCTTAGATATTCAATACGAAGGGAAAAGAACCAGCTCTTTCAGTCACAACAATGGAAGTTGCTTCATGACAATGCCACTGTCCATAAAGCAACCTTGGTTATGTATTATTTAGCTAACCACTCTGTGACTTTATCTCATCCTTTTTATTCCCCAGACCTCTCTCCTTTCGATTTCTTTTATTTTATTAAGTTCAAACTAGCGTTAAAAGGCAGAGGCTTTTGTTATCTAAAGAGGTCATTGGAAATTGCGAGGGCTGAAATAAACAAGCTTAGGAAAAGAGACGATCAAACCGCTTTTAAACAGCTTCATGACGATGGAAAAAATGTTTATAAATTGTGTGGTGGTTCCTATTCAGAAAATTCTGATGAATAAGTGATTTAACTGTTATATATATTTTTTAAATTTTAGAAACGGTTTGGTTGTTTTTGATTGTACCTTTTTATGGCAAAAATAAAATACTCAAAAATTAAAACATATTTTTAACATGAAAATAAGCGTTTGTACTCCATGTTAGGAGCGGCTGCAAATGGCGTCTGTTTTATCATGTCAGAGACGGCCATTTCTTTTAGAGATAATTCAGCCCGCCACTGAGTAGTGCTCCCAGTCTTAATGACAAAGGCAGACGCATTCAACTTCACCCAGTCATGATGGTTGTCAAGTCTCAATCTCTACAAGTTTGATACCCTAATATGATTTAGTGGAGATAAGAAAGAAGAAGAAGAAGACATGAAAATATTGGCAAAAAATTGATATGTTATTTAGAGTCCTCCGAGAGAAGTTATGAAATTAGTAAAGTTTCCCGTTTTGCTGTCTAAGCTGGTTAAGATGTGAACA
Organism: Cordylochernes scorpioides; assembly: GCA_030710605.1. Classification (NCBI taxonomy): domain Eukaryota; kingdom Metazoa; phylum Arthropoda; class Arachnida; order Pseudoscorpiones; family Chernetidae; genus Cordylochernes; species Cordylochernes scorpioides. The sequence goes on along the minus strand of CP092886.1, from coordinate 130,462,321 downwards.
GATTTACTGGCAAGAATACCAAATGCATTGTTTAAATATAATTTTGAAGGGAGAATTGCCTTTTTTAGCATACATTAATACCATCCTCCCGCACAACCTTTCTTTAAATATACCATATTTAACCCAAATTTTGTTTTACCAACAAAATTTAAGAAAAAGTTTCATGGCATTGAGTGATCTTCAAGCTGCAATAAAAGACAACCCACCGCATATCATCCTAGTACAGGAACCCTGTATAATTAATAGAGATGTAATATTCGATTTAGAATCTCAAATAGTGCATTCAACGACAGATTAACAAATATACACTGCAACGATCTTTATGAATAAGTGTTTTTAAAATATAATAAAATCAATAAATTCACAAATTCCTTTTGTACAACCACCTCTATAAATTCAGCAAAATCAAATACTGTTATTGCAAACTTTTATATACATCCTCATAGATTTAATGACACTCATCGAAAATTTATCAAGGAGCTTCTGGATACCTACAATCAACAACCTATTATACTATGTGGTGACTTCAATTCTAGACACCCAGTCTGGTTTGATCCGACGACAAACTCCAATGGTTTCAAATTCCACTCCATCATAGACGAACACAGCCTATTTATTCATAATCTTAAGATACCCACCTGCCGAAATTCAAGCATTATAGATCTTACGATTTCAAACAAAAAATCAATAAGTTTTGTACATAACTGGAAGACGACTATATTGACGCACATTTCAGATCACGTTTCAATAACCTTTGACATTTATCATAATTTTAACAGGCAAAGGACAGTTCAAAACTCAACATGGAAATTTATAGAAAAATATGCTGATTGGAAAACATTTACTGAAAAGAATTCAATACAAGATGTAGATAATATTATCACCAAGATAAACCACGCGTCAAACATCAAAGATATTGACAACATTGTAAAGACTCTCACACAAATAATTAAAGAGGCAGCTTATCTGTCACTAAATGTCAAGACAAGTAGCGGAAATCATAAACCAAATACATACTGGTGGGATGGGAAGCTGAAGAATATGAAAAACGATTTCCACTATATTAGAAATTTGTATTATCGGCATGGAGTGGTCTATGAAAAGACCTATAAATCAATGAGAAATAAATATTTAAATAAAAATAAAAAGGCAAAAAGAGCGAGTTGGAGAAATTATATAGAGAAAGTCATTCAACTAACGCATTTGGTAATTCTTATAGGATTTACAAGTCATTGAGATCGAAAAATAGGAATCTAGGATTACCTCTAATAGATAATTTACCAGATCATTTAAAGATCGACAAAATAAAAAGTTTAATGAACGATCTATTTCAGGATGATATTGGAGGTTTAGATGAAGATGATCATATTTTGATTAGAAATTATACGCCTAAATATAAAAATAAAAATAGTGCTTATATTGAATCCAAGGAAATAGAGGAAACAATTTTAAAAACTAATATTAAAAAAGCACCGGGCCCTGATTACATTAGTAACAATATGATCAGACAAGCTAAAATAAAAATAATCCCAATTCTGCATCAATTATTCAATAAATGTATAGAAATGGGATACTATCCGGATGAATGGAAAATATCATTCTTAAAAATAATTCCAAAACCAGGCAAAACGAATTATGAAGTTATAGACCTATATCATTGACATCTAATCTCTCTAAAACATTTGAGAATATAATAAAAAATAAATTAAGTAACTATTATTTAGAAAATAATCTAATGAGCTCAAGGCAGCACGGCTTTATGAGATCTAGATCAACTATTACAGGAATGGAAAAAAATATAGAAACTATATTGAAACATAAACAAAAAGCATTGACTTCCTTGATAGCTATAGATATAGCTGGTGCATTCGACAATGCATGGTGGCCTGCGATTATAAAACGAATGGATAATGATAATGTTTCCTCAGATTTAATACGGATCATAAAATCTTATTTGAATAATGAAAGGGAGGTGAAATTTACATACGAATCAGAAACTTTTTATAAGAAAATAACTAAAGGATGTCCACAGGGTGGACCTTTATCACCACTTCTATGGAATATTTTTCTAAATGATTTGTTGATAAATTTTGAATCAATGAATGCAGATATTATATGTTATGCAGACGATGTTACAATAATTTACTGGAATAAGACTATCGAAGGACTAAAAACCGCACGTGAATACATCTTAAATTATGTGATCCAATGGTGTAATAGAAATATATTAACGATCAGTACAGAGAAAACTAATTTGCTATACCTGCATAACAGAGAAAAAATACCTATTAAGGTTATTAACAATATAATTAGGCCGGTCAAGCAAGTAAAGATTCTGGGAATGAAATTTTAAAATCACAAATGGAAAAATAAAGTTAACTTTACTCCGCATGTAAATGATATTCTGTGTAAGGCAGGGCGTATGAAAAATTTATTATGTTCACTAAGCGGCAATATGTGGGGTTTAGATACTCAAAAGAGGTTAACTTTATATAAAACAATAATAAGGCCTGTACTTACATACGGATCAGAAATTTGGTTTAAATATTTAAACAATCGTTCTAAACAAAAACTGAATTCCATGCAGTACCAGATCATTTTATGGGCAGTCAGAGCATATAAAACTACTTCATCAAACTGTGTGCATAGTCTGGCAAAAATTCCACTCCTAACAGACTATATAGAATCTAGAATTAGCTGAAGAAGGGCTTGCCCGAAAGCTTCCTTAACCGCGTTAATAATAATAATAAAAAAAAGAGTTGCGGCGATATATGATTCCTTCTTTCTAACTAGAATAATCAAATATGATCTAGCTCAACTGTCCACTGAAGATCTAATTGCTTACGAACCCCATGCTCCAAGTATAGTCAAATCATTCTTACACGCAAAAATGAAAGAAATCTTTGATAATACTAATGAAATTTTCAGAAGCTTTTTTGTGTCTGGAATCCCAAGATTTTTCCGTCCAAATTTTATAATATCCAATTCATTACAGATCATGGTAATTTTGGGAAATTTTTGTCAACTATCGGCGCGGTGAAGGAACCGGGATGCTTCTGCGGAGGTGAAATTCAGGACTCGAAACATTTACTAATGAATTGCCCAATTTTCCGGGTTTATAAGGAAAACAAGTTTGGTCGTATTGGACAGATTGATGAATTTGTAGACGATAAAGAGAGGTGTAAAATTTTTGATCAATTTTGCAAATTCATTTACAACTTTCTTTTGAAATGGAAAAGGGAGAGGATAACTTAGAAGGAAAAGATTGCGATGCTTGCTTTGTTGTTTGTTTTTCTCTTCGGACAATTTTCTTTGGTTAATTATGTAAAATAATGAATTGAACAGGATTGTATATAGCCGATTTGTTGTGATGTAGAGAGAGGTATCGACGCTAATGTCCCTGAGTTTGGGACATCGCGTTTCATGATGTTAATAAATAATATACCATATTTACTCAATAAAATCAATCGATTTTTAAAAAATTATAAAAAAAAACTTTAATTGTGTCTGAGTTTGACTATATATAAAATGTTTAGGTAAGTAAGAGTAATATAAGCAATACACTATATAACAATATATGAGAATAATTTCTAACGCTTTGCCTGATGCTTTAATTTTTGTTTGTTCCTGACGAGGACAAAATATTTTTGTCGAAACGTCGAGAAAATAAAAAAGAATTACTGGCCGAAGTGTCTTTTATTTGAAGAAACACTATATAACGTACATCTGCTTACCAGCAGAAGGTTGACAGTGAAAAATTACCTATATCTGTAAATTCTATAAATAATAACATATTTACGGGAAAACTAAACGCCTATATATGTATATAGCGAGCTAGCACTCTAGGCGTTCATTACAAATGCTGTTGTGCAATGTGTGTGATTGTATTAAACTATGTTGTACAAAATTCTAAATCTAGATTTAAACATTCACCTACTACATAATTACGAAAGCGTATTACGCTGTGCATTCCCTAAATATTAATATTTTGAGTCATCTTATTATTTGACAGCCTATTAAACACAAATTAACATACTCAAATATTAAAACGACTAATATCAAATTGAAATGTTCTAGAATATTTATGTCGATATCTTTTCTTTTGGTGAAAAAACAAAATATAATTCTACATAAAACTATTTGTTAAAGGTAAATATGCTAGATATATATATTTTTTGTGTGTGTGATTAATAGAAAAATATATTATTTGAACTATTAGAAAATATATAACGTTAAATGATTTTTAAATTATCATCCAAAAATAATTCTTAAACCTGTCTACACTTATGGAAAAACTTAGGAAGTGGAAGACAGAGGCAATTTGTTTCACACTTGGTTATCTAGTGTTTTCATTTGAGGTCACAATGTATTAAATAACCTTTTTTCTGAGTCCCGATAGACATGTCAAACTTCCTCAAGTTTGTCCATGAGCGTATTTACAAATTTCAATGTGAAATAACTTCCATAACTGAAGTAGTAAAATAATGCGATGAAATAAATGCAATATCACTTCTAGTTGACAAAATACAAAGTGAAAAAATAGTAAAAATGTAATATTGTACTGGGATAAGGTGCATAAATTATGAAGAAGGCATTCCTTATCGTGAAACTGAAAGTTGCTGATGGCTTATGCCATCTATCGGAATAAATATAAACTATTCTCGTTGATTTCTAATTATTCCAGAATTGGCCAAATACCCATTCTTGATTAATAAATAAAGCTAACCACGTACGCGTTTCAGGCTGTTGGCTCTCATCAGCGTGGTGCAAGCTGTACCTCAACGACCAAAAAAAACTGGTCCTTCAAGCATCTTGAAAAATCATGATGCAACTTTCAGTTGAACGATAAGCAGATGCCTTTTTCATAAAATACAAAGTGTTGACAGATTATAGAATGTGAAAGAATTAGGTAAATATATGATGCAACAAATTTACCTATCGTATAGAGGTTGCCTGGCCGGCATTCAGATTTCTTCTAAATATAGACACTTCGGCAGTTAAGTTTTATTTTCTCAACGTTTTAACAAAAATATTTTGTCTTCGTCAAGAGAATATGATAACGCCTGTCAATTTTTTTATTTATTTCTTTCTCTTAACGAAGACAAAAGATTGTGGTTTGGACGTTGAAAAAATAAAACTTTGGCCGAAGTGTCTATCTTTTATAAAGAAAATTTACCTAATACAGGCCAACACAAAAATATTTTATACATAAATATTAGTAAAATTATTATATAAGAAATATACAAAATAAATTATTATTATTAAAGTGTATAAATGCAAAATACTTAACTATTAACATTTTGATATTTATTGATATATGTTTTCAACTATATAACGATATTATATATATATAACGCTATACGGCGCTGACTTTGTGTATACAAAAATGTAATGCCTCGATAAAGGTTGGCGTTCAGCCAGCCGAAATATTGTGGCAAAATAAATCTTTACTATCTACAATTTTCACTATCTAATGATATATGTGTGCGTAATTTCAAAATTAACAATGAATTTTCTTTACACATTCAGATTTAGAAAAACATGCTAGATGTGCTATTTTCCCCATTCCACAATATTATGGACACACATTTTTCAAATATGTCCTGAATAGGTTATAAAAAATGTAGAAATATCAAAACTCAATAATGTAAAAACTGCCATATATATAAATAAAGAGCTATTCCACATATATGGATTATTATGTATTTGGTCATATAGCATACTATGGAGTCTAACTTTCGGTATAGGGTTTATATTATGAATATATTAATGGTGTCATTATATATAGAATGTATATATAAGGTCTCATACCTGGCGTGGTATGATATATAATATACCCCCCATGTAAGCAACCATTAAGAGCGAGTCCTAACAAGCAATGGAGTTCATTATTTCCCCAGGACTCATTATGCCACACGCACTGTGCAAACACACAGAATTACATTACATGATGATTAGGAGCTGGGCATATTTAACGAAGCTCGGGATGCCTCGGGAGATTAACTTGGTGAAGATCTGGGTAATGTGATTTACCTCTGTATAGAATATACATCATATATGTGTGTGCTCTACACTTTAAATTGCATATTTTAGATTGAATAATTATTCAGACGTAAAGTCTACCGATTTTAAACATTAACTCTATTATCCCGAAATAAATATATTTCAGATATGATCAAAGTTTTAACATTAATGAGATATTAAACAAGGTAATTATTTTGTCATTTTCATCGTTTTAGTTTGTAGGGATATAACCTATTTAGGCTATATCGACGAGGATGATCATCACTTCAAACTCTATTTTTTAAATATAATTCCTTAATTTTAAGTAATTTATCACAGAGAAGATAAAAAGGTTATTAAGAGGTAAATTCCGGTCCTTTAAACCTACGTTTATATTTATAACTCTCTATTTCCAATATAATATAATTATGTATAACCTAATGGCGAAATATATATATTTTTAATTTCATTGATGAATATTTTTCATTAATGCGTTGAAAATCTAGTAACTTCACATCATAACATCTTTTCTTCTATCGTGTAAATTTCACGTCTGTAACAAGCTGTCTTTTCAGTGTAACTATACATCCATATATATGAAAAATAAAATATATATATATAAATTAATATTAAAAACAAAGTAGGCATATGCTGACCAGGAGCTCATGTGCTTTTTAGATGGTAGAGCGCCATCTAGTGAAACAGAAATCATCAAATACATATATATGTGAAAATAGAAAACATGTAAAGTTTTGAGTTTACAAATAAAAAAAAACATTTCCTGACAGCTAACATGAGCATTTTAGATGGCAGAGCGCCATCTAGTGAAACAGAAATCATCAAATACATATATATGTGAAAATAGAAAACATGTAAAGTTTTGAGTTTACAAATAATATAAAACATATTCTGACCGCTAACATGAGCATTTTAGATGGCAGAACGCCATCTAGTGGAACAAAAATAAATTAAACGTTGATTTACCTTGTTCCATGATATTTGGCCAACTCGATTTCTTGATAAATCATGAAAAGCCAACCACGGAAGCGTTTCGGGCTGTTGGCCATCGTCAGCCTGGTACAGGCTTTTCCTCTAAATTCGCTACTAGAGGCTGCCTCAGAAACCAAGAAATAGGTATATAAGGCCAAATTTGCGTAAATACGCTGCTTATGTTGAAAATTCTCAAAATAAATTGAAAAAAAAGGTCAGGTATTAATATTAAAAATAGAAAATGACATATTAACCTATGCATATAATGCTCATGCGCGAGGTCACGAATTCCCATATATATATATATAAATATCATAATTAAACAATTTGTAATTTATCTTCTTATTACTTCATGTGAAGAAATAAAGAGAGAAGTGTGTGTGTGTAAATAAAAATATTTAAACTACGAATATATTTTCAAATTATATAAAAACACCTATTTCAAAAGCTGTTTATTAGGCTCCAAATTGAAATATACTATAACGGTTGATGATTTTAAATACTATTGAAATCATTTAAAATTTCAATGTTTTTTGGTGTATATTTGTATATTTAAGATTCATAAGGATGATTTCCAATATCATTCAAAACACATATTTTAAAATGCCAAAAATATATTTCATAAAGTTAAATGAATGCAATATAAACTTAAGAAAACTCTTTGATACCTCCAATATAAACCTTAGTAAAATTTCCCCCAAATGGAAACCTGTCGTTTAAATCTTGACCCAAATATTTTAATCAAAGAGAGAGGAAAAATATCAGAAAAAAATTAAATTATACGGGGAAAGTGAAAATACTCTTCTGAGATATTTAACACAGAAGAGATACCTTAGATTTTGATGTTGAAAAATGCTGAAAATTGGCCTTATTATAATCTAAAATACACGGCCCAAAAATTGTATCACCTATAAACACTTTAGCAAGTTTTCAAAATATCTATTTTATTAAACACTAACTAGAATATATATATAAGTGCATTAAAAATACCCCTTTTTCAAGCAAAAATATTTAAATGGCTTCCTAATGTATTCATTAATTTAGGTTTTCTTGTTGTATTTTTAAATAATCAAGATCATCTCTTTAATCTGTATAATGCCAAGGCAGAAAAAAGGACCACAAAAAACATATTTCTGATTTTACAAGAGCTAAACTCATAGACGTCAGAAAAGGTGGAATTTCGACAATAGATATTGCTATGAAAATAGGGGCGCTGCATTTATATTACTATTGTAAGAATTTAGTCTCTGTAGTGTGTCAGAAGTAGGAATGACAATCCATAAGGTTCTGCTATCAAATAAAATGGCACCTCTGACCATAACGCCCTGTTGTAGACCCGTTTGTTCGAAAGTAAGGCCAGGATCCACACGCAGCCCAGTAGTCTCTAGACACGTTTTCGACGGTCATCAGGACATATTAAGAAACGAGAATTGTCACTAAAGACCATACGTCCCCAGTAAGTGCAGTTTCAAGTTGATCGCTCCCGACACCACTGTAAACGGAATTTTCGGTGTACGAGTGTGAGTTATAGTCATCGTATCGGTCGGCGAGCTCTTAGATTCCGCTCTCTCAGTTGTCTATTGATGGCCATTTTGGACACCTGTGTGCCGATCACACATTCGATGTGTGATAACGTCGAATCTCCCCGGTGCTGCGAAGCCGTTCTGACAATCGCTCTGTCTTCCGGTTCTGTTGAGTTCTTTAGCCGAACGCTTCCGTCTGTCGTTGTCCGTTGTTGACAACTCTATTCAACATCGTCTAAAAGCGGCATCACCTCGACATAGATCTCGCGCGTTTAGTCGATTTAACCAACCAGCACCTTACAATCCGATAGCACGACCTTTATCAATTTCTCACATATATTTCGTAATGAGCACTAATCTTTCAGCCAAGCATACGGTATAAATATACTCATTACAAAAAGAAAAAACGTAAATATTGAAATTCAGCTTGTACCGCGCCGAATATTGAGTCTATAATAGTTCTGATGCGCTGGAGCTCTTGCTTTGTATAAATTGGCCGCTAAATGTGAATCAATTCTATGTTTGGTCGAAACGTCTTTGTATAATAGGTATAAAGTTTTCATATATATCGGACAAGTCCTTCTTTGTGCGTCGAATTTTTTTACTTTTTGATATAGAGTATATATATATTCTCCGGAATCATTGATTACACGAAAAATTGAAAATTTTGAAAATGGGAGATATCTGAAAATTCCTATATAGACCACATAATAACGGCAATATTTTAAAATTAACAATAATTCTAAAATTAAGTATCTACATGATTTCTTAGAGAATAGCCTGCGAATAACCTGGACGCTTCCATCCGGAGTATGACCGATGCTACAATGTGAAATTCATGGAACCCTCAACAGCACGTAGCCTTGTGTTTCTCAAATCCAGAGTGATTCATCGCCGCAAACCTTCTCAGCAGGTAAATAGTTGACTGCACCGCCTCGAATCCAGGGTGCTTCGTCCCAGAAAATCTTCCCAGAACGTAACTGCTTAACTGCGCCGCCTCGAATCAAGAAGGCTCGTTGCCTGCAAAACTTCCCACCACGTAACTGACTGGCAGTCTGCCTTGAATACAGGGTTCTTTGTCGCCGCAAACCTTCATAGAACTTAAGCGTATACTAATACAGGGTGCTTTGTCGCTGCAAACCTCCCCAGCACAAATATCTGTGCTTACCTCGCGTCGAATACAGGGTGCTTCGTCCCATAAAATCTTCATAGAACGTAACTTCTCTACTGCGCCGCCTCGAATCAAGAGTACGTACTTCGTCGCCGAACGCCTTCCTAGCACATAACACATAGCACATCCGGGATTCTTCGTCGCTGCAAACCTTCTCAGCACGTAACTGTCTGCCTGCCCCGCCTTAAATCTAAGGTTCTTGGCAGCCGTGAGCCTTCTAATCCCGTAACTGGCTGGCAGGCTGCCTTGAATACAGGATGCTTCGTCGCCGCAGATTTTTTCAGCACGTATCTCCTTCTATAAAATAATTTTACTCAACGTATCTCCTTACTGCGCAGCTTCGAATCTAGAATGCTTCGTCGCCGCAGACCTTTTCAGCACGTAACTGACTTCATGTATTCTATATGATTACTTATATCAACCTTCTTAATTTTAAAGAAGGTAATAAAATTTGTGTCCGAAAAACAATTCCTCCATATAATAAAAAATTAATGGCCTCACGCATATATATGGTATATTCACTATCATCTCACTTTAGAGCACAATTTCCTCTAAGTAAATTATGAAATTCATAAACCTCCTAAAATAATTTAGACAAAATTCGAATTGTGTTGATTATATGATGTAAAAACTACCCATAAAAGGAGTCATATCGGAGTTAGTAAGAAGTAGAATGTCGATTTTATAGAGAGATAAAGCCAGAACAACAATCAACACATGGGTTTTCAAAGATTAAAAGTTCTATATTTTGTGGCAAATCATACCTATATATGTATATATACTGAATTGAGAACACGACGCCACCAACTATGAAGCATACATATATTTTTCATGCACAAAATTCGATTTAATCTGACCTTAAAAATCTATTTTTGATGAATTATATTTATTTATACGCGAATATATAATACCATTACATATACTTATGTGTGAAAAAAATTGGTCATCGCCCGAAACGCGTCCGTGGTTAGCTTTCCTTGATTAATCAATAATGGGTATTTGGCCAATTCTGGAATAATTAAAAATCAACGAGAATAGTTGATATTTATTCCGATAGATGGCGCAAGCCATCAGCAACTTTCAGTTGCACGATAAGGAGATGCCTTTTTCTTTATACTTATGTGTGTATAATATAAAGTTGCAGGAGAATGATATTCATATGCCATAAGAGGAAACTCTTATAGTATGTATATAAGTATATATATTTATATGTGTGTATGTTACTATATTTGTAAAAATAAAATAATTGAATTATTTTTTCAGGAAAGATTTTTCCTAAGTGCAGTCGTTTGTTAAAAATCAAAAATATTTTTTATATCTTTCAAGTAGTTTATTTAGGTTCCTGAATAAAATATGCATTAAACTATATCACATTTTTATATAGAATTTGTTAAGTTAATTCAATGTTATTTTAAATTATTAAATAAAAATATATATACATTGTTTTAAAAACTAACTAGTAGAAATACAATAATTTTAAAAAAGATAATGCAGTCTTAATATTAATGGTCAAATATTTACACACACATAATTGAACATGAACATAATTAAATAGGACATTCTTTGAAATTCTAGTTATTGTTATTGTTATATTTAGTCAATATTTATATGTAGAATTTTAGAGTAACAAATTAAATATTTTTTAATTAAATTGAGAGCTATATGAACTATAAACTATTAACCTTTAATAGTTGCAAAATTTATTTTTTCCGAGGACAAAGACCAAAAAATGAAATTTATCTATAAGTTGATATTAACGAAATAATGAAAATGATTTCACACATATTATTACGTGCTAGTAAACATATCAATAGACCAGGTTATAATAGTTCGAATAAACATTATTCATATATAAAATAACTTCACATAACGAAACAGGTGAAGTTTATATATATCGTGAAATTAATAAATATATTATTTAATTTTATACCCAATATATAAGAAAGGAAGAAAATAAAAGCGTTATAAATAAGATTTGTAAAAGTAAGAAAGGGAAGTTAGATTCTTGGAGAAAAGACTTATTAGCCGAATTTACGCCAAATTAGAAACAAATGTAAGCAAGTTAATGAGAGGTTTTCTAAAGAAACATTTGTTTGGAGTTACTCACTATTCAAATGAGCAAAATTGAAAACGGGTCGGCCAGGTTTGTTCACGTAATATTCCTTCGAGAGAGGAATCTGGTACAATTCATTTAAATCCCCGTAGTTTTAATTATTTGCACTGCGTGCGCGATGCACTAAGTTTTGCAAGCCGTTATGAATAATGATAAGGTTTAAAATTAAATATGGAAATGTTCTATCGATTAGGGTTTGGTTAAACCTCCTTTTAATGGCGAGATTGTGAGACGCCCCTTAATTAAACATCATCAATGTTTGGCTGAGGTGAAGAAGCCCTGATGGCACATGATATCTTCAGCAGAAAGGCCATTCCGATACAAGCACATGTATATATGTGTTTAAAATTTATAGACATCTATATTTAATTTATTTAGAAAAATGATTATTTTGCACCAAATATTTTATCCCTCAATATTTAGGGTGGCCGTGTGGATGATCCTGCAAGACATTTCTAGGAAAGCCTGACTTCGGAGCGGCCTACAAGGCGGTATAGATCATTCAGTGCCACGAATAACAAAGCGATGCATTTTGCTGCCTCCCTTACGAACTCTCGTGTGTTTTCTTTGTATTATCCTGATCAGACAAATAACACGAACAGCGTCTGGGTACGATGTAACAATATTAAAACCCATATAAGCATGTTTAAATGTGGTGCGACACTCTCGCCTTGTAAGACAAAGAATAAATAAGAAAATATCAATATGAATTGCCCCCTTCCCCCATTTTGTATGTATATATTACCTATCCTCTGATGTGTATAAAGAAATATGTAAACATTTCAATTTGTTCAATGCAAGGTCTAAGAAATAGGTAAGATAGTCAAGAACGGGGGTAGAAAACTATTGCGAGGTTTACTTTTGATAATACCCAGCTTCGACCCAATACCTTACCATCACGGATGAATCATTAGTGTTTCCATCATAAAAATATATTCTAAATCAATAATCAATCATCAAAATATTTTCTAAAGAATTTTATTAAAATAAAACAATTATAAAATATTTGAAATTCTCATTAAACAATAAGATTCTCTTTATCTTCACGTTTTATTAGCTTTTTAAAAATATTATCATTGTTTTGACTCATGAAGTCTATTTTACACTATATTTTCGATTCTTCCTCTTATGTTCGGCTTCTATGACGCGTAACTGCCGAACCTTTCGCGTTAAACTGTTATGGCGCTTTATTTTGTTATTTGATATGAAAACCGTTTGGAACTTTGAATATGAAGTTGTTATTATTTTTTCATCTATAGCTATTCATAACTATATATTATAACTACACTTTCAAATTTGTTGTTTAGTTATAGATTTCTTTACTGACATTTTTTTATTTCTTTATAATATAAAAACTATAACTATTGTATCTATAAATAAATCTTAATAGGCATTTATTAGTATTGCCACACACATGTAAGTATATACCGAATGTAAACTATGTACCGGACGATTTTAAATTCTGCTTACTCACATATATATATACATTTTCACATTATATTACATTAAAAACTTTTGAATCATGGGGTCACACATTTTACTAAAAAATTATTTTAGGAAAAAAATTAACTTATTTTTATTGTTTAATTATTCGTTTGATATAATAAACTGTGTTTTCACTAGACAAGTTTTATCTTATTTCATCAGTTTTTTTAGGGTAGCAATTTCCATTTCACTAGTATATTTTTTAATATTTAAGTTTTATACACGGAGGACTTTATCAAATGCTGAATTTGTTGTAATAATTTATGCATCTTTTAAAGAAATATATCCATGTAAATATGTGTATTTATTATAATATATATACTTACTGAAATATTTGTAATTAAATTATTTTTGATCCAATATATACATATATATATATATTATGAAGTATTCAAAAATATTCTTCTTATAATCAATATGTTATACCAGTTCTAAATCATATTTAAATTTGTGGGAAATATGTGGTATGTGCAAAATTATATTTTGATATTTATAAACAATAAGATTTTTTATTGATATTAATATTAGACATCTCAATACAAATTGTAGAACGGATGTGCCTTCGCTCTCTTCAACTATCTATAATTTTATTTCGAGAATTGTGTAAAAATAAAATAATTCAGCGCCATTTCAATAGAATTGGTTTGTAATATCTTCTATATCGATATTTGTTTTTGCCATTTCCCTTATTTCAAATAATTAAAAAATGAAAGAGACATTTTTAATTCTGACAAATCATTTTTCAAATTAAATTCGAAAATATAAAGTCAGAAAATATTATTTTAGAGTCACAATTCAAATCCTGGAATACATTCAAATTTGAAGGAAACCTTTGTTAAAATGGGTCTGAAAGCATCATTGATTTATTTCACTTTAAAGTATCATCGCTCCATTAGTAAAGCAATAAAGGTTGCGAGAGAAAAAAAATTGATAAAGGCCAAACTGAATTTACAATGAAAAAATGGTTGAGTCGATATGAAAGATGGGCTTTTGAAAAAAGTTAAAGAGGAAACTTCTCATTTGCAATTCCCTTAATTGTTATTATAGATTATTGATGCAAATGCTAGTTTCTCTTATCTTAGCGGCCCAGGACGGGATTCTGTGCGAATATCGGAAAACTATTGAAAAAGGGCCGTGGAGGTTTATAGATATTAATATAATGGGATTAGGACCAAACTCTTCCCATTAATAACCAGCAATCGTAGGATTAACCTCTGGCCTCGATCGATGAGCTTTGTTCTTGCCCAGTCCTAAATAATAGCATCATATCTCGTGTTGTATTTTCTCTCTTCTTCCCCTCGCTTCAGATGCAACCTATTGGACGGTCAAAATGATATTTCTAGTGACCTCAGGTCAAATATGTAATTTCCCGAAAAAAAAACTTCTCGGTTCAAATTTGTCTCTCTCTCTCTCTTCACGGGGGATAAAACAAATATTATAAAGATGATAATATTATTCTGTGCTAGATATTCAGATCCTGTGATTTTAATAGAGAAAAGCAGTAATTTTGTAAATATAATAAATATATACATGTGTGTTTATTATATTTATTAGCAAATATTTGTTAATTAATCACCACGAGTATAAATAGATTGTAACAAAGAGTTTTATAATCTACTTTATTTTTAATATCTTTATTGATTAGTTCGAATTTAAATTTTTCTATAAATATTCATTTTGTAGACTAATAGTGAATATTAGCTCTTTTAGAATATTCTAGTTAAAATAGCTTCAGGGTATAATATATATTCATATATTTCCCCTGAACCATATAAGGTTAGAGATAATATACGCATGAATTGATCCTCTGTTACCTTATTTATAATTATAATATATTGAATTAATTCATGCAAATATATTTTAATTATTCTATATAATATATAATGATATTATAATCTAAGTGTGTTTCACCCATTCTATTTGTATATTCCAATTCGAATATTTACAATATACTTTAACATTAATAACCTTGGAAGCAATGGTCGCCTCTCCCGTCAAAATAAACGTCAAAATCTGACGCCATCTATTGACCGTCGCCGCAACTAGCGGCATCGGGTCGGTGACAAAGCCACAACACCAACTTTGGCAAACTGATAAGCGTCCACCTAGAGACCATGGTTTCGGGCTAATGGCCCTCGTCAGTCTAGGGCCGCTAGTTGCGGCGACGGTCAATAGATGGCGTCAGATTTTGACGTTTATTTTGACGGGAGAGGCGACCATTGCTTCCATGGATTAATTTCCTCCCGGCAAATTTTCCATCTATGTTTTGCCAATAGATTTGGCCCAGCCACATTGCCAGCAAAACACCTCTTTGGTAGATTGTGAGGATTCCATTAGATCCCGTGTGGATCTCATGGAATAAAGTCCGCCCTAGACTGACGAGGGCCATTAGCCCGAAACCATGGTCTCTAGGTGGACGCTTATCAGTTTGCCAAAGTTGGTGTTGTGGCTTTGTCACCGACTCGATGCCGCTAGTTGCGGCGACGGTCAATAGATGGCGTCAGATTTTGACGTTTATTTTGACGGGAGAGGCGACCATTGCTTCAATGGATTAATTTCCTCCCGGCAAATTTTCCATCTATTAATAACCTTGTAAAGAAAACGTTTTCATTTTGAATATGTGTCGGATAATGTAACTATATTAAAAACAAGCTCCATTTATCCGACAAAATTAAATTAATATATATATTGGATAATAAAAAGGCACATATTGGATTGACTAAAAGATTTATTTGATTAATAGATTTATTTAAAAGATTTATATATTACACAATATATGCCTTTTCATTATCTAATTACAATTTTACAATTATTTTATTTCCAAAGCGCTATTTCCTGCTAGGGATACTTGCGCCAAACAAGGAGAAAAGTTTATTTACATAAGTTATTTACATTATTCAACGCATGGAAACATTAGAGATCCAGATTTTGTAGGAAGTTTAGAATGTATTTACAAAATGAATTGAACTTTAAATATGCTTTTTATCGGAAATCAAATCGTTTAGTTCACAAACAACTAGTTCATTCTTCATTCTATAATCTTGATATGCTGGGCAATCGATCAGTAGATGTCTTGAGGATTGTTCCTCAATACCACAAAAGCAACTTGAATCCTCCACTGCCTTTATTCTATTTTAAAAACTTTTGAAATTTCCGTGGTTTGTAACAAATTGAGTATTTTAAAAATTTGGACGAAAGTATTTAGGGATTTCTTGGGGAAAAAAGCTTATGAAAGTATTATTTGCTTCGTTTTTCAGAACATTCATTCTTGATTTGAGAAAGGTATCTATAATTTATGGAATAAATGGGTCATGAATTTGTTGATCATCTTTGGATAAGTTTCTCAGATCAGATATCATGATTCTGGATTCGATAAAGTCTGAGATCAGAGGAATGTTGGCCAAACTATGAACACAGCTATATGATGTGGATTTATAGGCTTGTATACACCATGTTAGTATTTGATATTGGGTTGAATTAAATTTTTGTAAACATTTTTTATTTAAATATTTGAACCAAATTTCGGCTCCATATGTAAGTATTGGTCTGAAAATGGATTTATATAAAGTTAGCCTTTTCTGTGTGCTTAGACCCCAAGATTTCCCACAAATTGTGAAAAGATAATTTTTAAAACGTTTTGTACGATTTACTATTTCTTCTATGTGGTAAGTAAAATTTATTTTGTTTCTTCTTCTGTGATTTGCAATTATTATTCCTAAAATTTTGGTCTTCAGAGTTGGTATGATTATTTCATTATTAAATTTGAATGGGAGTTTTTCTTTGTTGTGTAAATAAAGTATATTAGTTTTTTCTAGACATATTTCAAGTTTGTTACTCTTACACCATACATCAATCGTATTTAATGCCTTTTCTATAACTAATTTCAGGTATTTGCAATTATTGTGCCAGCATATAATTGATACATTATCCGCATAACATACCACTTCACTATTAGGAACTTGATATTTGATCAAAAGATCGTTTAGTAATATTATCCATAGTAGTGGAGATAGCGGGCCACCCTGTGGACATCCCTTTGTAATTTGTTTATTTATTGTTAAGTTCTCATATGTAAATTTCGTTTTCCTCGATTTGAAATATGATTGAATAGTCCTTATTAAACTTTCCGCGGCAAATTATCTTCATATATTATTTTTAAAATCGCAGGCCACCATGCGTTATCAAAGGGTCCCGCAATATCTATTGTGACCAGAGCTGTCAGTTCTTTGGTTTTGTGCTCCATTATTATATCGATTATATTATTTAAGGCTGTAATAGTAGATTTTGACTTGATTATGAATCCATGCTGTTTGGGACTTAATAAATTGTTTTGCATATAATATTTATAATTTTCTTTTAAGAACTTTTTCGTAGATCTTAGACAGATTCGATGTTAACGAAATAGGTCGATAGATATTTATTGATTCGACGTTAGTTGTTTGGTTTCATTAGAATTTTTAAAACTGTCGTTTTCCATTCCCTTGGAAAATATCCCATCTGAATACATTTATTTAATATAAGGAATTTATCACCGGAAGTATCAGAGTCTTTGCGTATTTTATCATATTATTACTGATATTATCTTGTCCTGGTGACTTTTTAACATTGCTATTGTCAATTGGATATTCTATTTCTTCGGTATCAATATGGATAGCGCTTGAATTCCTTAGAAAAGGTTCGTAACTTCTAAACAATTCTTGTTGATGGTTGTCTTGATCAATTCTTGTGTTAAACATTTTGTTGATTTTTATCCTTGTGCCCCTGTCTCTAATTTTCTTTATATCCTCAGAAATAGCCTGAATTATGGTTGTAGTAGGTTCATTGTTGGCTGGTGTTGCCATAAGCGTGAATTCTATATTTTGAATTTTCTGATGTTACGAACAAATATGATACATTTTCTCTTTTTGCAATTTGTGCATAAGAAGGTCTATAAACTGAAATATCCTTTTTTATTATCTAATGATTTGAATATGAGTTGTCCTCTATTGTCAGAACAATATATATACGTATATATATCTATATATATATAAAGAAAATTCTCAATTATATCAATTTCTAATTATTATAACTAAATATATTAATTTTTATCATTAAGAAAGGGTTGACACGTCTTCCTATTAAAAATATATATAGAGAAAGAGAGAGGAAAAAAAAAAAAGATAGAGCCGTGGTATCAAACGTAGAAATTGCGAAAGGTGCATAAAATAGAATTTAAAATTTTCACATTAAAAATATTTGAATACTTTAATACTTTTGAATACTTTTAATACTATTAAATATATTATTTTAATGCGAACATTTTATATTCTATATCAGAAGCCCTTCGCAATTTCTACGTTTGATGGCTTGCTAGTCGTAACAAGATAGAAATGTGAGGGAAATCCTGGTGTTGGAATAATGTAAATTCTGTTGAAGAGAGCCACGTGAGGTGTTCTTTAAAATTCATTAGACAAGGAGGAGGAACACTGAAAGAAAAGTTAAGCAGAGTGGAATTACAGGAGTTAGAATAATTACCAAAGCATAGACAAACTAATTTTTCCGTCGAAAAACTCGGGTAATTACAGCCAAATAGTTATAGACGGATTTAAAGAGAAATAGTTTATTGCACCAATAGATTGCAATGGCGAAATTTTTAGTTAGAATATATTAACGGCCAACATATATTAGGGTGTGGTCACGAATGTATTTCCAGTTTTTTTAATAAAGATAATAATTTCAGCGATATATATTAAGGTGATAATGTGAAATTTGGAAACATATTAGGAGAGTTCATATCTAAAATAAATAGAAGAAAATTCACTGAGGGAAGATTTTCTTTTTATTCACGATAATACAAGCTTACGGGCGCAACATATATTGTAAATGTTTTTGAAAATAGAGCAATCCATAAATAAAACTTTAAATGAAAAGGCATATATTGGATAAAAATATCATTTATTTTACCAATATTTCAGTTGGCTAAACGCTAGCATTTATCAAGGTATTATAACATTTTAAAGTGTTAATTGAAATAAAATTAAAAGAAACTCTTTTACCTTAATTTTATTTATTCTTTCTCTTCAAATATTTTCTAGGTATCTACTATTCACATATAATAGAGATGTGGGGGTGTATTCATGTAAATAATGCGCCTCTTATTGAACACATTAAAGCAAGGCGTCTTTTTTATATTCTCTGCGCGTGAAGATTTATTTATAAAAAATGAAATATCTTGCTACACATGAATGCCTTCCTCTCCCACAATGTGCTATAGACTATTCTGGCATAAATTTGGCCCATTACTCACCATCAGAACACCATTACTACAGATTCGGCCAATTTCTGCCCCCGTCGAATTTCAGAAATATCTCTCTGTGCGATTGTATTGATAGCAACATGTTACGGATCATTTCAAGTTGTAGACTCCACACATCAAAACATTTTATATTAAGTACAAAAAGACAATGCTAATAAGCTTTACGTTTTTTGAAAAGGAGAACAGCGAGTCCCCGAAACGTTAAGAACATTAAACATTAAAAAAGGTGATGTCTACAAGTTGAATTGATAAAAAATTATGGTATTCTCTATGAAATAGTATAGAAGTTAGAAATTTTGAAACTGGGTCAAATGTATTTTAACGCGCAATAACATAAATCTAATTCCACAAAGTGCTTACTGAAATGCGATGTATTAAAGTAGGAATGCCGGACACGTCATTGGCGAATCTTTCCACCAGTTTCATCGGTTTAATTTCCAGAACGCCCGACTATTGTACTATGTTTATTATTTTACAAAGGGTCTTAATTTATGAAGGAATACCGAATAATAGTACAAAATAAAACTATGAAATAATATATATTCTTTTATTGCAGTAAAACGAAATATCTGATAAATGCCTCGATCAATGCTAATTCATATTGACTTATTCAGAATATATTCGTGATATTCTACTGACAGTTATATATAGGCAATGTTATATGCATTGTCAAACTACATCTATAAATTTAAATATCGTTACACTTTCTGGTATACTAAGTTCAGTGGGTTGAAATATTAGTAAAGTGAGAGAGATAGAGAGAGAGTAGCGAGAGCGGTAAATCAAAAATAACTAACCACGTACGCGTTTCGGGCTCTCGGCCCTCATCAGCGTGGTTCAAGCAGTACCTCAACGACCAAAGACTGGTCTTTCAGTCATCCTGAAAAATCATAAAACAGGTAGTTAAGGCCGGAATCTCGTGAGAACGCTAGGTCCACTTTGCACCGCGCTTTGGTTGGCATGTTTGCGACTGATGGCGCTAGCCATTAGCAATTTTTAGTGTTACGATCAGGAGATGCTTTTTCGTATAATAAAAGAAATTGTATGAAAATATTTTTATTTTAACAACAGAAATATATTTTTAATAGTATGCTATATCAAAGTACAAAACTATTCTAGACGCGTAATATTCTTTTTAAAATAAAACAATTTCTACTGCCCTTACTGCAATGGAAAAATTAAAGGGAGGGCCTGGCTCATCAGTGGTGAACCCTCCCAGCGGTTTCGCCAGTTTAATCTACCATACCGCTGTCATATTGCATTTTTGGAACTTCCTTTTATAGTGATACTGATGCTTGACTCTTCGAATGGGTATTTTAGATTAACTATAGACATAAGCTTTTAGGACAGCAGAATTACATATAATTATAAATATATAATATGCTTCGAGCAATCGCTCTTCCGCATATATCAATTTGTGTCTTTTATTCAAACATTTATTTTACAATGCATTAATACATTGAATTTCTTTCTTATTAACATTAAAGAACAGATAGATAAATAGATACTTTACTCTGTTTATCACAGAATATGATAATTAATAATAGGTTGATATTGTTGCGTTGTTGGTTGACAAAGAATAACTTCCGTGGGTACAAAGGATCTCTGGGACTTTATTTAAGCCTAATCGATAAAATGATTACAGAAGAGTGCAAAAATAAAACAACAATAAAGAAAACAGAAGTTACAAACTCACCAACTGCAGCACGGTGAGGGAAAGCAGTAGCAGAACAGGAGACATAAGTTCCTATAACTTTCTAGAATCTTCCAGGAAGTACACCGGCGTCGGCGGTAAGCAGCAGTCCGACCTCTTGAGACAGCAGCTTGCTTGGAGTACACCACGTAGCTTCGTTCTTCTACCCCCTTCTTATCTTTCTTCTCTCTCTGGCATGAGTTTCTCCTCCCTATATTTTCCGGAGTAGATCTTTCTAGAGAGGTCAAGCTTGGTCAGCCAATCAGAAAGCCGCCAGCACAAAGCGGTTGCGCAATCGCTTTAGATTGGCCAATCAGTTGTTCTCCGATTTTTCTACATTTTTCTTGAACGTTTTAAAACATTCTCTCTCCATTCTGGAATGTGCTTTTCTTTCTAAGTAACAATATTATAAAATGAAAATATAATGCAATAAAGTTTTAGATATCGAATAACAGCTTTGTTGTTCATTTGTTGTTCAGAGACACAAAGGTTTACTCTTTTGATCGAAACAATTACTTTGGCCTTCTGAAATTGGACTTTATTCATTTTCTAAGCGATATTATTGTTAAAACATCTGCGAGTTCGCATCCAGAGCGGTTCAAATCTCTCTCTCTCTCTTCATAATGAATATAAATACTTATATATATATATTTATATGATTATATGTATCACATGATGTCATAACATTATGAAGATAATGCGTTTTCTTAATATTTTAAACTGTAAAGATTACGATCGAAGAATCATCGATAGGTCTGAAATAAAATGTAAGTTTCTTTAAATACTAGTTCAATACATGCCTGTATACGAGGGGGAGCCTTAAATCAACATGAATCGTAATGCTGCGACTTATGAACTTGTAGTACGAGTTTGTGCCGCTAGAGAGCGGTTGTAGGACCACTCTGTCTGTAACTCGACAAGGACGAGTGTGTTTTCTGGTGAAGTTCGGAGTGCGGATGTCTTTAAAACATTCGTGACACGAGAAATGGCTGATTCTCAAGGACAACGTAGTGACTGTGCAGTTTTATTTAAGTTGACAATAGTGTAGAGAAAACTTATTATAATGAAAGCAGCTTATAAAGAACATACTCTTAAAGAAACCCAAGTTTACGATTTGTTTTCTCGGTTTTAAAAAAGGGAAATAGAAGTTGAAGGTCATCGATGATTCGCTTGCCTTTCAGCTTCTCTAATCGAGGACAACATCAGCAAAATCACCGATCTCATTGATTAATATCTATCTAGGAAATTTCACGAACTTGAATGGCTATTCGGATTGACATTGAGCATAATTCAGCGCATTTTGAGTATTGATTTGAGAATGCGAAAAGTGGAATGCAAGGTTTCCGCTCTGTCTTCCCTTCGAGAATAAAATAAATTGTGTTCAAGTTCGACTAACATGACTAATGCGTCCTATTGGCCATATATTCCATCCGTGTTGTACTTGATATACAGATCTCTTGTGGCTTCATTGCTTCGATCCTATAAATGCTGAACGTATCACAACCTTCGCTCTCTAGGTTTATGTAGCTTCAATAAATATATATTAATTTTCAACATAACGCTATAACGCTCTAGTGCTTCTTTTGAAATTTGCCGTC
The DNA here is from genome assembly GCA_030710605.1 of Cordylochernes scorpioides. NCBI lineage: Eukaryota > Metazoa > Arthropoda > Arachnida > Pseudoscorpiones > Chernetidae > Cordylochernes > Cordylochernes scorpioides. The sequence continues at coordinate 130,439,450 of CP092886.1, read as the reverse complement.
CCTTCTATTATACTGGCGTTGTTATACGTTCACCTACACTCGTTAAACGTGTTATAAAAGGTGCGTATAAAAATTAGTGAGAAAAACTCTGTAAACCTTTCCAAATATTATATTTATGGACAAACCTTAAGTAAGTGGAAAGTCTTTGATGTCGCCTGCAATCAGTCTTTTTATAGAATTCAGGGTCAATTTGTTCATACGTGGGTATCTCGTGTGTCTCATCACACGGTCATCATAATCGAATAGCGTATATTGGCAACTATCCCTTATTTGACATAATTCCTAAACAATATTGTTTGTAAATTTATTTCAATTAAAAGGTTTTGTTACAGATAGAACGAATCGACCTATGGCCGAAAACGATAAGAATCTAGGACATGAATAAAAGGTCAATTTGAAGTTCTGTTTTTTTGGGGTGGAGGGTGGGAGGAGTGAAACCATAATAAAGGCTTACGAAATACTATGCCAAGCCTATCCATACAATCATATGTCTAAAAGTTCACTTTACATATGGTATGTAACTTTTTGAAATGGAAGAAAAGACACAAGACATGCAACGTTCAGAAACACCAAAAGATGTTCGCCCTCCAGATCTGGTTGAAAGGGTTAAAGAAAGTCGTCTCTCTTGACAGAAGACTGAGGTTCAGAGATAGTGTTAATGATTATAGGAGTAGGCATGGATTAATTAATTACATACTGACTGAAGATATTAGCCAAGTATGAATGTTAAACAGAAAGTAAAAATATCAGGATGATTCAGGACTAGTTCATAGAGAAAAGCGACTTTATTGAATTCATAATCACTGTGAATGCAATCTGGGTGTATGCATACGAGCCAGAATAAAAATACAGACTTGGAGTAACGTAGTTCGGGATATCCTTGAGAAAAAAATGCATGGATTCATAAGTCAAAAATGAAGGTCAATATCATATACCTTTTATTATTTTAAAGAGATGATCCATTATAATTAGTGCCAGAAGGGCAAAATGTCAATTAACATGTCTATAGAGAAGTTCTGGTTTATCTATTTAGCAAAATTAAAAAGAAAAAAAGACAATGGGTCCACAAAATAGGTTTTTTATATTTTATTTTCCTAAAATTATGGTAGATATATTTCAAGATCACAGCACAACAACACATACATATAAATATAGTATATATTTAACAATTTATTCCCAAAATTATCGTTTTCAAAAGGTACAAGAGCGTGGCAAATAAGAAATTTGATATTAATATTGCTAGTTGAAGCGTTCTCAACAGCAGATATCTCGCCCGCGCATATTAAGTTAAATAAAAGTACATTTCTCTCTCTGGCGTTCATTTTCTTCCTGATTTAACAAAATTAACTCGAATCTCTCTTTAAAGATTTTGCGTTAATTTGACCGTAAATAAAATTTCAAATTAGTAATTTTTATTTCATTTCATTTTTATTTATAAGAGAAACTCTTTAATCTTCTCTTATATTTACTGATTTCTCTCTCATTTTAATTTAACAATATTTGTATTTATTTTTAAAAGTTCAAATCATTTTTAAGTTAATATCAATACACAAAATGTGTGTGTGCAAATATTTTTAAATCTCAACCAATTTATTATTTAAAATTTAATTATTTTTAACTAAGGAAAAAACACCAATCTTGGTCTTAAATATTGCATATGTTAGATTAAATAAAAACAAACGATAGCAATGCGTCTCTTTATACATAAAAATTTTAATATGCTAGCTTTCGGATCTTATCGATCCTTCAACAGGCCAAGCTGTATACAGCTTGGCCTGTTGAAGGATCGATAAGATCCGAAAGCTAGCATATTAAAAATTTTATGTATAAAGAGACGCATTGCTATCGTTTGTTTTTATTTAATAATTTATAGCAATTCTTTTGTCTATTTAATATGTTAGATTATTTAGTAAAAAATAACAAAGCTATTAAAAAATCATTTATCGAATGAATTTAGATTCTAATAAATAAAAGGTGTAACCATGAAGCAAATATAAAGTGATATTGGTCTTATTCTTTCCATATTTTGATTAGCTTCTGTGAAAATATTTGCTGTTGTTAGGTTCAATAGATTTTTCACATCGTAGTAAAATGTAAGAACTTGGCCGCATTATCGGCTTTGGGTGTCTGGTCATAGGCGATGTTATTCGAGCTCACCGACGCTCTAAGATCATTGCTGACACTTGAAATATAACTAATGCCCACCCACGGGCCTCGTATTGGCAGTAGCTTCAGTGACACATTATCTTACAAAAATATAACGACATGAACAATTATTGGTGTCATTTCTTTGATAATGCCAATATCCAAAAAATTACTTATTTCTTAATCATTGAGTTCAACTCTGGCATTGCAATAATTTTGAAGAATATGAATATTTTCATTAAATGGACGTATAGTTTATATACTTAATGATAAAGTTCATCATTCACAGTTAAAATAGTCTTTTTAGATTTATCAGCAATTGAGAGAAATTTTATTAAGGAACATATTTTCAGAATAAAAATATGTAAAATATTGTTGAAAGGCATAAGACCCATGTTAATATTCTTCTTCAAATTATTTGGCATCGTTATATTCAGACTGTTATAGAAGTAATGCTTGTTTCTGTTGTTGTGATTTATGTTGTTGTGTTGTACGTTGTGTGTTTTCACGCATGCTGCATAAATAGGATCTAAGTTTCGATATTTTAGTTACTTTGACTTATAATTATTATATTCCATGATATATAATATTTATTATTCACATATTCAATTCCTCTATTAATATATTATCAAATAAAATAGGTAATATATATATATATTCAAATTAAATCATATTTATAAATAACAAAATAGCATAACGCTGAAATTTGTTCGTTATTAGTCCACCCTCAAATATCGTATTTTTATATTTTAAAACATATCAACTAAACTCTGTTCATTCCTCTTCTAATTGACATCGGAGCGACGGCTATAATTGAGTTGAGCGAAGACCTAACGGTGCAGTACTAAGGAGGCGATACATAAATGAAAACAAATACAGATGGTTCAAAAAAGAAATCCTACTAGGACACAATGCGAAGGAGTAATTTATAGCTTATGGAGCTATTTATCAAGCCCCGCCCTGAGGAATTGAAAAATGCGGTTCGCGATTGTCCTTGGTGATGAATGAGAGGATTTAGAGCTGAATCATCGAGTTTTCAATAGAAAACTATAAAGAAACATTTGTACACGAGCTTGTTTGTGCTCTGCCATACATCAATCTACCTAGAGTGGGAGATGTACACGATGATAGATATATTTATTGAGCGGTAAGCATATTTTGGATAATAACATAATTTTACAAGATTTTTAAAATTAAATTATACTTACCTTTTATAACTACCCAAATAAAAGCATGGGTACCTCTATTTTGAAAAAAAATAATTCATTGATTTATATTTTATTTTTAAAATAGAGCAATCCATAGATAAATCTTTAATTAAAAAGGCATATATTGTAACAAATAAAAAGGGTAAAATAAATGTTATTTTGATACAATATATGCCTTTTTGATAAAATTCTTTTAATAAATGAAAAATATTCCATTAATTTCTTTCATACAATAAATATAATTATTTTAACTTTTCATATTAAAACAAAAAATGAACTTCACCATATTCATATGACTTCATATTTATGTATTTCAGTATACACACAATATATGTTATAACGTTCTCCCATAGTGTATTTTTTTAATGATCTTTATAAATTAATTATTAGATTTCCTTTATTTTATATAAGAATATGTATGTGATTCTATATATATAACATAATAAATATTATACTTGAAAATTCAAATAATATATTTATCTTTTAACAACACTCCATAATTCACACTGGACAACAATTATTCTATCTGATGACGCCAAAGAATAGCTGTTCTGTGAGGTTTTCGGTGTTTCCAAATCCAAATCTTAAGATCTCTTTTTTTCTACCAGATAGTGTTTTCATGATCCAGTATTGCCAACTCAGATATTAGACAAGTTTTCTTCCCAACCGCCATGTTTCTATTTCCCATTGTTACACTGTTCAGCTCTAGTTGAAAATCAGCCACGACCTTAAAAAAGAAGACTCTGTGTCGCCACAGAGTTATTTTACTCTCTTTTGGAGTGTTTTACTATACTAAATAGATGTCCTTTCAAATTTAATTTTGAGATGTTACTTAACGTTATTTAATTGAAAATTAAAGACAAAATATCCTTGGTTTCATTTAAATATTTCTACTATTTGGAAACGTTAAAATATTCATCAAATGTTATCAATTAAATATGCTCGTTCTCAATGAATTGTTAATTTGGGAATTTCGTTTAGCTTTGACCAAGAAAACATATATGATTCTATTCAATATTCATCTAAAATTAACAATTTCATCAAAACACATTGTCAGTTCGTCAATATCAGTTTAAATCATTTAATTTTACTTCTTCGATTTAGGATTTCCCCAGAGATTAAAATATTAAAGAGATTTTTTCATAATGCCTAGTTATACAATAGTGAACCTCCCCTCTCCTAAGAGGACGTTAAGCAAATTAGCCGCTTTTATTATCCCAAATATGGTGTTGCGAAAGATTGTCATATACGTCAGTCTATTAAAATACTAAGACAATTAATCTATAGAATATATTTTAGTAGAAGATGTATCCTTTCTCTTTTGACAATCTAGTTATTTTATTACTTGGCAGTGAAAGTTTTACATTGTTTAACTATGAAGAAATATCTAGATTTGTAAAATATTATAAATAAAATTATATGGGTTATTCACCACACCTAGACCTGCCTATATTTCTCTTTATCAGCGTGTCTAGGTCTATCATATAGTGAAATAATTTGCTCTGCCGATAATGATGAAATGATAATAGAAAATCTACATTCATAGTATATATTTCAGTTGCAAAACACTCATTCCTACAATAAATATCCCTTTTGTTCAAGTAAATTTGTAAGTGACGCTGGCCTTATGTATCAATTATCCTTAATGCATTTAATGATACTAATGATACTGATACTATTGATAATATAATTAAGGTATATTTGCTGAATTCAGGGTTTTTTTTTTTGAAAAAGAAGAGATTCATTTTGGATCAAAATGTTAATTTAAAACTAATATTTTGAGTTGATGAATTAGAGCCTTTGAGTGTAAAAGTAAAGAAGGCAAATTATGTTTAGAAATATATATCCATTTCGAAGATTTGATGATATATGGGGAGCGATCGATAATATTATCTATAATTAAACAATCAGCATATATTGGATTTAAAAGAGAATTCCTTCAACCAATTTTCGAGGAGAAATTCTCCTCTCTTTATCAAGGTTGATATTGGATTTGAACTAATACACGTGCGGAAGAGTGAGAAACTTTCAATTTAAAATACCAAATAAACAACTTTATTTCAAATTATATATAAATGTATTATATTTATATACATTATTCTGGCAATTCTTTCGTATTTATAACTGTATGTGAGAGAGAACGATATGGCCGAAATCATTTAACCTGTACTAACAATTGCGGGAAAAAATACATATATATCTTCAGTAGATCAACCCACACACCTACCAAGCCTATTTAGATATTCTATTCAAAACTTAAATAAGTGTTCACATGAACTATATACCTGTTATATAATGTTGCGACGAAGGCTAAAGGAAGCTAAAACAGTTCACACCACCTGTGAACCGGGGCGCGGACGGACCAAAGAGTAAGAAGCCCATCTGGCCAGAGTGAAGTCATGGTTACCTTGGTTGACGGCGGCTGTTGGAGGAAGCTCCCCGTTTGTTACTTTATTTGTTATTCATAATGAACGAAGGTAAATTAAGATGAGTCGCGAAACCCATATTGATTCCACGTGTTGATTTGATCATCCTGCGACGCGAAAGCGGCTCAACAACATAGAGTATGATAAGTTTTTCTGATAAAACAATGAGAACACGCTATTATAGGTCTAGACGTGGGTCCGCTATTCATGAAAATATTTAACCATCCCAATACTACTCTTGGATCTTATTTTTTTGTACAACCTCAATGGTCGATCACAACCTAAGGGAGCACATCTCCGGTTTAAACCCTTTTTTTTTCTGTTGACTGTGCCTGATTGTTACTGTATGATGTGATCAAATCCTGATTAGGACAATATCCGTAATCTTTGCTGGTCCAACGAAGACCTAAATCTCTACATTGCGTGATGGAAGCCTGCGTTCTGTGTCCACTATGGAACTTCCAATCGATAACAGGGAGGAATTAGTTCTCCTTCTATGGCTAACGACTTCCAGGTCTAAAGTTCTGAATCCTCTGGGTCAGTATCGGTGAGGAAACTGCGCGCCTCCTCTTTGTGAAATATTGAGGAACAAACCATTTCTCTATATAGCCATATAAATATCAAAATTGTCAGTGTGTCCGTCTGTTTCGCGATAAACTCCTAGATTATCTTGTTCAGCAAAGTTTTGCTTGAATTGTAAAGTAAACTCTATATATTTGATCTAATGCAATTGTTGTATACATTTCATATTTTAAATTATTTATTACATGATACAAAAAGTGCATTTTAAATTTTTATTTTTTGAAGCTAGGAATTTTGATATCACAAATCTCTGAAATTAAAGACTTCCTAAATAAAAATAATTTTTCTAGTGTGGTCACTCATTGACGGTTTGATAAATTCAGTATTGTCGTTTTTTTGAAGGTACTCCCTCTTTTAGATGCTTTTTTATTAGATGGGTCACTTATGAAGGGTTTTGGTGTTGGATAGATTTGAGCTATATATACTGGATTCTAAGACCAAGGTGAGTATTGTAGTCCGCACAATATGGTTATGATATTCCAGGCCGGAGATAAGCGTCGTTAATTAATCAGACACCATGGTGTCAATAATTGTCTTAATTAATGAGTCCTTCCAATTAAAAATCGCTAATCGCCACGTTGCCAATTGATTTATGACACCAAATTGGCACACACCAATCTGTAGTCAATCAGGAGGTGAGTGAGGCCCTAATGAACAACTGTTTTGTTTGGCGGACTGTCCGGGTAATAAATGGTCGACCTAATTGATCCATGCCGACATTTCACGCATTGTTTAGCAAATCTTTATTTAACTCGAGAATCTCTAACCTTTTATACAACACACCCATTTTACTATTAGTGCTGCTCCCTTTGTTATTGAGTTCAATAATTGAAATCCATAAAACCTTTCTATAGAGATGGTAACCAGATAAAGTTCCTAAATTTGTATTCCATAGGTTATAGACGGCTGTTAAAACGATATAAAAGGTTTTATTTACCTAGAAGATTAACGGTATGACTATAATGACACCATTAAAATATTATTAAAATAGGTTTATAGGTGAAAATATCTAGCTGATTGTTCAACTATTGTTCCTATATAAAGAACACACACAAATTCAATAAATATTTTGAGATAAAGATAACCAATTTCAGTTTATATTTATTATTTGTTTCCTCATGAAAAGTAAAATAAATTATTTTTCACCGTTTATATCTGGGTGAATCCAGTATTTAGAACATTGGATGTTAAATATTAACTCACACAGGTATACAATGCATCCAGAGTTAACCTCGATAACGTGATTTATATATATACTATTTCACACATCTAGCGATTTCCCGCAAAGAGACACATTTACGAACATACAAATTATTTTATGAATATGCACTTATTTTTTGTTTTATAATTCATAGTTTTTATTAAATATATATATGGCCTAGCCACTTTTTCCCAGCTATACATTTATTTGGCAAATTGCGAAGATATCATTTGATCACTTGAGGATCTCATGGATAAAAGCCCATACTTGAATGACGAAGGCCATAGCCCGACACCATGGTTTCCAGAAGGGGTAAGGCGAGACAAAAGTATACATACTATTTTATTTTATATATTTTAGAATACATATTCAATTATATATTTTTTAATATTACTTTTTATGTGTTAAGCGTATTACGCAAGTTTGGCCTTAAATACCATTTCGTGGTTTCTCAAGAAGCCTATGGGACCAAAAATATTTTTGGTCGCAGTTGTACAGCCTACTCCACGCTGACGCGCGCCAACAGCGTAAAACGCGTTCGTGGATGGCTTTCCTTGATTTATCAAGAAATTGGGTTGCCCAAATAACAGGGAACAGGCTAAATTAATGTTTAGTTGATTTCTGTTCCACCAGATGTCGCTCTGCCATTATCATTCGCCTTTATTAGGATTAAAATACCTGGAAAATAACACCGACCTCTCTTCCTTCATTGTGTGTGTTAGATTTTACATAATATCTAAAATTATTTCGGAAAAAGATTAGCGTTAGATATCTTTATTATGCTTCGGCGTTGCATTCTCATCGAATAAATATTTTTATTAGATGTAACTGAACACATTTATTACAATATCCACGCACAAAATATTGTTTCAAATGGCATGAAGAGAGAGGTAAATAGATTAGTTATTTCAGTTTTTCTCAAGTAAAGACACGAGCTCTCTGTTGCCGATTTAATCCTGGTGTCAATGTACAATCCTGATTCAGCTCGAGTTCTGAAAGCGATGATGCAAATTCAATAAGGCTGAGTGTATGATGGCTAATCACCACGAGGTGTCGCCTCCAGACCTTCAAATCAAATTTCAAGATGGCCGGCGATCCAATTACTGGGCAAGCTTGTTAGCGGTGTCAAGCCATAAATTGTGCCGGGGCCGCCGAATAAAAAGGCTCAAGCCACTTTACAACTCTTCCCCAACTCCACTCGACACTTTCTAATAAATTCTGGGAACGGGGAAATAAATGTCCGATTATATAAAGCGCGTATTTAAGTAAAGTTTTAAAATGTCATTTTTTACTTCCATAGATTCTTTGCTATACTTGTTTCAGCAATATTTTCAGATATTTTATCGATTCTTGACCATTTATCCAGATATATACGCTATATAATTTTACGAAGTAACTTCTTGGAAACTTTACTCTTATGTACCACATAAATGTGAAAGTATGTTTGTTTGGAGATTTGTCTTTCCATCATGCTCGAACGGCTGGGCGGATTCTAATACATTTCGGAATAAAGTCGATATATTGTGATTTAGGACATTGGGTGGTTTATAACTTTCCGGCGCCATTGATTGGCTGCACCAATGGCGCCAGATGGCCTAGAAAACCGAAGGAGGCCAATCAACAAACGCCGACGCCACTTATTATATAAATCATCTTCACACTCGAATCCTATCTTTTTCCTATTTTACTTTTGAATTCAAATATAAATGCTAGGCGTGAGAGCAATAAAATGAGTATCCCAATATTCTTTAAAGTGTTTTGATGTGGGTTATTCATTTATAAATATAAAGTCATCTACTGATCGCGCGTGTGAAGCTAAAAGTTGCTATTGGCTTGCGCCATTTTTTCAGAATAAATATCAACTATTTGTTGATTTCTAATTATTACAGAATTGACCAAATACCTTCGATTAGTTGATATTGATTCGACAGATGGCACAAGCCATCAGTAATTTTATTTTAATGATCAGGAGATGACTTTTTTCTTAATTTATCTTCTGACCCAGTACAAGTTTGGCGTTCTTACGGCCTTCCGGTCTAAATACCCGTTTCATAATTTTTCAAGATGACTCAAAGACCAGCTTTTATGGTCTTTGAGGTACAGCTTGCACAACGCTAATAAGAGCCAGCAGCTAGAAAGGCGTACTTGGTTAGCTCTTCTTTATTAATCAACAAGGGTTATTTAACCAATTCTGGAATATTTTATTTATTTTATTTTTATTTATTTATTTTATTTATTTATTACAAAACACACGCTATATCCTATGTGGATATTTGCATGTAAATGTTTAAACTATTTTTGTACATAGTTTTTAAATAATTCTGGAATATTAAAACATCAATGATCAATTGATATTTATTACGACAGATGGCGCAAGGCATCAGTACATTCCAGTTCCACAATGAGAAGATGCTTTTTCTTAATTTATCTACCTGATCCTAGTACAATTTCAATTTTGCACAATTTTTCATTCATAACTCTAGATAAAGAATATTTATATATTAAGTAACTCTTCTTTTCATATTACTCTCTCAATATATAACCATTGGTTAAATGATAAAAAATAGCATCTTTTTTAGTAAACTAATTATAATTTTTTTGGGCATTTTTAAACATTATAGAGAATCTCTACAAGGCTCAAATGAAACATTGTTCCAGTTATGTGTGTAAACTGACTACTATTCAAAATATTCATCAGTTTCAGATGTACGAATATTGAATTTAGAAAAATATATTCATTCTATTGGCAATTCAATCCAATATATGCCTTTTTATATTCATATTATATATGTTATTAATAAAATAAACTGCTGAATATAGAATTTTTGTGTTGGTGTGTGTGTTGTGTTTGTGTGTCGGTATACATGAGTATTTAAATTGCAGACGTGATAAAATAATAAAAAATATTATAATACAAATTTGCTTTAATTCTGCCTAAGGAATATAAAATACATAATTGAGAAAGGTTTCTTACTTAAGACGTGATGAATAAAAAAAACAAAAGACTTATTTACATATCTACAAAAGATTTGAGCAGGCCAACGGGAAACAACAACAATAGGTTTATATAGTGAAATCGCGACTTCTTGCAGTGGACTCTACAGAGTAATTTGATTTATAAATTATAAAGTTTTGAAACAAACGTTTTTATATAACATATATATATATATACTAGCCGAATGACCCGGGCAACGCCCGTGTTTTATCCGATTGAATGTTTTGTTTCAAATACTATTTGTTACAATTATAAATTGGCGCCTTAAATAATTGCATATGTTAGTTAATAACTATAGCCTATGTGCTTTATCTGTCTATGTACTGTTGGCTTCCGTAGGCGTCTCTTACTGGGAAAAATAAAGAGAGGATTCCATTTGGTTATTATTTAATATATGCATTTATTTAGGGAGCGACCCGCTCCAACACAATAGTCACAAAGACGAAATAGCGAGTGGGGGGGGGGCAAAGGTGGCGTGATCGTAGCCAACCAATAGGAGGGCGCCATTCCAAAAAAAAGCAAACGGTGACAGAGGTGAATGATTAAGAGATGAAGAATTAAGAGATGAGGAATTGATGACGCTCGTAACTGTATATAGAATATATATTATTATTATTATTACTTTGATATTAATTTATATTTTTTTAGAAAGGGAGAGTTGCTTCTTTTAGTGTATATATATTGTATAAAACACATATATTTAATAATAATTATAGGTATTTTTCAAAAATATTTACTATAAAATTTGATTTATCACACACTCTAGAAAAAGAAATTTGACAAATAGGCGTAAATTTATTTTTATGTGAAAATGGAATTTGTCAAAAGAACAATGAAAGAAGCATTTGTAAATAAAAATGACAGCCCTATTCTATTTTCACCTAGGTTTTACATAATGATGGTTATATAAAATATTTGCCATTTCCCGGTTTAAAAGGAAATGAAGTACAAACAAAGTGCCTTTAAACTCCTGGCGTCGCGAAGATAAATTAGAATTGTTTAGAGGAAAAAAGATTCGAGTCATTTCACGAAATGGCATTATAAAGAAAACAGGCGGAATTTCATAGAAATTGAACTGCACAAAGGTCACATTAATTGTGCGCGATTTCTTTTTTTTTTACTTTAGTGAAAGATTAGTATGCATGCCTCTCTTTTGGTACATGAGTGATATCCTCTCACAAATTTATATTGTGTTATCTATTTTCTTACATAACCTTTAATTTTCTGAATTATTATTTTTTTATAAACTCACAAAAACTTGTGAATTACTATATTTTCACTTTTCTATTACATCTCTCTCTTATTATTAAAAAATACTATGTGTATTAAATGAATATATATGTACATGCACACACAATATATATATATATATATATATATATATATTTTTTTTTTTTTTTTGAAAATAGAGCAATCCATGAATAAATCTTCAATTAAAATGCATATATATGATCAAAATATTATTTATTTTACCAATAAATAATTATATCAATGATAATTATTAGATTGGCAATAGCCAATTGATTAAGATTACACAATGGGGATTACAAAATGGTAAACAATAAAACTACCTTTTATACAAAGTGC
>CP092886.1:130341438-130419952 GCA_030710605.1 Cordylochernes scorpioides | reverse complement strand
GCAAGAACTAGATTATTTAAGCGCAACATTTACTCGAGCAGAAAACGGGCAAAGCTAGGTCATATATATTTAAATTGTAAGTTCAAAGACCACTAACTCTTTTCCATTAAAAATCCTAATATAAAAATTATATTTATTTTTAACAAGTAGGTTTATGTATGAAGATGGAGCTTTATATATATAAAAATGCTTATTTTGAATCATATATTTTTATTTTACAATATTACGTGTGGCAACTCACAAAACTTCTTCGGGAAACAAGATTGTTTTTAGATGCTCGCGCATCAATTCACGAATTAATCATATTAATATAATGATTAAAAAACATATTTACAGTTTTCAGATAAAAAATAGGTAGATCTCTCGAAGGATACTATATCGGAACAACTAGCCTATTTTGAAAATATAAAATGTTATTCTCCTATATATATTGCTGAATTATATATAATTTTTTTAATATTTATAATGCATCCTCTAAATATTACTAGAATATTATCCTGTTCTAAAATCAGGTTTAGAATTACACAGTCAATTTTAATCCCCATTAGTTCAATATAGTGTTTCACAAACTTTATTTTTTAGCTTTTAGGTGAAACTTTAATAAGGCTAGACCTGACTTTCATTCTAAACCTGTATTAGAACAGGCTTATATTCTATTTCAATCTATCAAATGTAAAAATAACGGTAAAAACTGATTACCACGATATATGATGTATAAAGTTATTCTTTTTTCTATTCTCCCAATATATATAATGACATATGCCAATACCCTAATTCTTATTTGAGTTATATAAAATATTTATGTAAATATAACTTTCAATGTTTTTAAAACTTAGTTGATATGACAAATTCAATTAATTGAAATTTCTTTTTAATGAGAACAATTTTAAATTAATTGAACTATGCCTCTTTTGGTTAAAATAGGTATAACTAGCCGAATGAACAGTTTAACCGCCAAGTATTTTAACCGTTGCATTTTACCTGAACTAATACAAATAAAATAATAGGCTGTTTCAAGTTGAATAAAATCCGTCACTACGTATATGTATAATTAGACCCTGCTTTGACCGGCTTCTCCTAGAGTGAATGTTTGCACAAAGAATAATGCTCAAAAAAATATTATTTATTATGAATATATATATAACTAGCGGACGTACCCGGCTTCGCCCGAGGTTTTACCCGAGTAAAGGTTTGTCTAACGAACATTTGTTAAAACAATTCTCTATAAACTTATAAAAAAAAGAGATATATTTTGATAATTTGAAACTCGTAAATTTGAATCTCTCGATAAAGTGAACATTTTTTCCCGGTCCCTGTGTGCCGTGTCATCCTGAATTTTGTCTTTCATAATTTTCTACATTACAAAATCATCGTTTTATCTAGTGAACATATTTTCCCGGTCCCTTGAAAAATACTCGATAAGTTGAATAAAATCATGGTCGTGAATCTCAAGATAAAGTGATTATTTTTTCCCGGTCCCTGTGTGCCGTGTCATCCTGAATTTTGTCTTTCCTAATTTTCTACATTACAAAATCATCGTTTTATCTAGTGAACATATTTTCCCGGTCCCTTGAAAAATACTCGATAAGTTGAATAAAATCATGGTCGTGAATCTCTAGATAAAGTGATTATTTTTTCCCGGTCCCTGTGTGCCGTGTCATCCTGAATTTTGTCTTTCCTAATTTTCTACATTACAAAATCATCGTTTTATCTAGTGAACATATTTTCCCGGTCCCTTGAAAAATACTCGATAAGTTGAATAAAATCATGGTCGTTTATGGAAGATGGACGTAGTTCCCGGAGGTCACCCGCCCCCCGCGCGCCAGGACCTCTTGATCCCTCTGATTGGCCGGCGGCCGGACGGGGGGGGGGGGAGGGGGCTCTTGATCCCTCAGATTGGTCGGTGGGAACTTGGACTGACCGGCCGGACGGGGGGGGGGGGGGGGTCAGACCTAAGCCCATCTCCGTCGCAAGGTAGCGCTGCTTGCGAGTTAAAGCTACAAATCTGCAAATAACTCTAAGGATATTAAAGATATTCAAGAAATTATTTTTCGTAAACCTTTCCGGGGATATGCCTAATAATATCCCAAATTTTCACGGCGATTGGATGTATGGTTTTTGAATCCATAGAGAACACACACACACACACAGACAGACATTCAATTTTATATATATAGACTAGCGGACGTACCCGGCTTCGCCCGAGGTTTTACCCGAGTAAAGGTTTGTCTAACGAACATTTGTTAAAACAATTCTCTATAAACTTATAAAAAAAAGAGATATATTTTGATAATTTGAAACTCGTAAATTTGAATCTCTCGATAAAGTGAACATTTTTTCCCGGTCCCTGTGTGCCGTGTCATCCTGAATTTTGTCTTTCATAATTTTCTACATTACAAAATCATCGTTTTATCTAGTGAACATATTTTCCCGGTCCCTTGATAAATACTCGATAAGTTGAATAAAATCATGGTCGTGAATCTCTCGATAAAGTGATTATTTTTTCCCGGTCCCTGTGTGCCGTGTCATCCTGAATTTTGTCTTTCCTAATTTTCTACATTACAATATCATCGTTTTATCTAGTGAACATATTTTCCCGGTCCCTTGAAAAATACTCGATAAGTTGAATAAAAAAAACGACACGGGATATCATTTAATGTTGTCTAAAGGGGGTTAAGAGAGCAGTCTCTTTCAAATGAGAAATGCTTTAATTAAGCAGATGTTCAAAGTATAATATATGAGAGAGGCAATCTTACAGGTTGTCGACGCTTAAAATCCCCAGAGAGAGTGTTTTTGTAGCATCATGCTGTGACTCACACGATGACCCAAGGTCATCAGGAGCAGCAAACTTAAGCCTATCTCCGTCTCAATGGTGGCACTGCTTGCGAGTTAAAGCTACAAATCTGCAAATAACTTTAAGGATATTAAAGATATTCAAGATATTATTTTTCGTAAACCTTTCCGGGGATATGCCTAATAATATCCCAAAATTTCACGGCGATTGGATGTACGGTTTTTGAATCTATAGAGTACACACAGACCACAGACAAACAGACAAACAGACAGACAGACAGACATTCAATTTTATATATATAGATTAATTTTATTTGAAAAGTTAATAATAATTTGAAAGAATATGTTCACAAATTTCTAAAAATGATGATGATAATAATAATGATGTATTAATTGGAATTATAATAAATAGCATACGTTGAAAAAGTTATATTTGCCTGACAAAATTCAACTAGAGGAGAAGCTGGGCAAAGTTAGATCATTATGTGCCGGTAAATAATAATTATCATACTTTTATATATATATATATACCCTCAAAATATGCGAAATGGTTTGTTTATTATCTACTTTTAGCCTTTAATTAGATTATATGTTAATATATATATATATATACTCAGCTAACCCATATCCAAAATTTTAAAATGGTTTATTTAGTAAATTTGGTGGAGAATAGTAATAAACATCAAAATACTTCTACAAGAATATTTCCAGTAGAGATTGGATGTTAGTTCGGAATTTTCTTTAAAATCAAATGTTCGCTAGGGACAAACTTTCACTCGGGTAAAAATCGGGCAAAGCCGAGTACATTCTCGCTAGTATAAAATAAAGACTTTTGTATAAAAATAAATATTGTGAAGACAGTACTTTCATTTTATACATATTTCGTAATAATTTAGAAAATTTTATATAGGTAAATATATGAGAGACACGCTTTAAAGCAAATTAGCCTACCTCCTTTTATAGCGGTGTGAAAGGTGATCCTGGAATGACTAACGCCGATTACAGAATAAAAACGGCCTCTCTACACTTTTATTTGCGTTTAAAAGTAAACTATAAATTAGACTTGTATATCGAACTAATTTGCATATTTCGGTTTTTAAACAATGATAGTGATGTCTTTCAGGACTATCTCTATATCATGTCAAAATATATAGGTCACATATTGTGAAAACGTATAAAGAAAAACACATGCGTTTCTCATCTTTATTTTTATAGAGATATGCAAATCAAAATCACTGTTTATCAAAATTTGATAACTTAGACACTGATAAGGATGGAGACTTTCTAGAAAAGTTTCATGGTTTAGTTCATATAAACAAGATAATGCCCAGCAATGGCCGCAGCCTTGCAGAAAATCGACATAGACCCAGAGCAGCAGCTTTACACACCCAAGATAGTGGACATTGCTGCTGCTGTGATAGAGATGCATGGAGACATCTGAGGCTCTTCATTGGACACGACAACAACAACAAGATAATACTGTAAAATATACATTCTAACATATGTCCAATTAAACAGTGTATATTCGAAAATAAGCCCTGGATTCTGATTAGCTCCCAGGGAAAGGACATTTCCCCAGATCTCTTTTGCCACTAAAATAGTTAACAATAGGACGATAATATTCCGTTAATACTTCACGTTCAGCTATGGGGTTTGTGTAATTTCTCATCAATATAACTGAAAATTGGAAATCTTTACATTAAATATTTCCCAAGTGGAACTCGAATTGTATTCTGTCGTTGATGAATCTTCGCATTTTCCTATTTAAAAAAGAGCTTGGAAAAAATCACAACGTCATTCGATTTTGAAAGCCTTTTGAAAATGAAATTGAAAATTTATGAAAGATTGGGCCTCAGAGTGTTACGAATATATTTTCTTTTATAAATTGGTCGTCGAAAATAACTGTAAACTTATGTAAACAGATTCAAACATATGCAATTGAGTTTGTTACTCTGAGGTAAATCGATGGATATTTCTGTTATTGAAAGTAAAGTGTCTGAAGGACTTCACAATATTGATTTGTATTCTTGAAAAAACATTCAAGAAATAAATATAATATATAATATAAAATTCTCTTAATATTATTCCATTCACATAAATATTTCCATATTGATATAAGTATTCAAATTTCTCAAATTCACTATACCTCTCTCATTTTGTTAAGCTCTATTACATATTGAATATAAATTAATTATTATATAGTGAATAGTTTTAGAATACATCTGAATTTTTTAATATATCAACAACCTATCCATTATATACTGTAGAGCTTAACAACTGATACTACTCTATGAATATACTACAAGTTGGTATTAATATAAAATGAACATCTCTACTCGTTAATAGTTTGTAAAATATATCTACGTACACAAATTCAACTATAATTAACCTCATTGGAATTTAGTAATCTCATTGAACCTTTGGGCCATCAGCAATTTTTGAAAAATGATGTACCTGCTTAATTAGAAATAATCAAAACTGACATTTTTGAATGGATAATTTAAATTATCTATATTTATATAGTGTAACATCTTGTAATATAATCACTTTTTAAAATACTAATGTGTATGGTTTAAAGGGTAATAAGTTTGTTTTTCCTTGCGCTAATTGCGCTAATTTTCGTATATGTAATTTAACGATTTTATTATAAAATATTTATATATTTGTTGAATTATATAATGCCCAACATATAAATATTAAAATCTATAAACGGAAATACAGTTACTCATTATTATAGAATTAATATCTACCAGCATTAGTAATAGAAAATGAGCATTGTTTGTATATCATTTCGTTAATTTGATTCACACAGCCTGTTCTGCATTTTCATGTTTTGAATCTTTTCATTCCATAGCAATAAATTAATTTATGTGTTGTTTTGTGTGTTGTTTGTATTGATGTACAGTACACTTCTAATTACCTGAAAAACCTTTCTCAAAACCTTTGGGTTTCTTCGGAGATTTGAGTGTGTATTTCACTTTTAAAAATATGTAAATAATTTTCTTTGTGTCCCAAAATATAAATATAATATGAGAAAGGCAATCATATTGCTGACTTTGATAAAATTTTTAAAATCACAAAATATTTTCTCACAATGAGTTTCTTTTTATTTCAAAATGCTAGCTTTCAAGCGATAATCGCTCTTCAACGGGCTTTATAAAACATCGACTATATCTTACAATAAATATTTACAAAAACAAACGCGCGCAACTTGGATATTTATAATTTGTTTTTGTAAATATTTCTGGTAGGATAAAGTCGATATTTTTTATTAAGCCCGTTGAAGAGCGATTATCGCTTGAAAGCTAGCGTTTTTTAATAAAAATAAACTCATTGTGAGAAAATATTTTATAATTTAAAAACTTTTTTCACAATTTTATCATTAATAGAGATTTGATAAAATTATCGAGTAAACCCTGAATGACTTGTAATCCTTATTTAATATGTCTACAAACTTGCACACAAGGAGCACTGGAAATGGAATCTATTTTATTAAGCTGATTCTAATTATGTAAACTTGCTACATGAACAGCGAGATGGCCTGGGTATATTCATCATCCCGATTGTTTATAAACTTGCCTCTCTTGAACTGTGAGTGAGCTTGCTATTTATTTACGTTTAAAATAAATTATATTAAATTTATTAAACGGAATTAAAGCCCCATCTATAAAAACCAATTTAAAATCACGAAATTTATTTTTAAACAAAATAAAATTCCCCCTATCCTTAGTGTGATGAAAATACATTGGGGAGGCTTAGCTGATCCGTGGTTAACCCTCCAAATGGTTTCGCCAATTAATCAACCGTATGATTTTAAGATCTCCAATAATGCATTGTATGATTCTGCTCATATATTTGACAAAGAAAAAAAAAGGATTTTTAATTAAAGTATATGGTAGTTATTAGGCTTATGTCCATAGTTTACTTGAAAACCATAACTGAGATTCCTCCCTTCTGTGTAGCCTGTATATGCACAATCGTTCAATACAGTATTGGAGTCCTTGAAGCGGTATGGTGGATCAAATCAGAGAAACCATTGAGAGGGTTCAGCTCTGATGAATCAAGCCCTCCCAATATATTCTTTCATCGCATTAAGGCCAGTAAAGAAATTTAGTTTTATTTAAAAAAGCATTTAATATATCTAAAACATGCCATTCTATCATATGTAAAAGGTAACCCGTTTCATAATATATTTCATTTGGAAATTATAAAATTCATGATATTTTTTTTTAATTTTATGTTTTCACCAAAACATTTTATATCTTATTTGATTAGGCGCGCACAAGTATGACTCCGCGTTTTATTCCAGGGGATATTTTTTTGAAATGGAACGAAATTTTCTAACTTGATATTTTTATAAATAATTTCCTCATTAGATAAAACATTCTCCCATGCTTTTGATAGTTTATAGATGTCTTTAAAATGTATTATTTCCGTCGTAATCCATTCATCAAGCCAATTTTATACTTTTTCGCCATTCTGGAAGATCTGGTAAGTCAGATCATTTATAATTGTCGGAAGAAGTAGATCTGATGGAGGGATGTCTGGAGACTATGGTGGGTGGTGAAAGACTTCCCATTTAAAGTTTTCATGGTGTCTATTACCGATTAAGCGACAAGTGGCTTTGCGTTGTCATAAATAAGTATCAACTTGTCGTGTAATTGCGTTGCGCCATTTCTGGTTGTTTTACTGCGTTTTGTTGGCGTTACAGCATTAATTGTTATTGATAGCGATGAGCAGAGACTGTTTCGCCTGGTTGCAGAAGTTCTTAGAAAAGTAGGCCGTGCGGATCCCATCAGATATACAGAAGAATCGTCATTCCGTGGATACTGAGTTTGATGTCAGCTGTTCTGAGCTTAATCATGCTTTTTTGTGCCTTTAATATTGTCAAAAAAACTCTATTTTCAATCGTTATCAGTCGCATTTCAATAAAGAAAGGACTTTCTTTAAAATCTTACCAGCAGTATTTCAGATATCGTTATTCAATTTCCCTTCTTCTTTTCACCTTTTCATGAAACATCCATTTTCCTTCTTTATGTATCTTTCCTATAACATGCAAACGAAGTGGAACGAATTATCGAGTGATGTTAAGAAAGGCCACTAACTGTTATAGGGTGTTTGAACATCGTCTTCATCCAATAATGCTTGATCTTCATCCTCGAACCTTTTTAGAGACCTTCCGTGTGTTTTGTCGTTAGCGCCGAAATCTGACTCTGACTCGCTGACGCTGACTCTGAATCTGACTCTGAATCGCTTAACCCCGAATCTAGACAAGTTCTTATTGAAGGAACATTGTTGCCATAGACTATTCATAGTTTTTGATGAACTTCTATTGCGCTTTTCTTGAGGTTGAAGATGAAAAGCAAAGCTTCCCATAAATGAGGTTTTTTTGAGCCACAAAGGTAAATATCTAAAATGCTTAAAATTATAGTATGCACAAATTTTATATCAAAATCATATATAATAATTAGCCTTCAAAATATAGAATTTCGATACAAAACAATAGGCAAAGAATGTTTATGAAATTACAATATACGTATATATATATAATAAAACCCGGAGTTTTATTCGCGCACCCAACATAACCTTTATATTTTTAGTTTTTTTTATAGAATAAGCAAGATGTTCCTTATATTTTCCTCTTCTCACATTGTCGCGTTCATAATGATTAAAAATGAGAGATTCCCCTCGTGACTTATACAAATGTCGTCGATTGTTTTAAGTTCTCTTTCTAGTGCAAATCTGAAATATATCATAGATGTGTTCGAATATTTTGATTCGGCTTATCTTCGATTTCATAGATCATGTTTATTTCTGTGCCCGAAAGACCTTTTAAATCTTCCATTTCTTATCTAGTGACAAACCTAGAAATTTTAGATAAAAATAAAGGCTAACCTTTTGGGTAGTTTGAAGAAGATTCACCCCAACATTCATCTATATATGAATTTTTCTTTATGGAGTTTAACACTTTACCAAACGTTTATACATCACTTAACATCAGATGACATTTGATATTTGTTTATTTCAAAAATAAAATTCCAATTAGCTAAAGTTTATTTTTGATTATATTCGATTTATAATAGGTCTGCGCGAAGATGAGATGGAAAACTCTAAAGCTTACCATGATAGCCTAAATAAAGATTCATAGTGCAAGAATATATTTGCATTTTATTTCAAGGTATTTCACCAGCCTAGTTTACGCGAACAACGATAAATAACAAGCCGTTCCAACGTTGATCTGTATAATCTAGTTAGTGTCAAAAATTGTGGCTTCTAAGTTACAACTTAAGTGATAGACCTCAGGAGCTGCATTTGGGAATTCATTAACGACGTCGAATTATCATAAGTTGTACTTATATCTTATATAAATATATAAAAATAGTAATCTTTATTTTATTCCAATTAGGAATATAGTTATCCCTTTGTATTCTATCTACCTTTCCCATTATATCGTTTCTAAATCATCGTCTGCGGTGATGTATGTAGGAAAGAGTGCGAGAATTGATATATCCAATGAATCCAAATTAAATACCGAATATATTCTCGGTATCGCAGGCGCGAAATTTAGCTAATTGGTTTTAGGAATGGCGGAATGATGACTAGGTCTATTACTGGTAATCTAATTTGGCCGCTCGGCAACCGCTGACAGTCGCCGCGTTCTGGAATATGATTGGTCGATGTGTGCACATTGTTATCGAATGTAAACTAGACACTAGTCATTCTTCGTTACAACCCCTTCTTAGCTCTATATAACTTCGAAAATCATTTTGAAATAATTATATTAAATTTTATACTTTTAGAATATATAAATATATTTATTATTATTTTCATATTTAATATTTTATGAAATATTAAAAATTATTTTTATTAATCCTAAATACGTGTGTTATGTAAGCCATTATAATAATTTTATCGATTATAATATACCATAAGTTTGCAACATGTTTACATATGAAGATAGCAATTCTCGGATTGGGCACTATTTCATTTGATACTACACAATTGAATACTTACTTCACCTAAATGAATATTGTGACATTTTTACTTCACATAATGACAATTATTAATTCAAGTATCAATAAATTTAAACGTTATTCAATATTGCTAATTTCTACTAAAAATATTGGTTCACGATAGATTTCCGTTTATTTAGGTGTAACACAATTTACTGGCAATTTCTGTATTAGCAAAGTACTCAAGTTTGAAGGAGAATGAAACAACGGCCTGAATTCATTGAGAGATCAAAAAAGATAGCCCTCATTATATTTTATAATTAATTGAAATTTATCGGAAAGAGCCACACATAGTCGAGAATGAGCAGTGTCTTCTAGTGTTTCATAATGAAACAAAATTACAATTTATTTGTAAATATTAATAGTCGTATTGGAAATCACTCAAATGCCTTCTCTCAAAGGAGAGAAAAGAATTAATATTCGAATTATTGTTTAAAGAGAAGATAATAAGAGAATATTTGTGGGTTGATCAAAAGAGATTTGATGGCATTGAATTTTAACAATCTTCTAAGACTTGCGCTTTTATTTTCATTGTGACAAAATAGATTAATTTGCACCCTATTTCTTGTGTGATTCATATTCAACTATATTCAAGAATTATTTTCATTTAAAATGAGGGATATCTATTTGAGAATGATAAAATAGGATTTCTTGCTGTGCAATTATGTCATGAAAATGCATTACGGAAGATATTCTTCAAATCATTAAAATAAAAAGCCTGAAAGAATTTGAACATTGGAACATCCAATGCGCAAGGATAATTACTTATAAATTGCATGTTTCAAAACATAAATTCAACAAATGTTCATATTTTTCATATATTTTTTATCCAACAAGGGGCGATATTGAAGTATTTGCACTTATTATAGAGGAAACAATGAAACTTAGGATAAAATATTTGCATATTTACATGTATCAAACGACATAGTTCATAAAATTTGCATAAACAAAGTGGTTAGTGTAAGAGAGTTAAATCACTTAGATCTTTGGAACAATCGATGTCTCACTTTTGCAGAGTTCGGACACTCATTTTGATGTTGAGAGAATTTTTCCGTTTCTCCGCAGAAACAATTTGGGGTTTCCGATAGACGTCTTATATTTAATATAATTCAACTGAGAGAGATCAATGGATTTAACTATGCTTGAATGCTAGTTTTAAAATGCCGCAGCAATTAATCAATTTTCATATAAAATCAATGGAAAAATATGTACTAAATAGACAAGAAATGAACAAGATATTCATAAGTCCAGGTGAAAAACCAACACTAGAGAACACATCTTATTTATAATTTCAAATGAATATGTGGCAGCAGTAACTGAGGAACGGTCCAAATAGATACGCCTCCTTGCAAGGCGCGAATCGACATTTTCATTTTTAAATTAATGAAAAATATATTTTAGTAAAAGTATCATATTTTTAAGGAAGGCATAATGCTATTAATAATATTTTATTATATTACACAAGGTCTTTGATTTAGGGGGGTTATGTGTAACATTTTAAAAATGTATTTAAATATTATTTGTGTGGCAACATCTCTATTAATCAATTGGTTAAACCACGTTCCTGTAGAAAGGTTGCTGCCGTACAGACCTGAGTATGAAATAGGTGTCAATCTTATCAGGTTGAGCCTAGCAGATTTAGTTATTGACGGATTCCTCAAAATTTTTTTTGAGAGATTCTTCATTCTTGTGATCTCTTAGAGATGGCTGTCGGAAATCCTGGGTTTTGGAAAGTTGTGTAGGTAGAAATAAAAATGACCAACAGTTTGTTCTTCACCTTGGAAATGAAGGTAAATTGACTCTTATTTCAATATATTTGCATGGTCTGTTTGAATGTAACAATCGCCAGTCAAAAATGTTGTTTGACTGAGTTGTTGGTGTTTGGTAGCATTGAGAAGCCTTGGCGTGGCAGCAAATCTTCGTGTATTTCTAGTAGTCTTTAATATAGTATATTTCTACATTTAATGAGAAAGCTAATCATTTTTACATTCTGCTCATTATCAATAAAGACTATTTATGTGCGTATAATATTGCATTTTTAAAATATAATATCTAAAATAAAAGGTATCTATAAAGGTTTACAAAATGTTTTCAAATATGAACATTGTTGAGGTATAAGTCTACATGATGTTCACAAGAGCCAACAGTTTTTAAACCTTTAGGATTATTTTTTTTTTGCCCGATTAAAGAGAAAATAGATATTTAAAATTATATGTAATCGGAGATATGGCATATACATAGTATGGCATATATTCACCTCTTTTAAAATGAAGTAGCCACATTTTAACGTTTGGTTGTTATTTATTACTGATAAATCGTGATAATAACATCTTTCAATATTTGGTTGATATTTACTATTGATAAATTTCAACGTTTGAATGATATCTACTAATTATAAGCAACAAATATCAACACATATAGCCTCATTTTACCGATCTATAAAGTAATAATAATTAATTAATTAAATAAAAATTGCTATTTGCCATATTATTTCATTTATAAAATCTATTTCCTAATAGGGATTATATAAAAAATAGTATAAATATGAAAGTTTTACTGGGATCAGGTTGATAAATTGAGAGAAAGAATCTTTGAAATGGTTTTGAAGAATTCTGTAATGATTTTAAATTAGCGATTAGTTTATATTTATTCCGACAGATTGTGCAAGTCATCAGCAACTTTGTTTCACGATCAGAAAATGTTTTCTCTTAATTAATAGGGATTGCTAGCCACGCGTAAAGTTTGATAGTTAGAAATATTCAAGTTAAAAATACAATTATTTGTAAATTGCTAATGAATAGATTGAATAATTCCAATTCAATCTTAGATCGCGATGGATATCCATCTTATTGACTACAAAACTTGACAAAGATTGTTCGAAAAGAGACAATTGACAAGAAGTCATTATATTTTTATAGTCATATTATTAGGCTATATAAGTGCACGATGGCTATATATTTGGAGATTAATATATACGAATTATAATATGTTCAAGAAAAGGTGTTTAGAAAAATGAATAATGGACATACACAAACAATTATAGATTTTTCAACATAATAAGTAAAAACGTGATATTTATTTATTCGAACAATTATTATTCAAATTATCACTTTTTATTAAATGTAACCTTTTCTTTCATTAGAGAATGACTATAGAATCAGCATGCATATAATTAGAAGGTGTCTTGTGAAGTGAAGGATTTCTGAAGAGAGGAATTCCCATGGAGACAAAAGATTAGTGTCAAATCTAAAAATATACTCTTCCAATATTGATGATAATGGAATGATTAGCGCCTGACGCCCATAAAGGGCGTTGTTCTAATAAATTCTTCAAGAAGATATCGCATAGATTTTCTATAAAATTACAATTTAGAAGATCCTAATGAAATCCTGTGTGTTAAGGTGCAAAATTAAATCAATTAAAAAAGATTCAATCAAAAACTTAATTTACGGAAAATGAGATAATTTAAAATTAAATGCGGTTTCAAACTCCAGAAAAGATTCCTATCGGAATAATATAAAAATTAATAAAACGAATTGATTTGAAAAATATCTCTCACAAAAATGCATTTTATATATAGGAATCCAATAGACGCCGTTAATATGTTTGGCGAAAGATGAGCTGCTAACTTTTCAACAAATTTAAACTTCTATAATCCAAAATCAATTGTTTTTATTGATTTTTGAAACCTTTAGACTTTATTTAATATTTTCTATTAAATAGTCAAAATATTGTGGATACTTGAAGCTATGATATATTCTATGTGTTCATTTATAGGCCTCACACAAAATAATATTCATATCCTAAGTCTTTTCGAAAATTCTCGATTAAATATTATATATACTTCTTATTCTCTCTATCTTTTTTCTCCAGAATAAATATGTTTAAATGACGAATAATTGCTTAGATATAAATAATTGATCAAAATATTTGATTATTAAAAGAATATAAAGACTGATATTACAACCACAAATTTGAATATATAAATTGTAAAATTGCCGGAAGGATACTGATCTAAAAAAATAAAGGTCATATCACCCATCCAAATTGACGTCAAAACAGATAGCGTCTAGTTTTGACGTCTATTTTGATGATAGATATGAAGTTTATTTTTATAGTTCAATATATATCGGCAAAATTCCATTCTATATTTTAGCAATATATTTGGCCTAATCACTCTTCCAGATAAGGACCTCTTTGGCATATTGTTAAGATTCCATTAGATATTTTCCTCTTGGATCTCATGGAAGAAAGTTTGCGCTGGACTGAGGAGGGGCAGAAGCTCGAACCATGGTCTCGAGGTGGACGTTTCTAAGTTTGCCAAATCTGGTGTTGTGACTTTGTCACCAATCCGAGGCCGTTAACTTGCGGCGGCAGTCAATACATGGCGTTTAGTTTTGACGTCTATTTTGATGGGCTATAAGACCTTTTTAAATATTATATATAATAGGTGTATAATGATGGGTATAATAACAATATAATAAGTATAATAATGATAATACATACGATTAGAATTGGTATTTGATAGAATCACGGTGTATGCGTTTACATAATGTTAGGAGTTTCTATTCGTATAGTTACAAAATATTTATTATTTATTATTTAAAGACAAGCACACGTTCTGTTTAATATAGAAATATATTCGTATTTTTATAATTTATATAGCTCTAGTAATTTATTATGAAGACTATAAATATAAAACTAATATAAAAAATTAAATATGGCTATATATAAGTATATGGAATAAATATTATATTGTTTAAAATAAGAAATATAGAGCATAAATATAATTCACCTATAGAGTATTATGAAAACAAATAAAAACTCTGGGATTATCAGGGATTATGTCTTCCAAATATATTTCGGATTAAATTATCCTTGAATATAAAGGAGGTTATCTACTTTAGGAATAAGTTGAAGATCAAAACATTATGGTTATTCGTGAAAAGTAAGTGATTATTTGCTAGCAGAATATCATCAGCTGAAAATCGAACAAATTATAATTGCATAATTAGTTAATATCAAGTTTAAATGGAAATAAATATTATAATTTATTTAAACACGCGGATTTATTTAAGTTATGTGTGTGTGTGTGTGTGGTGACCGCAAACTCTATATGTTACAAGAATGAAATATCACTCATCAATATTGGTCCAGGTATTGTAGGTAAAGTTTCTATCAAGGCCTAAAATTGAATTAGTTTCTGAACCCACTAACCTCGATATTACATTTATAATAATCAGTATCTCAAATTCGAATCAAGCTTGGAATTCCTAGCTCATCTGGTTCTATACTGTATCATCAGTTGGTGTTCTACTCTATATTTTATATTTATGCTGATAGAAAAATAAGTATTGAAACGATAGAGGAAAGAGTTGGAATTTCATGTGTTAGCTGCAAAAGCTACAAATAACATTTAAATGTTCTGCTTACCTTGTTTCACGATATCCAACCGTGCAACAAAAACAGAATAAATTATAAATGTGTAGTGACTTAATTGAATAGGCAAATAAAACCGATATTTTTCAAAAGATAACAATAATAACTGGATATGAAAATTGATGCTATATTTATGTTCAATAAACTAAGAAGCAATTATTTGAATGGCATTCCGAATTCAACTCGAAAGAAAAAGGTTCGTCTTGACCGATCAGAGGGAAGAGTAATGCCCTTTGTTTTATTTTACTACCACTACCTACATTATGGGTTTATTCCAGAGGGAATTTCTATCAATAAAAATATATACAAAGGAATATTTATGTGCCTTAGAGATTCAATACGAAGGGAAAAGAACCAGCTCTTTCAGTCACAACAATGGAAGTTGCTTCATGACAACGCCCCTGTCCATAAAGCAACCTTGGTTATGTATTATTTAGCTAAGCCCTCTGTGACTGTTTTATCTCATCCTTTTTATTCTCCAGACCTCTCTTTCCTTGTGATTTCTCTTATTATACTAAGTTCAAACTAGCGTTAAAAGGAAGACGCTTCAGTCATCTAAAGAGGTTATTGGAAATTGCGAGGGCTGAAATAAACAAGCTTAGGAAAAGAGACGATCAAACCGCTTTTAAACAGCTTCATCACGATGGCAAAATGCTGATATAGTGTGTGGTGGTTCCTATTTAGGAAATTTTGATGAATAAGGGATTCAACCGTTATATGTTTTTTTTTTAGTTTTTAGAAAAGGTTTGGTTGTTTTTGATAGTATCTTGTATATGGAAAAAATAAAATACACAAAAATTAAATGGAATGTTTCAAATGAAAATATTGGCAAGAAATTGTTATGTTATTTAGAGTCCTCCGAGTAAAATTTCTCGATTGACTGTCTAAGCTAGTTAAGTAATTGAACAGATATACTGGCAAGAATACCAAATGCATTGTTTAAATGTAATATTGAAGGGAGGATTGACTTTTTTGGCATACATTAATACCATCCTCTCGCACAACCTTACTTTAAATATACCATATTTACTCGATAAAATCAATCGCTTAATAAAACATTGAATTGTGTCCAAATTGACTATATATAAAATGTTTAGGTAGTTAAGAGTAATTTAAGCAATACACTATATAACGTACACAGGCTTACCAGCAGAGGGTTGACAGAAAAAAATTACCTATATCTTTAAATTCTATAAAAATAACATAAATACGGGGAACTAAACGTACTATGTTTAGTAGTACTAACTGTACTATGTTGTACAAAATTCAAAATCTAGATTTTAACATTCACCTACTACATAATTATGAAAGCGTATTATATACGCTGTGCATTAACTAAATATTAATATTTTGAGTCATCTTATTATTTGATAGCCTATTAGACACAACATACTAAAATATTAAAACGACTAATATCAAATTGAAATGTTCTAGAATATTTATGCCGATATTTTTTTTTTAGGAAAACAAAATATACTTCTACATAAAACTATTTGTTAAAAGTAAATATGCTCAATATACCTGTTGTGTGATTACTACTAAAATATATTATTTGAACTATTAGGGAATATATAACGTTAAATGAATTTAAAATTATCTCCAAAAATAATTCTGAAACCTACCTACACTTATGGAAAATCTTAAGTGGAAGACAGAGGTAATATGGTTCACACTCAGTTATCTCGTGTCTTCATTAGAGGCCACAGTTTATTAAATAACATTTTGTCTGAGTTATTGCCTGAATCCCGATATACATGCCAACTTTCTCAAGTTTGTCCATGAGCGTATTTACAAATTTCAATGTGAAATAACTTCCATAATTGAAGCAGTAAAATAATGCGATGAAATAAATGCAATATCACTTCTAGTTGACAAAATAAAAAGTGTTGACAGATTATGGAAGATGAAAGAATTAAGTAAGTACATATGCAACAAATTTACCTATCGTATAGAGGCTGCCTGGCCGGCATTCGTATTTCTTCTAAATATAGACACTTCGGCTAGTTAACGTTTTATTTTCTTAACGTTTCGACAAAATTATTTTGTCTTCGTCAGGAGAATATTGTCGCGTATAAGGCCTCAAAATGACTACAACCTCCGCCAATAGATGGCGCTTTCGCCTGTTTCCATCTGAAACTGATGTGGGATCGCCGACTGCTGTGATCCTGTTTCCTGGGGAAAATGTATGTAAATAGATGTTCATATTGGCCCCAGGAGGTGGCGTAATGTAAATACCCGTTGTTTATTATTCAAGTTATATGTAATGTTTAGTAGTAAATGACAATAAAAGTAGTGTTTGAAGTCTTGGTGCCGCTTGCTGTTGTTACTCTCGCCATCATCATCGTTGCTGCTACTCTTCTGGTAAGTCTCGTGTCCCTTCACCAGTGGTAAGGCCGAGAGATACTGCCAGAGGAAGGTAGGTCCACTTGAGCGGTGGTTCTCGGACTTCCTTGGCTACTCTGCAGGGTCCAGCTGCAGAGGAAGAGCAACGGGAGCCGGGTAGGTGATCCACGACGGAGGAAGCGGCGTCGTCGCGAAGAACCGCGGAGGGCCAAGCCGCGACAATATGATAACGCCTGTCAAATGCTTTATTTCTATTTATTTTTCTTAACGAAGACAAAATTTTTTGTTGAAACGTTGAAAGAATAAAACTTTAACCGGCCGAAGTGCCTATTTTTAAAAGAAAATTTACCAAATAAGGCAAACACAAAAATATTTTCAAAAATATTTTTATAAATATATATTAGTAAAATCATTATATAAGAAATTTACAAAATAAATTCTTATTGAAGTGTATAAATTCAAAATACTTAACTGAAAACATTTTGATATTTATTGATATATGTGTGCGTAATTTCAAAATTGACAATGAATTTTCTTAGATTTACAAAAACATACTAGATGTACTATTTCTCCATTCCACTATATTATGGACACACATCTTTTAACATGTTCTAAAAAGGTTATATTATAAAATAATGAAGAAAAATCAAAACTCAATAAATATATAAATAAATAAAGAGCTATTCCACATATATGGATTATTATGTATTTGGTCATATAACATACTGTGGAGCCTACCTTTCGGTATAGGCTTTATGTTATGAATATATTAATGGTGTCGTTATATATAGAATGTATATATACAGGTCTCATACCTGGCGTGGTATGATATATAATATACCCCCCATGTAAGCAACCATTAAGAGCGAGTCCTAACAAGCAATGGAGTTCATTATTTCCCCAGGACTCATTATGCCACACGCACTGTGCAAACACACAGAATTACATTACATGATGATTAGGAGCTGGGCATATTTAACGAAGCTCGGGATGCCTCGGGAGATTAACTTGGTGAAGATCTGGGTAATGTGATTTACCTCTGTATAGAATATACATCATATATGTGTGTGCTCTACACTTAAAATTGCAGATTTTAGATTGAATAATTATTCAGGCGTAAAGTCTACCGATTTTAAACATTAAATCTATTATCCCGAAATAAATATATTTCAGATATGATTAAAGTTTTGACATTAATGAGTTATTAAACAAGGTAATTATTTTGTCATTTCAATCTTTTTAGTCTGTAGGGATATAACCTATTTGGCTATATCGACGAGGATGATCTCCACTTCAAACTCTTTTTTTATATAATTCCTTAATTTCAAATAATCTATCACAGAGAAGATAAGAAGGATATTTAGAGGCAAATTCCGGTCCTTAAAACATACTCACGTTTATATTTATAACTCTCTATATTTCCAATCATATATAATTATTAGTAAATTAAGTTTAATTGCCATCTATCGTTAAAATTTTACACATATAAATTTACTGGCAATGCGCTTTTTTAAATATCATCAAATGTTATCTCTACAGACCTTACTGCAATGATATGAGTTATTGAATGAGAGGGCTTGGCTCATCAGTAGTGAACCCCCATAGAGATTAATTTGGCGAAACCGCTGAGAGGGTTCACTACTGATGAGCCAAGCCCTCTCATTCAATAACTCATATCATTGCAGTAAGGTTTGTAGAGATAATATTTGATGATATTTAAAAGAAGCGCATTGCCAGTAAATTTATATGTGTAAAATATTAACTATATATATTTATGTATAACGTAATGTTGAATTATTTTTTATTTCATTGATGAATATTTTTCATTAATGCGTTCAAAATCTAGTAACTTTCACACCATAAAATATTTTCTTCTATCGTGTAAATTTCATTCGTGTAACAAGTTGTCTTTTCAGTGTAAATATAAATCCATACATATGAAAAATCAATAGAAAAAAATATAGTAAAATTCATATTAAAAACAAAGTAGCCATATGCTGACCAAGAGCTCATGTGCTTTTTAGATGGCAGAGCGCCATCTAGTGAAACAGAAATCAACAAATACATATATATGTGAAAATAAAAAACATGTAAAGTTTTGAGTTTACAAATAAAAAAGACATTTCCTGACCGCTAACATGAGCATTTTAGATGGCAGAGCGCCATCTAGTGGAACAAAAATAAATTAAACGTTGATTTACCTTGTTCCATGATATTTGGCCAACTCGATTTCTTGATAAATCATGAAAAGCCAACCACGGAAGCGTTTCGGGCTGTTGGCCCTCGTCAGCCTGGTACAGGCTTTTCCTCTAAATTTGGTACTAGAGGCTGACTCAGAAATCAAGAAATAGGTATATATGGCAAAATTTGCGTAAATACGCTGCTTACGTTGAAAATTTTCAAAAAAAAAAAAAGAAAAAAAGGTCAGGTATTGATATTAAAATTTAAAAATGACATATTAACATATGTATATAGTGCTCATGCGCGAGGTCACGAATTCCCATATACGAGTATATATATATATACTAGCCGAATGACCCGGGCAACGCCCGGGTTTTACTAGAATAAATGCTTTTATTCAAATACTATTCGTTACAATTATAAATTGGCGCCGTGGATGTCATTCTTGTATAAAATTAAAATGAGTTTTAAAAATTGTAAAAAAAAGAAAAATGCATCGGCCGGGAATCGAACCCAGGCCGCCCGCGTGGCAGGCGAGCATTTTACCACTGAACCATCGATGCTTTTGAGAAATGGCCATATTTGGGTTTTTATTCCTTTCACAAAAGAAAACGGTGACAGAATTAAGAATTGATTGATGACTCTGATACTTGTATATTTTAATATATATGTGATATCTTGGGACCTCTGGGACCAGTGTTACCTGATGCTAGACGAACCTCGATGTCAACTCTACCGTGCAGTCGTGGTGGAAGGCGACACAGCTGGGCCAAAGGTGAAATAAACAAACAGAGATTCCACTAAGAAGCGTCTGACGTCAAGAAGGAATGGGATGAGGGGAGAGAGAGATCTTTAGAGCAAGTGTTACCGTTGGGATCCAAGCGAAGACTGCCTAACCTAGGTTCTCGATTTAACACCAAGACCTTTCTTCTTTCTAATTGGTTGATCTATTTAGGTGATTCTTTCCTAATTGGTGGGACTATGTCACGTGGCCGTTGGCTATTGGTTGACCTACTTAGGTCTTGTCTCCTAATTGGTAGGAATATGTCTTTTGTCGGAAGATATATCCGGCCTTGTTCCGGAAATACTGGGCGTAACTCGACTTTTATGGTTTCCTGCGATCGTAAAATTGACTGTAAATTTATTAATAGTGGTTCTAACTTTAAGCCTCTTTGCTAGGCCTTACTTCTACTATCACCTAAGCCTGATTAGTTTTAACCTTAATTTTCTCCTGTTAGTCTCCATTCCTTCTATCTGTACAGTTGCTATACTTTATTAGATTCTTACGCGGTACAGATTGATGTTAGTTGAGGCTTTCTATGTGCAGTACATAAGAAGTTATATACAGTCATGGGGTGGAACATGTGGTAGTAGATATCTAGACTATTTACAACAATTCCATGGTCTTAAATCATCACATATATATATATATGTCGTATTAAGGTATATCTTTGAATAATTATAAATTTAAAACTCTAAATTTGTATATAAGAAATAATAGACGCGACAAAAAGAAACGCAGCCATTTTCTCTTTGTTTATTATTCAACCTCCTTTTTTTCTCCCTCTTACCCCTCGGGTCGTTGGTCAAAAAATTATATACAAGCATTGGCTATTTACTCTTTGATTATAGATATTAAAATATATGGATATGGATATTAAAATATATGGATATGGATATTAAAATATATGGATATAAAAATAAAAAATGTGTTGACTATTTACAAGTAGTGTGGGAATTATATTGCAGTGAACCTGCGTGGGGGTGCGCAAAATGAAATTCGTAGCTGCACAGTCTAGATAAAATTTTTAATTTTCTCTGAATTGAAAATATCCTAACGAGGTTATGATATACTATTGATATTTTAAACTGTTATTTATTACATCTTTATTATCTAATAAGTCGATAGGATTCGAACAGTGCGGGGTTAAAAAGCTAAGACTACGGATGGTAGATCTCTCGGCCACGACTGCTCACTTTGAATATGTTCATATCTTTCTTCATCCTACGATCCCTATTCCTGGCTTCTCCAGCTTTAAATATACTTAAACCATGTTCAGCCTTCTTCAACGGGGCCATATGTCATAATATATGCTCTTCCAGGAATAATAAAGTAAGCCTACAGTCGATCCAGAGAGAGACGGGAGGGTGTCACGTTAGACAGCAGGACATTCCAAAAGGGGCTCCTGGGGGCCGTCACTTGGCACCTCGGGACTTTGGACAGTTGGTGATTGTGTTCGACGCGAGCGTCCGCCCGGCGACAGCCGGGTCCGCCATCTTGATAACGTTGTCTGTGTACTTTTTCCTATGATATACTCGCACATTGAGTTTACGACTCACTCAATGGAAGTACATAGGTCAAAGCACTACAACCAAAATCTACTTCTTTTTTAAAAAGGATGATCTCTAATTCGAACTAACATTTTAAGTGCACATCTTAGGATAGGTTTTACCGAACATCGATTTTCGAAACTAACCGATGGGGTTATATCATATCTTAGAGGATGATGTGTTTGAAAACCCCAAAATTTTCTTTTTTCTTTTAACCCTCGATAGTTTATCTTATAAAAACGCTTATACTAATCCTATAGTTGTTCTATCGTATTGCTATACGTAATTTAACTTATTACTCTTGTCCTAAATATATCTGTAGGCCTTTACATCTTGTCTGTCCTACACCAGACAAAACGAACGGAGGTATGCGGGGTTGTTATACCCGACTAACGATAAGCGCTAGCCTCTGCACATTGTAAGGTGGCTAAAGATATTTATAGCTATTTAAACCCACACACGCATTAAGTGTTTTTATGTTCACATTTTAAAGTAATATATTCAAATCTTCAAGGTCATATATCATTTGAGTTTATAGCTTGATTAAAATTATCATATCGCCTCATATAGTCCAACATTACATTTATATACAAATTTATATATTCCACTATTCTAACGGTCCATTTTATCAAGAACATTTTATAAGAGATATGTAGGTTTGTTTGTATGGGTAGAGGCAAGATATAAAACAATAAAGGAAGAAGGTATATACAAGATGCTAAATGAGTATAAAGAATCCAAAATATTATTGTGGTAATTAAAAACAATGGAAATTTTTTAATTCTAAATATAACAGTTTTATACAAGAATGTACACAGTGTGATAACATTATTTATTAACGAGTCTTTATTTAAATAATGTGAAAATTCTTTGGTCGCCAAGGTTGTTGGCATAAAGACATCGGCATTTGGATTAAGTTTACTGTGTAATTTTTCTTTGGTAGTACCCAAATTACTTTCCACCATATTATCGAATGGATTGATTTTAGGGTCTAAGACCAATGTACTGGATATAGTGGGCTTTACTATTGATGAAAAAGTTGGTTTGGATGTTATTGGAAAATCAGGCTTATAAAATCTTTCATCCGTGAAAATACTGTTGTCCAAATGGTTAAAGGGTTGAAACCATTTCCTTGGTCTGGAGGAACCCGGATCACCCAAGATATCTGTAGTGAAGTGCCTATAAGGAAATAGAAAATAGTTTTGTCTAGGAGGAGAGTCGGGAAGATCCGTAGGAGGTGTGATATGGGGAATATTTTCCACATATCTACGAAGTTTTTCTATATTTATAATTTCTGTCTGTAACTGCAAAGGTCTATTTGGTCTATTAATGCGCACTACCTGAGGTGATAGTATTTCCAAGATCTCATATGGGCCTATATAGTTAGGTTCCAACTTTGGAGTATTCGGATGCCTATAAACTTTCACCAATACTAGATCCCCTGGTACAAAATCAATCTTTTTATGTTTTTGATCGTACATTAGTTTTTCGGCCTTATGCCTTGCTTGAGTCTTTTGTAATGCTATTCTTCTTGCTTCTGAGAGTTCGGGAAATGTCTGAACATGGTTGTTTAAATTGTTAGGGACTATCCCTTTTAATAAATAGATGGGAGGAAATCCCGTCACTGTATGTGGAGTTAGATTGTAGATCCTGGTGACCCTTTCTATCTGTTTGGTCCATGTCTGTTTGGGGTGTTCTAAATGGAGTATCTTTAGTTTCCCTGTTATGGTTGCATTCAATCTCTCGCTCAGACCATTTGACTGTGGGTGATTTGCTGTGGTATACAAGGGTTTTATACCTTGTGAGATTAAAAACCTTCTAAATTGAGCGGATGTAAATGCAGGAGCTCGGTCTGTCAGTAGGTTTTTAGGAATACCTTCCTGAAATACCTTTTTTAGGGTTTGAATATAGGTCAGGGTAGAGGTAGATTTACTAGGAAAAGTCCAACAGTATCGACTCATGTGATCACATATTACATGTAAATAAGCTCGGTTACCACCATACTTAGTAAATCCGGCTACTGTGTCCATTGACATAAGTTCATAAGGTTCCTTCGCGAGTGGTAAGGTACCCATTTCTCCATATGTGGGTCCTTTCGGAGGTTTTACTATTTGGCAAATTTTGCATTTACGGACATAGTTATTTATATCTTTGGTCATACCATCCCAATAATACTGACTAGTGATTAACCTAGTGAGTTGTGTGATTCCTGGATGGTTATACCATTCGTGTGCTTTCTGGAGTAACTTATTTCTTAGTGTATCAGGTACGACTACTCTGGGTACGCCCTTTTTAGTAATAATCGCAAGTCCATCAGTATTGATGAGTGATTGATATTTCTCAGGTACACGATGCTGGTGTCCCTCCAATTGTTGAGCCTCTAGAAAACCGCAAAATGGTTGTCTTGATAGCAAGTCTGCCTCGAGTTGTTTTTTACCTTTCAGATAGTGTATGTCAAAAGTGTATGGGCTGAGTCTCAAGGACCATCTAAATAACCTACCTGACGGATTTTTAATATTTTTCAAATAGACCAGAGCTTGGTGATCAGAATAAATGGTGAAATGTCTACCAAGCAGGTACACCCTGAAGTATTCTATAGACTCAATGATAGCTAAACACTCCAGCTCCGAGATGGAGTAGTTCTGTTCATACTTGCGTAGAGAGCGAGAGAAATATTGTACAGGATGTTCTTCTCCATTTTCATCCTTTTGCTTTAGAATTCCGGATATCCCTAATGTACTCGCGTCACAATATAAGAAGCAGGGTAAATCTTCTTTAAAGATATGTAAAACTGGTGATGCAGTTAGGCTGCTTTTCAAATCTTCAAATGCCTTCTGACATTCAAGAGTCCACTTAAAAGGAATATTCTTTTTAAGAAGTATATTTAAAGGCGATCTAAGCTGTGCATAATGGGGAATGAATTTATGATATACATTTACGACACCTAAAAATGACTGTAAAGTTTTAACATTAGTCGGAGGTTGGATGGTTCCTATTACCTGAGTGTTAGTTAGGTGAGGTTTATAAGTGCCCTGTGTGATTTCGTATCCTAGGAAGCTAATGGAGGTCTTACATAATTGACATTTGTTAAGGTTGAGGCGGATATTTTCTGCCCTGCATAGTTGGAAGAATAAACGAAGATGTTCTAAGTGTTCTTCAAAACTATCAGAAAAAATTATAAAATCATCATAGTAGTGTTCTAGAAATTGGAAGTTATATTTTCTAAGTATTTGTCCAATAGCTCTCTCGAAGATCTGTGGTGAGCTTCGTAGCCCGAAAGGTAATCTTTTAAACATGTACACTCCTGCGTGGGTGGTGAAGGCTAAATAAGGTCGAGAATCCGGATGGATAGGAACTGTCCAATAAGCGTTGCTCAAATCAAGGCTGGAAAAATACTTAGCTTTCGACAGTTTTTCTATCACTGATTCTATTAATGGTATAGGTTGGGGATCAACTGGAATGTGTTCATTTAATTTTCGAAAATCCACACACATTCTAAATGTTCCATTTTTCTTTTTTACTAGAGTAATAGGTGAAGCATATTCACCTATGGCCGGTTCTATTATATTATTTTTTAACATCTCATTGATTTGTATATCTATTTCTTTCCTATATGTAAATGGTATTCTATACGGTCGCAACCTGATTACTCTATCTGTATTTGGTTTAATCTGTACAGGTTGGATATGTAGGGTAGGAACTTTAAATGGGTCTGTAGGAAATATTTCCGCAAATTCTTTCAATAACCTAATTAACTTAAGGTTTAATAAGTTGTTTATCTTATGATACTTATCAATTAAATCACTGGTTAACTTATTTTCCCCTGGAATGCTTGATTGAGTGGAAAGTGTCTGTTGTAAATGATTAACATAGAGTGGATTACTTCCTGAAGGTGCACAGTGATTATCTAAGATTTGTGTATTAACAATATGAAGGTGTTGGTTTATATTATATTTCCTATCTGGATTTATCACATTGTATGCATCATTTACATAAGCCAAATCTGTTTCAAAATAAAAAAGAGTAGCAGGAATATTTGTGCCTTGTTGACTCACTACATTTCTATTGAAGTCAATTCTAGTTTTTAATTTTTTTAGAGTATATAATCCTATTAGTGCAATTTCATATGGTAGATTAAATATATAAAATTTTAAGCTAACTTTTCTTTTAAAAAAACTGACTGGTAAAATAACATAAAATATAGGTTGGATTGGTCCACTCAATGTATTAATTCTAGAATGCTTATTAACTGAATATTTAGTTATATTTCGAAATATATCTGATGGCAAAATTTTATGCAAATAATCAAAAGATATTAGGTTAATGGTAGAGCCAGTATCCACAAGAAATTTAACATTGAAGGTGAAAATAGATAAATTAAAGAATAGTCTTACATTATGCTGGTCCTTTCCTTGATGAGGGATCACATCCTTGTGATCTGGGTTGATGTCCGCTCGATGTGGCTGGTTCCCTGGGTTCCTTGGGCAGCGTGTTATCCGCGTAGTTGCGAAAGGCAAAACGTCCATCTCCAGGTCGACGAAAAGTTGCTAATTGCCCATATTGTGGCCGGTAATGACCTCGGCTAGGCGGGGGAGTGGATTCGGGTTGCCAGCGGTCGAGACCACGCTGTGGTGTCGGTTGTCCTCGAGTTACTGGCCGCTTTTGGATGGTGTTTACATAGTCCAACCATTCTTCAGGCGTCTGTGGATTCCTGGTGTATATCATTTTCTTCAAATCATACGTTACACCTGCCGTAAGTGCTTCAACAATCTGTTTGTTTGGAAGTGAGTTCTCTAATGCACCCACAACCTTAAAATGGTAATAATCGTTAATTTTTTCTGGCTTTTCCAATTGGTGAGTGAACAATTCTTCCAACGTTGTCTTCTTCTTTGATATATAGATTGTGGACAGTTTCTGTTTGATATTTAAATAAGTCTCTTGTTCTAAGCCCAATCGATAAAATATATTTTTAGCTTCTTCTTCTAAATTTAGAATAACTAATTTTTTTCTGTCTCGTTCATCGTTCGTTGCATCCTCAATGTTACGAAAGAAAATATTTATATCTTGATTGAGGCCAGAGAATTTACTTATATGATTTTTATTTGAGACCGTCTGTTGTTGTATAATTTGTGTTAGTAAATTAATTTGTTCTTTCATTAATTTAAATTCCATATTATCGTTTCTGTCAGAAAAATGAGTGTCGGTATCTGACTTCCTTTTTGGCATTTTTGTGGCGAATGGTTGTAGGCTAAAGGTTAAAAACGTACCGGTTATTATATCCTGTCGGCTAAATACTGTCGTATTAAGGTATATCTTTGAATAATTATAAATTTAAAACTCTAAATTTGTATATAAGAAATAATAGACGCGACAAAAAAAAAACGCAGCCATTTTCTCTTTGTTTATTATTCAACCTCCTTTTTTTCTCCCTCTTACCCCTCGGGTCGTTGGTCAAAAAATTATATACAAGCATTGGCTATTTACTCTTTGATTATAGATATTAAAATATATGGATATGGATATTAAAATATATGGATATGGATATTAAAATATATGGATATAAAAATAAAAAATGTGTTGACTATTTACAAGTAGTGTGGGAATTATATTGCATATATATTTTATATACAGTTATCAGCGTCATGCGTTCTGTCACCGTTTGCTTTTGGTGGCGTGATCGTAGCGAGCCAATAGGTGACCTTGAGTGACGTAATGACAGGGTAGGAACAAGAAATCACTTGCTATCATTATCATATCATTTTATGTATATATCAGATTTAAAATATATTCATACAAAAAATCTAAATAATACAATTTTCAAATATCGTTGTGAAAATTTACATTTTAATTTTTGTATTTTAAAAACACACAAAGATTGAAGCGGGACGTTTCAAAAGAGTGCCATCCACGACGCCAATTTATAATTGTAAAGAATAGTATTTTAATAAAACATTTAATCGGGTAAAACCCGAGCGTTGCCCGGGTCATTCGGCTAGTATATATATATATATATATATATGTGATGATTTAAGACCATGGAATTGTTGTAAATAGTCTAAATATCCACTACCACATGTTCCACCCCATGACTGTATATAACTTCTTATGTACTGCACATAGAAAACCTCAACTAACATCAATCTGTACCGCGTAAGAATCTAATAAAGTATTGCAACTGTACAGATAGAAGGAATGGAGAGAGACAGGAGAAAGTTAAGGTTAAAACAAATCAGGTTTAGGACAGAAGTCGAAGCAAGGCCTAGCAAAAGAGGCTTAAAACCAGCCCAACTATAAATAAGTTACAAGTCAATACTTCCTGACAGGACAGGGCGTATCTGATATCGAGGAAACCATAAAATCTAAGAGTGACGCCCAATTTCCGGGCCAAGACAGGACGTATTTTCTATCAAAGAAAGCCGCGAGAAGACATCACCTAAGTAGGTCAACCAATAGCCTACGGCCACGTGAAAAAGTCCCACCAATTAGGAAAGAAGCATCTAAATAGGTCAACCAATAGGGAAAAAGCATGTGATCATCTCTCAACCAATCAGAGAGAAACTGAGTCTTGGTGTTAAATCAAGGACCTAGAATTGTCAGTCTTCGCTTGGAACTCAACGGTAACACTTGCTCTAAAATCTCTCTCTCCTCATCCCATTCCTTCTTGACGTCAGACGCTTTTAGTGGAATCTCTGTTTGTTTATTTCACCTTTGGCCCAGCTGTGTCGCCTTCCACCACGACTGCACGGGAGAGTTGACATCGAGGTTCGTCGAGCATCAGGTAACACTGGTCCCAGAGGTCCCAAGATATCACAGACTCCCCCGTAACGAAGAGTCGACAGGATAGTGGACGCCAAGGTACAAGTAAGCAAATAGACCACTGTCTGTACAGAAAGATGGAACAGGGAAGAGAGGAGGAGCCAAAGGAACCAATGGAGTCCGATCCCGACTCCGAAAGTGGCGGAAGCCCCACTTTTCCGAAGAAAGAAACAACCTTCGGTAAGACGCAGGAAATTGTCCCCGGCCAGGAAGACGTCACACCCCCGCCGCCGGTGTCAGATGTCCGAGGGAGGTTGACGACGACGCTACATCAGCTTTCTGCCGTGACCGGACATCGCGAGAGGTGGAATCGCTACGATGGTTCGTACGAGGCGCAGAGCTTCTTCACCAACTACGACGCCCAAGCAGATCGGGCCCAACTACAATACTCTACAAGCCTGAGAAAGCCAGCAAACCTCCTGCAAGCGCCCCTCCGAGTTACCAACACGCGAGCGTATGTTACCTGCTCCCCCGACCATCTCTAAACCACGAGCCCAGCGCAAACAATGAACTCTGACCTTCCCAAGAATCCGCCAACCACGACACAAGACCAGGACTGTCCCGACATACAAGACCACACAACAGTAGGTTCCTACTTCTATAATTTTTATTGAACAATGTCTCGTTCGAGCTGCACTGTCCAATAATGTAAACCTACTCTACTACTTGATACAGAAGCATCTATCGCTATAATTAGGCAGAATACTTTTAAAATAGTAGAAACCAGTTTGTAAAAGAAAATACCTGTCCATCCATTTAACTTAACTATTAATGCCATAGCTAACAATGTTTTCACCATAGATTATATCTTTTTAAACGTAAAAATAGTTAACATAACGCAAAATCTAAAATTCCATATAATCGATACACCATTGCCTTTTGTCATTTTATTCCTTAATTCCATAAAACGATTTCTACTAATTATAAACTGTTCTCAGCTACTCCTGTATCAAGATAATGTACCTCTACCAACTACCTTGTACCAATTCACCTCGTGCAAGCAACACGTGTCCCATGGACAGGTTAATACAACTGTCCCATTTTCTAAATTTTCCCCTCCTGGAACGAGTTGCTCACACGTGGTGAACTCCAACACTCTTATTTAATCTTATTGTAATGTTACTAATCCCATGTTCAACGCCCCTATGTCCTTTTCTTTCATATCTTTGGACAGAAGTAACTTAAATCACAGCCTTCCAAAACTATTCCAATCGTTAAATTCCCACATAACTACACTCCCTCGTACCTTCCTTTTACACGCATAGTTAAATATCGACAAATCTCTCTCAACAAAATATACAACACCCTCTCACATCACTTTTTCTAATTAACAAATTTTTAATGCGCGACTTCACACCCAAATCTAATTTCGAGCCACACAAGCTTTATTACGTCGCCCTACTAAACACACACACAAAAAAAAAAAAAAAATCACATTAAACGTGTCATATCCACTAACAATATAAAAATTATCGATATGTTCGTACAACCAACAACCATGACTTTAGTAAATTTGTTATTCTTAGTGTAACAGGTTAGATTTTGTACAAAACAGAGACTTCACGCGACACCTTTTCATTTACAATTTTTTCGCTTCGTGTCACAGCGCCACACCACTAAACTCTTTCAATTTTCAGGCCAAAGACGCCTTCACCACGCCTGTGACACATTTATTTAACCACACATTGTCCACGTAGATAGTCGCAATTTCATTCAATTCTAACCTGATATCATTGAATAACATTTTTACTAAGTCCGCCAAAAAACCATTCGATTTAATATCAACAGATACAATATCCGAATTTTCGAAATACAAACACAAATCTAACAAATGCTTGAACACACGGAATAACTCAACCTCTGTATCTCCCTATATCAATCCCATAACGCTTTTCACCAAAAGTGACAAATCAAAACGCTTTTGTGTTTACAATTTTAGAAATAATATCTCCGAACGTAGTTCGAATTAACTTCCAATAAGTTGAAAGAAAGCAAGCCCCCTCGCTCCCCCCTTGACCTAAATCCGGAATCTCATTAAAAATAGCTTCGCTCCCCTCTCTTCCGCTGGAGATGGACAAACAAATAGCCGACATTTTGTTACGCCCGTCGCCACCCCGATGTCACTCTAATGGATTTTCGCTACCTATTAAATCAAACATTAGTGCGCGCCTTTTATTTTTAATCTACGCCGATATCCCGTTTAGCTACTAAAACTTGCTTAACACGTTATTTTACATTTACTAACAAATCTGTTCACTAACATTCTCTCGCCCTCGATTAACTTGTCAACTTAACATCGACACTTAGATCCAAGGACAACATTTTACTTACAAAAATCACACACACCCACATAAGTTTAAAAAAAAAAAAATCGACAACATTAGGACTCAGTTAGTTTCACAGCTGGAAACAATGTGACCCACGAGTCGCGTCAAACATA
This sequence comes from Cordylochernes scorpioides, assembly GCA_030710605.1. Classification (NCBI taxonomy): domain Eukaryota; kingdom Metazoa; phylum Arthropoda; class Arachnida; order Pseudoscorpiones; family Chernetidae; genus Cordylochernes; species Cordylochernes scorpioides. Next base: position 130,388,596 of record CP092886.1, on the reverse strand, counting down.
AAACAAATTCGATAAGTTAGAAAAACTTAGGCCAACAAGACCAAAGATATCAATCGAGGACAATTTAAAGCTCTCTCTACCCATCCTAAAAAAAAAAAAAAAAACAGGTACATTACATTTGGCCTACAACTTTCCATTCTTTCACGATATATAATTTCTATATATAATCTTACTTGCTCTTCTTTCTCGATGAACATTTTTTTAAAAATTTTTCATTTTAATATCCTTTATATAATCATTATATAGCTCTTATAATTGTTTTTTTTACGTCAACCAATTAGTTTAGATTATTGTCTTTTTTTTATTATTTTTCTTTACCAAAACTTATTTACTTTTGCTTCATGACTCTATTTTATAATCAACTTTATATTTTATCTTTCATATCATATCTAATAATCTCAAGTTTATATTTCATGTTTATATCACTAATTTGCATTTATCATTTTATATTTTTTCTCACTTTATAAATTAGATGTTATTTACATTGTTTCACCTTCCGCTACCATGTCAATGCTATCGAGTATATTATTGCTCATTATTTTTTTTTCATTTAATATTTTCACTTTCTATTACCCCTTATATACTGCTGTAGTGTGTTAATCTTTGTATCATATCATCACTATTTTTACTTTTTTTTTAAAGATTACTTTGCATTTAACTTCGCAATTCTATTTTCGATTTTTCAAATCCTTTAACGCTATATGCAAAGCCTTACTTTCGCAATTTCATATCTCAATGATATATTCTTTTATAATCAAACTAAAAATCACGATCTAAAAACAGGGCAATCTTCAATAACCTCTTAAACAACCACTTTAAAGGTTACTTCTTAAGAATTACTAACATTCCTTTTCCGCAGGAACTTTTAACTCCTTCGCAGGCTAGACTTGACCTACTTTGATTTCGTAATTAACAATCTTGACACACCGTCCCCCAGATTTACCTATCCCAACTTCTGGATTGGATACGTGCAAATTGTATATTTTTTTTATTCCAGGGCACTCTCATGCCACACGCTGGCACATTTTTTTTTATTTTTTATTTTACTCTTTTTCTCGCTAAGCCCCTGACGACTCTAATTAAAACTTTGATTTCTGGTCACTGATCTTCGCCCTCATTTATCCTGCATGCGTACGTCTTAACGACTAATTACTAAAACCCATAACAATCCCCTTATCTTACTTTTCGATTGTGGTACTGTAACTTTATTCGGTCCTTAAATTTACATGTGAAACATGGCCTAGGTTTTCCGCGCCGTGCACATTAAATGGTTTGGGACTTGAGTCAAAGTGACATTGCCTCAACCAAGTAATAACTAACCCCTCAACCCTTTCTAACGCCCATCACGAAGAGATCATGATTTTCCCATCAAATCATTTTTATTTTTTCCTATCATCATTATATGCTCTCTATTAATTCTTTTATTCCTATTTTTATTTTACTTATAGGTTTAATATTAGTTGTTTATGCTTTATTACCTCTTATGGATATACAGAAATCAACCCCATGTTATATACCAACTCACTTTAATTAATTTTTAAAAAATTACTTCCTTAATAACAGTCTTCCTATTCCGCTCTCTTAAATCCCTCCATATGAACCCTCTCACATCCGGGGCCATCTGTGATGATTTAAGACCATGGAATTGTTGTAAATAGTCTAAATATCCACTACCACATGTTCCACCCCATGACTGTATATAACTTCTTATGTACTGCACATAGAAAACCTCAACTAACATCAATCTGTACCGCGTAAGAATCTAATAAAGTATTGCAACTGTACAGATAGAAGGAATGGAGAGAGACAGGAGAAAGTTAAGGTTAAAACAAATCAGGTTTAGGACAGAAGTCGAAGCAAGGCCTAGCAAAAGAGGCTTAAAACCAGCCCAACTATAAATAAGTTACAAGTCAATACTTCCTGACAGGACAGGGCGTATCTGATATCGAGGAAACCATAAAATCTAAGAGTGACGCCCAATTTCCGGGCCAAGACAGGACGTATTTTCTATCAAAGAAAGCCGCGAGAAGACATCACCTAAGTAGGTCAACCAATAGCCTACGGCCACGTGAAAAAGTCCCACCAATTAGGAAAGAAGCATCTAAATAGGTCAACCAATAGGGAAAAAGCATGTGATCATCTCTCAACCAATCAGAGAGAAACTGAGTCTTGGTGTTAAATCAAGGACCTAGAATTGTCAGTCTTCGCTTGGAACTCAACGGTAACACTTGCTCTAAAATCTCTCTCTCCTCATCCCATTCCTTCTTGACGTCAGACGCTTTTAGTGGAATCTCTGTTTGTTTATTTCACCTTTGGCCCAGCTGTGTCGCCTTCCACCACGACTGCACGGGAGAGTTGACATCGAGGTTCGTCGAGCATCAGGTAACACTGGTCCCAGAGGTCCCAAGATATCACATATATATCATAATTAAACAATTTGTAATTTATCTTCTTATTACTTCATGTGAAGAAATAAAGAGAGAAGTGTGTGTGTGTAAATAAAAATATTTAAACTACGAATATATTTTCAAATTATATAAAAACACATATTTCAAAAGCTATTTTTTAGGCTCCAAATTGAAATATACTAATAACGGTTGATAATATTAAATACTATTGAAATCATTTTATATTTCAATGTTTTTTTAGTGTACCTTTGTATATTTAAGATTCATAAGGATGATTTCCAATATCATTCAAAAAACATATTTTAAATTTTAAAATGTCAAAAATTTATTTCATAAAGTTAAATGAGAATGCAATATAAACTTAAGAAAATTCGTAGATACCACCAATATAAACCTTAGTAAAATTTCCCCCTAATGGAAACCTGTCGTTTAAATCTTGACCCAAATATTTCAATCAAAAAGAGAGGAAACATATCAGAAAAAAAAATAATTATACGGGGAAAGTGAAAATACTCTTCTGATATATTTAACACAGAAGAGAAACCTTAGATTTTGATGTTGAAAAATGCTGAAAATTGGCCTGAATTATAATCTAAATTACACGGCCCAAAAATTGTATCACCTATAAACACTTTAGAAAGTTTTCAAAATATCTATTTTATTAAACACTAACTAGAATATATATATAAGTGCATTAAAAATACCCCTTTTTCAAGCAGAAATATTTAAATGGCTTCCTAATGTATTAATTAATTTAGGTTTTCTTGTTGTATTTTTTATATAATCAAGATCATATCTTTAATCTGTATAATGCCAAGGCAGAAAAAAGGACCACAAAAACATATTTCTGATTTTACAAGAGCTAAATTCATAGACGTCAGAAAAGGTGGAATTTCGACAATAGATATTGCTATGAAAGTAGGCGCTGCATTTTAATTACTATTGTAAGGATTTAGTCTCTGTGATCAGAAGTAGGAATGACAATCAATATGGTTCTGCCATCAATTAAAATAGCACCTCAGACCATAACGCCCTGTTGTAGACCCGTTTGTTCGAAAGTAAGGCCAGTTTCCACACACGGCCCAGTAGTCTCTAGACACGTTTTCGACGGTCATCAGGAAATAGTAAGAAACGAGAATTGTCACTAAAGACCATACGTCCCCAGTAAGGGACCGAAAACCCTTTTGAACACATCTCCTTACTGCGCAGCTTAAATTCTAGAATGCTTCGTCGCTGCAGACGTTTCCAGCACTAACGGACTAAAATGTCTTCTATATGATTACTATTACCACAATATTTTCAATTTTAAAGCAGGTAATACAATTTTTGTTGAAAATGGCATACGCATATATCTTTTATATTTGCTAGTATCTCTCTTTAGAGCACAAGTTCCTCAGTAAATTATGAAATTCATAAACCTCCTAAAATAATTTAGACAAAATTCGAATTGTGTTGATTATATGATGTACAAACTACCCATAAAAGGAGTCATATCGAAGTTAGTAAGAAGTAGAATGTCGATTTTATAGAGAGATAAAGCAAGAACAACAATCAAGACATGGGTTTTCAAAGATCAAAAGCGTCATTTTTTTGTGGCAAATCATACCTATATATGTATATATATATACCGATATGAGAACACGACACCACCACCTATGAAGCATACATATATTTTTCATGCACAAAATTCGATTTAATCTGACCTTAAAAATCTATTTTTGATGAATTATATTTATTTATACGCGAATATATAATACCATTACATATACTTATGTGTGAAAAAATTTGGTCATCGCCCGAAACGCGTCCGTGGTTAGCTTTCCTTGATTAATCAATAATGGGTATTTGGCCAATTCTGGAATAATTAAAAATCAACGAGAATAGTTGATATTTATTCCGATAGATGGCGCAAGCCATCAGCAACTTTCAGTTGCACGATAAGGAGATGCCTTTTTCTTTAGACTTATGTGTGTATAATATAAAGTTACAGGATAATGATATTCATATGCCATAAGAGGAAACTCTTATAGTATGTATATAAGTATATATATTTATATGTGTGTGTATGTTACTATATTTGTAAAAATAAAATAATTGAATTATTTTTTCAGGAAAGATTTTTCCTAAGTGCATTCGTTTGTTAAAAATCAAAATTATTTTTTATATCTTTCAAGTAGTTTATTTTGGTTCCTGAATAAAATATGCATTAAACTATATCACATTTTAATATAGAATTTGTTGAGTTAATTCAATGTTATTTTAAATTATTAAATGAAAAAATATATACATTGTTTTAAAAACTAACTAGTAGAAATACAATAATTTAAAAAAAGACAATGTCGTCTTAATATTAATGGTCAAATATTTACACACACATAATTGAACATGAACATAATTAAATAGGACATTCTTTGAAATTATAGTTATTGTTATTGTTATATTTAGTCAATATTTATATGTAGAATTTTAGAGTAAAAAATTAAATATTTTTTATTTAAATTGAGAGCTATATGAACTATAAACTATTAACCTTGAATAGTTACAAAATTTATTTTTTCCGAGGACAAAGATCAAAAAATGAAATTTATCTATAAGTACATATTAACGAAATAATGAAGATGATTTCACACATATTATTACGTGCTAGTAAACATATCAATAGACCAGGTTATAATAGTTCGAATAAACATTATTCATATATAAAATAACTTCACATAACGAAACAGGTGAAGTTTATATATATCGTGAAATTAATAAAAATATAATTTAATTTTATACCCCAATATATAAGAAAGGAAGAAAATAAAAGCGTTATAAATAAGATTTGTAAAAGTAAGAAAAGGAAGTTAGATTCTTGGAGAAAAGACTTATTAGCCGAATTTACGCCAAATTAGAAACAAATGTAAGCAAGTTAATGAGAGGTTTTCCAAAGAAACATTTGTTTGGAGTTACTCACTATTCAAATGAGCAAAATTGGAAACGGGTCGGCCAGGTTTGTTCACGTAATATTCCTTCGAAAGAGGAATCTGGTACAATTCATTTAAATCCCCGTAGTTTTAATTATTTGCACTGCGTGCGCGATGCACTAAGTTTTGCAAGCCGTTATGAATAATGATAAGGTTTAAAATTAAATATGGAAATGTTCTATCGATTAGGGTTTGGTTAAACCTCCTTTTAATGGCGAGATTGTGAGACGCCCCTTAATTAAACATCATCAATGTTTGGCTGAGGTGAAGAAGCCCTGATGGCACATGATATCTTCAGCAGAAGGGCCATTCCGATACAAGCACATGTATATATGTGTTTAAAATTTATAGCCATCTATATTTAATTTATTTATAAAAATGATTATTTTGCACCAAATATTTTATCCTTCAATATTTAGGGTGGCCGTGTGGATGATCCTGCAAGACGGTTCTAGGAAAGCCTGACTTTGGAGCGGCCTACAAGGCGGTATAGCCCATTCAGTGCCACGTATAACAAAGCGCTGCATTTTGCTGCCTCCCTTACGAACTCTCGTGTGTTTTCTTTGTATTATCCTGATCAGACAAATAACACGAACAGCGTCTGGGTACGACGTAACAATATTAAAACCCATATAAGCGTGTTCAAATGTGGTGCGACACTCTCGCCTTGTAAGATAAAGAATAAATAAGAAAATATCAATATGAATTGCCCCCTTCCCCCATTTTGTATTTTATATTACCTCTATCCTCTGATGTGTATAAAGAAATATGTAAACATTTCAATTTGTTCAATGCAAGGTCTAAGAAATAGGTAGGATAGTCAAGAACGGGGGTAGAAAACTATTGCGAGGTTTACTTTTGATAATACCCAGCTTCGACCCAATACCTTACCATCACGGATGAATCATTAGTGTTTCCATCATAAAAAAAATATCCTAAATCAATAATCAATCATCAAAGAATTTTCTAAAGAATTTTATTAAAATAAAACAATTATAAAATATTTGAAATTCTCATTAAACAATAAAATTCTCTTTATCTTCACGTTTTATTATCTTTTTTAAATATTATCATTGTTTTGACTCATGAAGTCTATTTTACACTATATTTTCGATTCTTCCTCTTATGTTCGGCTTCTATGACGCGTAACTGCCGAACCTTTCGCGTTAAACTGCTATGGCGCTTTATTTTGTTATTTGATATGGAAACCGTTTGGAACTTTGAATATGAAGTTGTTATTATTTTTTCATCTATAGCTATTTATAACTATATATATAATAACTACACTTTCGTATTTGTTGTTTAGTTATAGATTTCTTTAGTGACATATTTTTATTTCTTTATAATATAAAAACTATAACTATTGTATCTATAAATAAATCTTAATAGGCATTTATTAGTATTGTCACACACATGTAAGTATATACCGAATGTAAACAATATACCGGAAGATTTTAAATTCTGCTTACTCACACATATATATACATTTTCACATTATATTACATTAAAAACTTTTGAATCATGGGGTCACACATTTTACTGAAATAATCTTTTAGAAAAAAAAATAACTTATTTTTATTGTTTAATTATCCGTTTGATATAATAAACTGTGTTTTCACTAGACAAGTTTCATCTTATTTCATCAGTTTTTTTTAGGGTAGCAATTTCCATTTCACTAGTATATTTTTTATATTTAAGTTTTATACACGGAGGACTTTTCCAAAGGCTGAATATGTTGTCATAATTTCTACATCTTTTAAATAAATATATCCATGTAAATATGTGTATTTATTATAATATATATATATACTGAAATATTTGTAATTAAATTATTTTTGATCCAATATATACATATATATATATATACTAGACGAATGGCCCGGGCAACGCCCGGGTTTTACCCGAGTGCGAATATATTTTAAAAACGTTGTCTTGGGTGGTCGCTATAGACAGGGTGGTCTGTATAGACAGGTGTATGTATCACACAGCCGATAACAGGGTTGTCTAGAGTGGCCGCTATAGACAGGGTGGTCTGTATAGACAGGTGTATGTATCACACAGCCGATAACAGGGTTGTCTAGCGTGGCCGCTATAGACAGGGTGGTCTGTATAGACAGGTGTATGTATCACACAGCCGATAACAGGGTTGTCTAGAGTGGCCGCTATAGACAGGGTGGTCTGTATAGACAGGTGTATGTATCACACTGCTGATAACAGGGTTGCCTAAGGTGACCGCTATAGACAGGATGGTCTGTATAGACAGGTGAATGTAACACACTAATGATAACAGGGTTGCCTAAGGTGACCGCTATAGACAGGGTGGTCTGTATAGACAGGTGGATGTAACACACTGCTGATAACAGGGTTGTCTAGAGTGGCCGCTATAGACAGGTGTATGTATCACACAGCTGATAACAGGGTTTTCTAGAATGGCCGCTATATACAGGGTGGTCTGTATAGACAGGTGGATGTAACACACTGCTGATTACAGGGTTGCCTAAAGTGTCCGCTATAGACAGGGTGGTCTGTATAGACAGGTGGATGTAACACACTGCTGATAACAGGGTTGTCTAGAGGGGGGCAGGGAGGACACGTGTTCGCCGGCAGCCAATGGGCGCGCATTCTATCCGTGAGCTTCAGAATAAGGCAATTATATAAGTAGATTATGAAGTATTCAAAAATATTCTTCTTATAATCAATATGTTATACCAGTTCTAAAGCATATTTAAATTTGTGAGAAATATGTGGTAGGTGCAAAATTATATTTTGATATTTATAAACAATGAAGATTTTTTATTGATATTAATATTAGACATCTCAATACAAATTGTAGAACGGAAGTGCCTTCGCTCTCTTCAACTATCTATAATTTTATTTCGAGAATTGTGTAAAAATAAAATAATTCAGCGCCATTTCAATAGAATTGGTTTGTAATATCTTCTATATCGATATTTGTTTTTGCCATTTCCCTTATTTCAAATAATTAAAAAATGAAAGAGACATTTTTAATTCTGACAAATCATTTTTCAAATTAAATTCGAAAATATAAAGTCAGAAAATATTATTTTAGAGTCAATTCAAATCCTGGAATACATTCAAATTTGAAGGAAACCTTTGTTAAAATGGGTCTGAAAGCATCATTGATTTATTTCACTTTAAAGTATCATCGCTCCATTAGTAAAGCAATAAAGGTTGCGAGAGAAAAAAAATTGATAAAGGCCAAACTGAATTTACAATGAAAAAATGGTTGAGTCGATATGAAAGATGGGCTTTTGAAAAAAGTTAAAGAGGAAACTTCTCATTTGCAATTCCCTTAATTGTTATTATAGATTATTGATGCAAATGCTAGTTTCTCTTATCTTAGCGGCCCAGGACGGGATTCTGTGCGAATATCGGAAAACTATTGAAAAAGGGCCGTGGAGGTTTATAGATATTAATATAATGGGATTAGGACCAAACTCTTCCCATTAATAACCAGCAATCGTAGGATTAACCTCTGGCCTCGATCGATGAGCTTTGTTCTTGCCCAGTCCTAAATAATAGCATCATATCTCGTGTTGTATTTTCTCTCTTCTTCCCCTCGCTTCAGATGCAACCTATTGGACGGTCAAAATGATATTTCTAGTGACCTCAGGTCAAATATGTAATTTCCCGAAAAAAAACCTTCTCGGTTCAAATTTGTCTCTCTCTCTCTTCACGGGGGATAACACAAATATTATAAAGATGATAATAATATTCTGTGCTAGATATTCAAATCCTGTGATTTTAATAGAGAAAAGCAGTAATTTTGTAAATATAATAAATATATACATGTGTGTTTATTATATTTATTAGCAAATATTTGTTAATTAATCACCACGAGTATAAATAGATTGTAACAAAGAGTTTTATAATCTACTTTATTTTTAATATCTTTATTGATTAGTTCGAATTTAAATTTTTCTATAAATATTCATTTTGTAGACTAATAGTGAATATTAGCTCTTTTAGAATATTCTAGTTAAAATAGCTTCAGGGTATAATATATATTCATATATTTCCCCTGAACATATAAGGTTAGAGATAATATACGCATGAATTGATCCTCTGTTACCTTATTTATAATTATAATATATTGAATTAATTCATGCAAATATATTTTAATTATTCTATATAATATATAATGATATTATAATCTAAGTGTGTTTCACCCATTCTATTTGTATATTCCAATTCGAATATTTACAATATACTTTAACATTAATAACCTTGGAAGCAATGGTCGCCTCTCCCGTCAAAATAAACGTCAAAATCTGACGCCATCTATTGACCGTCGCCGCAACTAGCGGCATCGGGTCGGTGACAAAGCCACAACACCAACTTTGGCAAACTGATAAGCGTCCACCTAGAGACCATGGTTTCGGGCTAATGGCCCTCGTCAGTCTAGGGCCGCTAGTTGCGGCGACGGTCAATAGATGGCGTCAGATTTTGACGTTTATTTTGACGGGAGAGGCGACCATTGCTTCCATGGATTAATTTCCTCCCGGCAAATTTTCCATCTATGTTTTGCCAATAGATTTGGCCCAGCCACATTGCCAGCAAAACACCTCTTTGGTAGATTGTGAGGATTCCATTAGATCCCGTGTGGATCTCATGGAATAAAGTCCGCCCTAGACTGACGAGGGCCATTAGCCCGAAACCATGGTCTCTAGGTGGACGCTTATCAGTTTGCCAAAGTTGGTGTTGTGGCTTTGTCACCGACCCGATGCCGCTAGTTGCGGCGACGGTCAATAGATGGCGTCAGATTTTGACGTTTATTTTGACGGGAGAGGCGACCATTGCTTCAATGGATTAATTTCCTCCCGGCAAATTTTCCATCTATTAATAACCTTGTAAAGAAAACGTTTTCATTTTGAATATGTGTCGGATAATGTAACTATATTAAAAACAAGCTCCATTTATCCGACAAAATTAAATTAATATACAGGGTGATCCAAAAGTCCCGCACAACTTTAAAAATTAATAACTCCGCGAATATTTGTGCTAGAGCAATGCGGTAAACACCATTGTGTTCAGGATGCAATGGGATTTTTTATGGCAAATAATGAAAAATTCTAAATTGATTTTAGTTACAATTTTATTCGCCAGATGGCGCACTACCAGAATCAGAGATTCGGCGGCCAAATTGTTTGATAAATTGAAAAATATAACTGATCGACACGTATTTTTCCTTTTTGAATACCAGGAAAGAACCCTAATAACATCAAATAACAAATTAATAAAACACCACTTCGCCAAAAGTATGAAGAATTGGTTAACAATTTTTAAATACAATCAGAGATATGTAAAATAGGTAAATGCAAATTAAAACATGTAGCAAAAAAAAAATTGATATTTTAGATACGTTTTGTGTTTCCGAAGATAATAAATTTCTAATATTTTTTTAATTCAACTCTCTCTCAGTATCGATTATATTTATTTTAATTCATTTGAAAAATATGTATCTATCTCTGATAATTTATTTTACTCTGGAATGCCGTTTTTGTTGTCGTGTCCAATAAAGAGCCTCAGATGTATCCATGCATCTCCATCACAGCAGCAGCAATGTCCACTATCTTGGGTGTGTAAAGCTGCTGCTCTGGGTCTATGTCAAATTCCTGCAAGGCTGCGGCCATTTCTGGCTATGAGAATATGTGGGTAGGTGTAAGTTCCACACCAGGACAATTGTTGCATGCCCTATAGGTTATTGTGCCATCTGGATGTATTGTCATTCCTTTATAGTGTTTTTGTTCTAAGTCTTGTTATAGTTTTTGTCATTTTTCTCTCAGATTTTATTTCGCATTTTGATCTTTTCTTATTTATTGTTTAATTATCTTGTATTTTGACAAAGAATCAGCGTCAAACACTGACATTTGTTCTTTCCTTTGGCTCAACTTTCTGGCTTCCTTTGCCAATTCAGATGCCATTTCATTACCCCCGATCCCAGCATGGGCAGGGATCCATTGTAGAATGCAGTTATTCTCCAATGGTTCCAGTTGGGTAAGTAACGAGTGTATTTTCCGTGTGATTTTAGTATTGCCCTTCTGAATTGCTTCTAGAGCGGATATGGAGTCGCTGTATATTAAATTTCCTTCTGCTTGATGCAGGGATGGTTGGTTCAGGCATACATCAAGGGCTTTCTAGATAGCCGTCAGTTCACAAGTGAAGTTTGACGAAATCTGTCCTGCTCCTTCTTTGATTTTGATGTGCGTTCCATCTTGCAGTATTATGTTAATTCCGGCCCCTCCATAACTCAGGGTAAGGTCTGAAGATGCATCTGTATATGCTGTTAAAGGGGGTGGCCTAGCATTTTTAATCAAGAATTTGTACTCTGAGGACATAGCCGTTAATATTTCAAACACATTAGACCTCGAAGCCCAAGATATCAAAGTCTACCTCAATCAAAACAAAGCCATCAACATATACAATATGTATCACCCTCCAAACAATACACTTATTGACGATGGAACAATGGCTCAATTTCTTACAGACAACTCTTATTGTAGGTGACCTTAATGCCAAACATCAACTATGGGGATGTTCCACGCCAAACCCAAGAGGCAAAATACTTTCAAACATATTTGACGACAATGCCATCATGTGCTTAAATGATGGGAATCCTACCCATCATTCATACAGCTATAATCGTGCACAAGCCCTTGATATAAGTTTTTACTATCCTGACATTTTCCACAAATGCAAATAGCAAATATTAAAAAATATTGTAAGTGATCATTTGCCTAATTTGATAGAAATTAGCACCAAGACCAAAACCAGCTCAATTAAGAAAAATTCTGGAACTTCAAAAAGGCTAATTGGATATCTTTCGAAAACACCATTATTAAAGCAGCCACAGTTTAAATACCAAGAGGTAATATTAAAAATGGATTTTAAATTATACAAACCAGGCAAAAAATATTCAAACACTTATAACTAAGAGAAATGAACTACAAAAAAGAGCACCCAAAACCAAACAAATTGTAGAACTGAACTGAACATTGTGAATGCAAAAATAAAAAGATTATACGTAAATGTGAAAAGGGAAAAATGGAAACAAACTTGTGAAAACCTGAACCCATGAAACCCAAATACAAAACTTTGGAATTTGGCAAAACAAATTGACAGATCCCAGTCACAAACCGAAAAAACTAATATGATTAAGAATACAGATGGTACACCAGCAACTAATGACAAAATTGCAGCCAATCTTTTAGGTAATTCATATCAAATAAGTAGTAAAATGAAGGTTGAAACAAAGGCCCAAAGGATTATTCATGACTGTGAAAATGTCACCAGCACTCATAATATTTTCCATGAAAAAAAATCAATATGAAAGAGCTAGCTTATGCATTAGAAAACACTGACCTAAACAAGACTCCTGGGCCAGATGGAATCCATGGCCGAATGATATCAAACCTGGGCAAAATTGGCAAAGAAAGACTTCTTAATATTTTCAATAACTCCTGGAAAACTGGAAAATTGCCTCAAGACTGTAAAATGCAACAATAATTCCCATTTAAAAACTTGACAAATCTGCTGATGACCCAAAAAACTACCGACCTATCTCCATCACAAGTATTTGCTGAAAATTAATGGAAAAAATTATACTCAGACGACTCACCTACCACCCCGACACAAGAAATCTCTTACCAGAAGAACAATATGGATTTAGGAAAGGACATGGGACAATAGACCAACTCTTATTTTTCACACAAAAGGTAAAAGATGCACAAACAGAAAACCAACTAACCACACAATAGCTGCTTTTTTAGACCTTACACAAGCTTTTGATAAGGTATGGAAAAACAAGTTAATTACAAAATTATACAAACATTTCAAAGTTGATGGAAAAGCTATCACTTGGATAAATGATTCCCTTAAAAATTGATACATCAGGGTCAAATATAATGGCACTCTATCTAAAACCTTCAAATTGTATCAAGGATTACCACAAGGATCAGTCCTTAGCCCAAATCTCTTCACCCTATTTATTGCAGGCATAGAAGAAATATTTTCACATAAAACCAATATTGGACTTTTCGCTGATGACATTATTCTATGGAGCAGCAACACTAACTGGAAAAAAGCTGAAAGAGATTTGAACAAGACTCTTCTCCACCTAGAAAAAATTGCTAATAAACATGAATTAGAATTTAACCCCCAAAAATCTGAAACCTGTCTTTTTACTACCGATAAGAAACTATACAAAATAAGACCAGATATTATTCTGAAAGAACAACAATTGCAATATAATAAACATCCTAAATATCTTGGCTACACCCTGGATCCAGACATTAACTCCAGTAAACATATTGAAGGAGTTGTTAGAAGGGGAAGAGACCGACTAAAAATCTTGAAATGTATTTCAGGAAGAGTGGGGAGCTGAAGCAACAACACTAAAATTAACTTACACATCTCTAATGAGACCTATCTTGGAATATGGATATCAAATCTATGGTACAGCATCTGAAACAAATCTAAAATCACTGGAAAGGATACAACTAAATGCAGCTAACATTATTACAGGTCTTCGTAATACCTGCCCTAATGATATTGTACTTTACGAGGCAGACATTATGCCCTTAAAGGATAGAAGAAGCTACAATCTGCCAAAATATATAAACAAAATCAAGAGTTATGAAAACAAACACAGAACTTTCAATTACATACTTAATTGGGAATCCAATATAAGACTCAAAAAAGAAGGCCCTCTCCACCTGGCCAAAAGAAATGGATTTTTAAAATATAAAGTGGAAAAATATTATTTAGCAGAAAAAATATCTCCATGCGAATCACTAACAAAATGTTATTTTTAATGCCACTTTAAATGAACCCACCAACAAACAATACCAAAATCCAGAATACTTAAAACAATTATCATTAGAAATAATTAATAAAATTCCTAAAAATGTAATAACTATCTATACCGATGGTAGCAGAGACGAGTTGGGACACACTGACAGTGACTATCTCATTAAAACCACAAATGGCAATGAGAAAATAAACAGAAGAAACCCAGATTTTTGCTCATTCTTCAGATCCGAACTTATAGCCATCTATGAAGCCTTAAAATCCATCAGAAACACTAAACATCACGATATATGGATTCTTACTGATAGTAGAAGTGCCATACAACACTTGAGTCACACAAGGGAACTTAGAGACAAAGTAAGCAGGAACATAATTGGTTATCTCCAAAAACTCTCAATACCTCAAAAATTCACCTTCAATGGATACCCTTACATGTTAACATTGAAGGCAATGAAGCTGCTGATGCGCTAGCGAAAAAAGGCAGAAAAGAACCCTTACTACAGAAAAATAAACTTACTTTTAAAGAAATAGAAACAGTAGCCAAAACAAAAATAAACAAGAACTGGAGGATCCCACCTAAGCACAGTTGGTACACCCTAGAAGCAGATGGCCACCCAGACCTTTCGGTCCACAAGCCGGCATCCGAAGCATGCCCTTCGCTGCTATTCTGTTCAACTCATAAGCCAAGTAACGGTATCCAAGCTAGAGCTTGGACATTGTACCTGGAAACACCACCTCCCAGACAACGTGTCTGGAAGGATTTCTATACCGATGGCCTTTAAACACAGCAAAAGAGGAAACTATTTTCTGTGTCCAGCAGGGACCGCGGGGAGGCGGCCCCCGGTCGACTCTGTTCACTCACAGTTGAGGAAAAGTTCAGATGCCACGTCGTGGGCTTTCTCAAGAAGCTTGCTGTGGTTTCTCAGCAGCTTACTCTCGATCGCGCCCCTCGCCCTCCTTCTCTCTTCCTGCACACCCACTACCCTTGGACAATCGAAGACGTAGTGGCGTGCATCCACATTACTTTCTTCATAGACGCAATCAGGGTTTCTCTTAATTTTAAATCTGTGGAGACTTGGGGAAGAGTCCATGTCCCGAACTACCCTAATGAATTTGTGGGACATTACCTTACAGAGGTACTTGGGTGTTGTTACCCAATTGAATACCTCTCTCCCTTCACACCTTTCCTCCATCTGTCCAACCATAAGTCCTGGACGTGCCCCCTGATCCTCCTATAAACTTCTTTCTTGGTCACTGGGGTCCTCAGTGATCTACCTCTAAAGCATCCTGCCTTAGCGAGCCTGTCTGTGAACACATTACCTTCGATGAGGCTGTGTCCCCTAACCCTCCGGAGCCCGCGTTATCATCTCCAGCTCCTGGATTATTTGATGCGCGAGTTGCCCTTTCACCAGATTGATGGCGACGAGGGCCGACATACAATCTGAATAGAGGCGGTCCGGGCTGAAGTTCTTCTCGGCACACACTCTGAGGGCTACCCTGATCGCAACCAGCTCGGCTGAAAAGACCAATTCGTCCACTCTGAGTGTTAAGCTTTCTTGGAAGATCAGCTCTCCATTAGTGAAAGTCACTACTCCAGCTCCAGTATTGGTTCCAGACTTACTACCATCAGTGAAAACCTCCGTGTCAATCCCTGTCGGCCCTCCAGGACTCCAATTCCACTTTGACAACCACTGCGGAGGCTTCCTTGGGTCCCTCTTCCATTCCAGGGCACCCGCTTCAAGTCCCAGGGCATCTTCCCTGTTCTCCCAGATCTTCTGTCTGATGGTCTCCTCCTCTAGTTTCAACCCAGGGGAATAAGCCCAGCGAGGACCAAAAAGGCCTCACTGCTGGTAGTGCGATATCCCCCTGTGATTCTGAGTGCCGCTGTCCTCTGCACGCTCTCTAGAGTTTTTTGCCACCTTCTGATCCCTGTTATAGCAGGATTGGCTCGACACAGGAGAGGCAGAGGTTCCTAAAAATAGTACCCTCCTTCTCCCCCCCCTATTGAGAGCCAACCAGGACAGGCCTGCACCACGCCTCCCTGCCTCTCGTCACCATCTCCTCCGCCTGGTATTGCCAACCCATCTTGTCATCAATGACCACCCCCAGGATGGTCATCCTATTGACCAACGCTACCCTCCGTCCTTTCATCCGGATAGCCGGCTTGTGCTCCCATTTGATCCCTTTCCTTTTAGTTCTTATGTCCCTAGGCTTAAAGCTGAGGGCTATAGTTTTGGAGACATTGAACTTAAGGCCAGAGTCATGGGCCCAGTTCGAGAGGATTTGGAGAGAAGCTTCAACACACTTCTCAGCCTTCGCTCTCGAAGCAGCCTCAATGATGAGGAACTGGTCGTCAGCATAGAGAACCAGCCAGGCTCCCTCAGGTAGCTCCTCCTGGAAAACAGTGTTTACCAGGATATTCCACATAATAGGTCCGCAGCAAGAGCCCTGGGGGCAACCCCTAGCACAGTTTCTTTCCAACTTTCGCCCACCAAAACTGAGGCTAATCCGTTTATCCCTCAGGAAGTCACGAACCAAGCTGCACAAATTATCAGGACAACCCATGTCCATCAAATTTCATCAGCTTGTTCCAGCTCATGGAGTTGAACGCGCCATCAATGTCCAGGGCCACGAGAAGAACCCAAGCACCCTTATTTTAGCCCATCTCAACCCCCTCTAACACCTCGTTCAGAGCCGTGGTTGTGGAGTTCCCTTTCCTAAAACCATGTTGGAAAGAGGAAAGGAGCTCATTACTCTCTAGCCAGTGCTTCAGTCGCTGAGCTAGTAGGCTATCCAGGACCATACCTAAACACACTAGTAAAGAAAGCGGACGATAATCATTAGGAGAATTATTCTTTCTACCAGACTTTTCGAGAAGCACTACTCGGGCAACCTTCCATGCCTCAGGAAAAGTACCAGTGTCCAGGCACCTATCTAAAAACCTGGCAAGAAGTGATGGGTGCATTCTTAACAGGGCTTTCACGACCGTGTTATCGATCCCTTCGGGACCAGGAGATTTCCTTTTCCCGAACTTGAAAGCCGTCAGTTTCACCTCATTCTCAGAAAAGGGCGGATCCACCAAACCACAAGTGGTCAGAGAGATCTCGTCCTCTGGTTCCTCGTTTCCGAAGTGCCGATCCAAGTTGTTTTTATTTTATCTTCTGCTTTCGAGCGAGTAGGTCTAGAACACATTCTCTCTGAATTTTCTCATTGTTGGTGGATGAAACAGCACCAGTGATTATTTTGGCCGCTTTTGCTTGAACACTGTCTAGTCTTACTTTTAGTGATGAGCTTGAGGGAGCCCAGACCGGTGTTGCATATTCCATTATCGGCCTTATTAAGGTGATATATGTTGTTCTGAGAATTCTGGGTTTTTCTCCCTAATTTGTTCCACATAGCCATCTCAGAATGTTTAGTTTTCTGGTAGCTCTATTTAAGGTGCTAATTATGTGTTTTGAAAATTCCAATTCCTCATCAATGACAGTTAAAATAATTTTATTGACATCTTGTCAATACATACAAAGTGCACAGTCTGCACTATTTAAAAAAAAAGATAATATGCATTATATACATGTGATATCTTGGGACCTCTGGGACCAGTGTTACCTGATGCTAGACGAACCTCGATGTCAACTCTACCGTGCAGTCGTGGTGGAAGGCGACACAGCTGGGCCAAAGGTGAAATAAGCAAATAGATATTCCACTTAGAAGCGTCTGAACGTCAAGAAGGAATGGGACGAGGAGATTTCTGGCAGGAAAGGGTTTACCTTTTATCGGAGCGTCCGGTGGACAGGGACTGGAACGAAGACTAACTAAGGACTGACTAACTGAGGATCGGGGCCTCCTTTTATAGCTGAGCTGGGTCCGAACAGGTCACTGCTCTTTTCTGACGTGAACGGGGGGGGGGGGGGGGAGTTTTATTATCCAGGAGGGCCACGACCTCGTAAAAGTTGGACTGGGTTTGCTAGGCCTTCTCTCCTATTTTCACCTAAGCCTGATTAGTTTTAACCTTAATTTTCTCCTGTTAGTCTCCATTCCTTCTATCTGTACAGTTGCTATACTTTATTAGATTCTTACGCGGTACAGATTGATGTTAGTTGAGGCTTTCTATTTGCAGTAAATAAGAATTTATATACAATTACGTGGTGGAACATGTGGTAGTAGATATCTGGACTATTTGCAACAATTCCATGGTCTTAAATCATCACATACACTATGTACAATGAATATGGCGCCTCTGCCAGCGCTGCAGAGTTTGGTGGAGAATCGCCAGTGGGTCTCCAGCGACACCACGCATTTTGCGATCTACGATGAATACCTAGATCGCGTACTTCGCCACTTAGGAGATGGTGATGGCGCGGTCCTCGAGACCAACTGTAAAGATCCAGTACTGCAGTATCACACGTTCTTCCTTCCTTGGAAAATTCTCTATTGACCCAAACCTTTAACCTTCTTCCACTTAAGAAGTCTGCAATCCAGGTTAAGGTTTCTCCTCTTACTCCGATGTTGTGCAGCTTTTCACGTAATTTCTCCCTCCACACTCGATCAAAAGCTGAGGTCATATCAAGGAATATAGCCGTGGTCTTCTTTGGCGATTTTTCCTGGAAAGAATCTATTATTGATTGACAGAAGTAGAACAGTTGATCAGTCGTACAGTGCTGGGATCTATAGGCAGTTTGGTAGAAGTTTATTTTATTATTGTTAGTGAGCCAGACTATGAGCCTAGAGTGGATAATTCGTTCTGTTATTTCACAAAGTATGCTGGTGAGAGCAATTGGCCGATAGTTCTTGGATTCCTTGGCATCTTTGTTTGGTTTCAGTATTGGCACAGTAATTGAATATCTTCCAATTCTTTGGTAGTTCACCAGTTTACCATGAAATGTTCAGTATTCGTAGGAGTTGTTTATTAGCTTTGTCTTCAAAGTGTTTAATCATTTGACCAAAGATTAGATTATCTCTTGGTGACCTCTTAGATTTTTTTATTGATGAGTTTAGCTCATTCATTGTGAAGTCTCTCGAGAAAATATCTTGTTGATGGAAGTTTCTTGCTTGTTTAACTAACTGGTTTATATTATTTTTAGAATCCTGTCTTCAATCGTATATTTGAGTATGGAAGTGCTTGAAAGATATTCAGCAATTATGTTAGTCATCTGTTTGTTCTCGTTCTCGCTGTTCTATTCATATCGGTTAGAGTATTGGAGGATTGGTGTTGGTTTTGATTGTTTTCTAACACTCTAATCATATTCCAGTGTTGGCTGTCCTTTCTTGGATCCATTTTTTCGCAGAACTCTGCCATTTTTCTCTTGTTTGCATATCCAAATTTCTTGTTCTATTTTGTGACTAATTTCAATGTGTTACTTTCTCTTTTCTTCTGTTTTATTTTTTTAAAGAAGTTCATTGATATTGTCTCTCTCTGCAATCATTGCCTCGATGTTGTGGTCCTTCCAGTAAGGTATCCACAGGTCTCCTTCTAGGTATCGATGCTTTTGCAGCTTTTGATATATTCGAAGAGAAGTTTTCCAAGTTTTTGTCAAACGTTCTGTAATTCAATTTTTCGTTGCACAGTTCTTCAAGCTTTTCTGTGAATTTTTTTTCAAGTCGGCGTTCCTAAAGTTCCATGTTCTTTTATTCTGTTGGACATTCTCAATTTTGAAGTTTAGGGTTGTTAAAATTGGTCTGTGGTCACTGATTGCACCTCTCAGGATTTTCCATTGTGTTATGGGTGCGATGTTGAAATTTATCGCTGTGATGTCTATTGCGGATTCTGTGCCTGTCGACTTGGATAGATAGGTGTTCTCTCCCTTATTTAATGGTGTACGGTCGAGGTCGGTGACCTTTGTTATCCTGGACAGATGATCCCCAAGTTGAACTTTTGGCGTTAAAATCGCCGAGTATGATTGTGATATCCGAAGAGGCTTCACTTAATGTCTCTATTGTGTGTACCCATACAAAATTCAAAGATTTCACGAGCTGAAAGTTGGCGATTTTGAGATGCGTCAAGAATTCGCTGCATGGGTTTTCCGGAAAATTGATATTGATGAAAACTGGCTGTCGAATGTTCTGTGGACAGATGATGCTCACTTTTCTCTAAACGGAGAATCTAACATTCAAAACAGCCGCTTTTGGGCAACAGAAAACCCTAGGAATTTTACAGAAATGCCACTTTATCAGCCTAGAGTTACAGTTTTGTGTGGGTTCACTTCTTCTTTTATTATTGGGCCATTTTTCTTTGAAAAATCAATGAAAGAACTTTTAAAACCGTTTTTGTAACTGGTGAACGTTATGTTCATATGGGGTATTCCCATATTGCAGGGAAAAAGCACTAAGCGAAATAACATTCATGAAAGTTAGAGGACCTCCTCAAACTCCCGAGGTGCCAAACAATTGCTGAAGAATACGCTCGTCGAAAATCGTGTGATAAGTCGCCACTTTATATACCAGTGGCCTCCAAGATCACCAGACTTGACGCCTTGCGATTTTTGTTTATGGGGGTACATTAAATCGTGTGTTTATCGATGCTGGCGTACCACATTGGCCATGTTAAAGGCTTCTATCAGATGGCACGTTTTATCAATTTCAACAGATATATGTTATTTAATGCTGTCCATTATGTCATTTATCGTCTGCAGGCGGTGATTGAGAATGAAGGGTGCCACATTGAGCAAGGATTGTGATCTAATACAAGAGAGAAGGCAAGTTACCTAATTGGTTATATAAGCTGCCATGTATTATATTATCTACCAATATTTTGCAGCTCTTTGTGTTGGGATATGGGGATAATAAATGCTGTCCTCACATCTTGACTATTTTTTTTTTTGTGAACATTAATATTTTGTTTGTCATTTGCTCACATATTATTTCGTGCAAACCAGAGTGTTATAACTTCTCGAATAACACTGGTACACACAATTTTTCCCCTTATGTTTAGTTCGCTCATTAGAAGAAATAGCATAAGGAATATTTTCTGTACACCAATAACTTTAGAAATTTTGTGCAAAAAAAATAATACAAAATGATTTTACTACCACGTTTTTCAACGCAAAAGGTCGATTTGAAAAATATTTTTATTTGAGGGGACACATTTTTTAAAATTGGGTACAGTATGAGAGAGAGTTGAATTAAAAATATTAGAAATTTATTATCTTCGGAAACACAAATCGTATCTAAAATATCAATTTTTTTTTTACTACATGTTTTAATTTGCATTTACCTATTTTACATATCTCTGATTGTATTTAAAAATTGTTAACCAATTCTTCATACTTTTGGCGAAGTGGTGTTTTATTAATTTGTTATTTGATGCTATTAGGGTTCTTTCCTGGTATTCAAAAAGGAAAAATACATGTCGATCAGTTAGATTTTTCAATTTATCAAACAATTTGGCCGCTGAATCTCTGATTTTGGTAGTGCGCCATCTGGCGAATAAAATCGTAACTAAAATCAATTTCGAATTTTTCATTATTTGCCATAAAAAATCCCATTGCGTCCTGAACACAATGGTGTTTACCGCATTGCTATAGCGCAAATATTCGCGG
This sequence comes from Cordylochernes scorpioides, assembly GCA_030710605.1. Classification (NCBI taxonomy): domain Eukaryota; kingdom Metazoa; phylum Arthropoda; class Arachnida; order Pseudoscorpiones; family Chernetidae; genus Cordylochernes; species Cordylochernes scorpioides. The sequence continues at coordinate 130,366,858 of CP092886.1, read as the reverse complement.
AGTTATTAATTTTTAAAGTTGTGCGGGACTTTTGGATCACCCTGTATATATTGGATAATAAAAAGGCACATATTGGATTGACTAAAAGATTTATTTGATTAATAGATTTATTTAAAAGATTTATATATTACACAATATATGCCTTTTCATTATCTAATTACAATTTTACAATTATTTTATTTCCAAAGCGCTATTTCCTGCTAGGGATACTTGCGCCAAACAAGGAGAAAAGTTTATTTACATAAGTTATTTACATTATTCAACGCATGGAAACATTAGAGATCCAGATTTTGTAGGAAGTTTAGAATGTATTTACAAAATGAATTGAACTTTAAATATGCTTTTTATCGGAAATCAAATCGTTTAGTTCACAAACAACTAGTTCATTCTTCATTCTATAATCTTGATATGCTGGGCAATCGATCAGTAGATGTCTTGAGGATTGTTCCTCAATACCACAAAAGCAACTTGAATCCTCCACTGCCTTTATTCTATTTAAAAAACTTTTGAAATTTCCGTGGTTTGTAACAAATTGAGTATTTTAAAAATTTGGACGAAAGTATTTAGGGATTTCTTGGGGAAAAAAGCTTATGAAAGTATTATTTGCTTCGTTTTTCAGAACATTCATTCTTGATTTGAGAAAGGTATCTATAATTTATGGAATAAATGGGTCATGAATTTGTTGATCATCTTTGGATAAGTTTCTCAGATCAGATATCATGATTCTGGATTCGATAAAGTCTGAGATCAGAGGAATGTTGGCCAAACTATGAACACAGCTATATGATGTGGATTTATAGGCTTGTATACACCATGTTAGTATTTGATATTGGGTTGAATTAAATTTTTGTAAACATTTTTTATTTAAATATTCGAACCAAATTTCGGCTCCATATGTAAGTATTGGTCTGAAAATGGATTTATATAAAGTTAGCCTTTTCTGTGTGCTTAGACCCCAAGATTTCCCACAAATTGTGAAAAGATAATTTTTAAAACGTTTTGTACGATTTACTATTTCTTCTATGTGGTAAGTAAAATTTATTTTGTTTCTTCTTCTGTGATTTGCAATTATTATTCCTAAAATTTTGGTCTTCAGAGTTGGTATGATTATTTCATTATTAAATTTGAATGGGAGTTTTTCTTTGTTGTGTAAATAAAGTATATTAGTTTTTTCTAGACATATTTCAAGTTTGTTACTCTTACACCATACATCAATCGTATTTAATGCCTTTTCTATAACTAATTTCAGGTCTTTGCAATTATTGTGCCAGCATATAATTGATACATTATCCGCATAACATACCACTTCACTATTAGGAACTTGATATTTGATCAAAAGATCGTTTAGTAATATTATCCATAGTAGTGGAGATAGCGGGCCACCCTGTGGACATCCCTTTGTAATTTGTTTATTTATTGTTAAGTTCTCATATGTAAATTTCGTTTTCCTCGATTTGAAATATGATTGAATAGTCCTTATTAAACTTTCCGCGGCAAATTATCTTCATATATTATTTTTAAAATCGCAGGCCACCATGCGTTATCAAAGGGTCCCGCAATATCTATTGTGACCAGAGCTGTCAGTTCTTTGGTTTTGTGCTCCATTATTATATCGATTATATTATTTAAGGCTGTAATAGTTGATTTTGACTTGATTATGAATCCATGCTGTTTGGGACTTAATAAATTGTTTTGCATATAATATTTATAATTTTCTTTTTAAGAACTTTTTCGTAGATCTTAGACAGATTCGATGTTAACGAAATAGGTCGATAGATATTTATTGATTCGACGTTAGTTGTTTGGTTTCATTAGAATTTTTAAAACTGTCGTTTTCCATTCCCTTGGAAAATATCCCATCTGAATACATTTATTTAATATAACGAATTTATCACCGGAAGTATCAGAGTCTTTGCGTATTTTATCATATTATTACTGATATTATCTTGTCCTGGTGACTTTTTAACATTGCTATTGTCAATTGGATATTCTATTTCTTCGGTATCAATATGGATAGCGCTTGAATTCCTTAGAAAAGGTTCGTAACTTCTAAACAATTCTTGTTGATGGTTGTCTTGATCAATTCTTGTGTTAAACATTTTGTTGATTTTTATCCTTGTGCCCCTGTCTCTAATTTTCTTTATATCCTCAGAAATAGCCTGAATTATGGTTGTAGTAGGTTCATTGTTGGCTGGTGTTGCCATAAGCGTGAATTCTATATTTTGAATTTTCTGATGTTACGAACAAATATGATACATTTTCTCTTTTTGCAATTTGTGCATAAGAAGGTCTATAAACTGAAATATCCTTTTTTATTATCTAATGATTTGAATATGAGTTGTCCTCTATTGTCAGAACAATATATATACGTATATATATCTATATATATATAAAGAAAATTCTCAATTATATCAATTTCTAATTATTATAACTAAATATATTAATTTTTATCATTAAGAAAGGGTTGACACGTCTTCCTATTAAAAATATATATAGAAAAAGAGAGAGGAAAAAAAAAAAGATAGAGCCGTGGTATCAAACGTAGAAATTGCGAAAGGTGCATAAAATAGAATTTAAAATTTTCACATTAAAAATATTTGAATACTTTAATACTTTTGAATACTTTTAATACTATTAAATATATTATTTTAATGCGAACATTTTATATTCTATATCAGAAGCCCTTCGCAATTTCTACGTTTGATGGCTTGCTAGTCGTAACAAGATAGAAATGTGAGGGAAATCCTGGTGTTGGAATAATGTAAATTCTGTTGAAGAGAGCCACGTGAGGTGTTCTTTAAAATTCATTAGACAAGGAGGAGGAACACTGAAAGAAAAGTTAAGCAGAGTGGAATTACAGGAGTTAGAATAATTACCAAAGCATAGACAAACTAATTTTTCCGTCGAAAAACTCGGGTAATTACAGCCAAATAGTTATAGACGGATTTAAAGAGAAATAGTTTATTGCACCAATAGATTGCAATGGCGAAATTTTTAGTTAGAATATATTAACGGCCAACATATATTAGGGTGTGGTCACGAATGTATTTCCAGTTTTTTTAATAAAGATAATAATTTCAGCGATATATATTAAGGTGATAATGTGAAATTTGGAAACATATTAGGAGAGTGCATATCTAAAATAAATAGAAGAAAATTCACTGAGGGAAGATTTTCTTTTTATTCACGATAATACAAGCTTACGGGCGCAACATATATTGTAAATGTTTTTGAAAATAGAGCAATCCATAAATAAAACTTTAAATGAAAAGGCATATATTGGATAAAAATATCATTTATTTTACCAATATTTCAGTTGGCTAAACGCTAGCATTTATCAAGGTATTATAACATTTTAAAGTGTTAATTGAAATAAAATTAAAAGAAACTCTTTTACCTTAATTTTATTTATTCTTTCTCTTCAAATATTTTCTAGGTATCTACTATTCACATATAATAGAGATGTGGGGGTGTATTCATGTAAATAATACGCCTCTTATTGAACACATTAAAGCAAGGCGTCTTTTTATATTCTCTGCGCGTGAAGATTTATTTATAAAAAATGAAATATTTTGCTACACATGAATGCCTTCCTCTCCCACAATGTGCTATAGACTATTCTGGCATAAATTTGGCCCATTACTCACCATCAGAACACCATTACTACAGATTCGGCCAATTTCTGCCTCCGTCGAATTTCAGAAATATCTAGTTGTGCGATTGTATTGATAGCAACATGTTACAGATCATTTCAAGTTGTAGACTCCACACATCAAAACATTTCATATTAAGTACAAAAAAAAACAATACTTTGCTAATAAGCTTTACGTTTTTTGAAAAGGAGAATAGCGAGTCCCCGAAACGTCAAAAACATTCAACATTAAAAAAAAGGTGATGTCTACAAGTTGAATTGATAAAAAATTATGGTATTCTGTATAAAATAGTATAGAAGTTAGAATTTTCGAAACTGGGTCAAATGTATTTCAACGCGCAATAACATAAATCTAATTCTACAAAGTGCTTACTGAAATGCGATGTATTAAAGTAGGAATGCAGGACACATCATTGGCGAATCCTTTCACCAGTTTCGTCAGTTTAATTTCCAGAACGCCCGACTATTGTACTATGTTCATTATTTTACAAAGGGTCTTAATTTATGAAGGAATACAGGATAATAGTACAAAATAAAACTATGAAACAATATATTATATTTTTGCAGTAAAACAAAATACCTGATAAATGCATCGAGCAATACTCATTCATATTGACTTATGCAGAAAATATTCGTGATATTCATCCTCTGATAGTTATATATAGGCAATGTTACCTTCTGTGTCAAACTACATCTATAAATTTAAATATCGTTACACTTTCTGGTATACTAAGTTCAGTGGGTTGAAATATTAGTAAAGTGAGAGAGAGAGAGTAGCGAGGGCGGTAAATCAAGAATAACTAACCACGTACGCGTTTCGGGCTCTCGGCCCTTATCAGCGTGGTTCAAGCAGTACCTCAACGACCAAAGACTGGTCTTTCAGTCATCCTGAAAAATCATGAAACAGGCAATTAAGGCCGGAATCTCGTGAGAACGCTAGGTCCAGCTTGCACCGCGCTTTGGTTGGCATGTTTGCGACAGATGGCGCTAGCCATTAGCAATTTTTAGTGTTACGATCAGGAGATGCTTTTTCCTATAATAAAAAAAATTGTATAAAAATATTTTTATTTTAACAACAGAAATAAATTTTTAATAGTATGCTATATCAAAGAGAGTACAAAACTATTCTAGACGCGTAATATTCTTTTTAAAATAAAACAATTTCTACTGCCCTTACTGCAATGGAAAAATTAAAGGGAGGGCCTGGCTCATCAGTGGTGAACCCTCCCAGCGGTTTCGCCAGTTTAATCTACCATACCGCTGTCATATTGCATTTTTGGAACTTCCTTTTATAGTGATACTGAGAGATGCTTGACTCTTCGAATGGGTATTTTAGATTAACTATGGACATAAGCTTTTAGGACAGCAGAATTACATATAATTATAAATATATAATAGGCTTCGAGCAATCGCTCTTCCTCATATATCAATTTGTGTCTTTTATTCAAACATTTATTTTACAATGCATTAATACATTGAATTTCTTTCTTATATATTAACATTAAAGAACAGATAGATAAATAAATACTTTACTCTGTTTATCACAGAATATGAAAATTAATAATAGGTTGATATTGTTGCGTTGTTGGTTGACAAAGAATAACTTCCGTGGGTACAAAGGATCTCTAGGACTTTATTTAAGCCTAATCAATAAAATGATTACAGAAGAGTGCAAAAATAAAACAACAATAAAGAAAACAGAAGTTACAAACTCACCAACTGCAGCACGGTGAGGGAAAGCAGGAGCAGAACAGGAGACAGAAGTTCGTAGAACCTTCTAGAATATTTCAGGAAGTACACCGGCGTCGGCGGTAAGCAGCAGTTCGACTTCTTGAGACAGCAGCTTGCTTGGAGTACACCACGTAGCTTCGTTCTTCTACCCCCTTCTTATCTTTCTTCTCTCTCTGGCATGAGTTTCTCCTCCCTATATTTTCCGGAGTAGATCTTTCTAGAGAGGTCAAGCTTGGTCAGCCAATCAGAAAGCCGCCAGCACAAAGCGGTTGCGCAATCGCTTTAGATTGGCTCATCAGTTGTTCTCCGATTTTTCTACATTTTTCTTGAACGTTTTAAAACATTCTCTCTCCATTCTGGAATGTGATTTTCTTTCTAAGTAACAATATTATAAAATGAAAATATATTGCAATAAAGTTTTAGATATCGAATAACAGCTTTGTTGTTCATTTGTTGTTCAGAGACACAAAGGTTTACTCTTTTGATCGAAACAATTACTTTGGCCTTCTGAAATTGGACTTTATTCATTTTCTAAGCGATATTATTGTTAAAACATCTGCGAGTTCGCATCCAGAGCGGTTCAAATCTCTCTTCATAATGAATATAAGTACTTATATATATATTTATATGATTATATGTATCACATGATGTCATAACATTATGAAGATAATGCGTTTTCTTAATATTTTAAACTGTAAAGATTACGATCGAAGGATCATCGATGGGTTTGTAATAAAATGCAAGTTTCTTTAAATACTAGTTCAATACATGCCTGTATACGAGGGGGAACCTTAAATCAACATGAATCGTAATGCTGCGACTTATGTACTTGTAGTACGAGTTTGTGCCGCTAGAGAGCGGTTGCAGGACCACTCTTGAGTCTGTCTGTAACTCGACAAGGACGAGTGTGTTTTCTGGTGAAGAGTGGAGATGTCTTTAAAACATTCGTGACACGAGAAATGGCTGATTCTCAAGGACAAACGTTGTGGCTGTGTAGTTTCATTTAAATCGACAATAGTGTAGAGAAAACTTATTATAATGAAAGCAGCTTATAAAGAACATACTCTTAATGAAACTCAAGTTTACGATTTGCTATCTCGGTTTTAAAAAAGGGAAATAAAAGTTGAAGGTCATCGATGATTCGGTTGACTTTCAGATTCTCTGATCGAAGACAACATCAGCAAAATCACCAATCTCATTGATTAATCTCGATCTAGGAAAATTCACGAACTTGAATGGCTATTCGGATTGACCTTGAGCATAATTCAGCACATTTTGAGCGTTGATTTGTGGATGCGAAAAGTGGAATGCAAAGTTTCCGCTCTGTCTTCCCTTCGAGAATAAAATAAATTGTGATCAAGTTCGACTAATATGACTAATGCGTCCTATTGGCCGTATATTCCATCCGTATTGTACTTGATATACAGTTCTCTTGTGTCTTCATTGCTTCGATCCTATAAACGCTGAACGTTTCACAACCTTCGCTCTCTAGGTTTATGTAGCTTTAATAAATATATAATAATTTTCAACATAACGCTATAACGCTCTAATGCTTCTTTTGAAATTTGCCGTCCCTTCTATTATACTGGCGTTGTTATACGTTCACCTACACTCGTTAAACTTGTTATAAAAGGTGCGTATAAAAATTAGTGAGAAAAACTCTGTAAACCTTTCCAACTTTTATATTTATGGACAAAACTTAAGTAAGTGGAAAGTCTTTGATGTCGCCTGCAATCAGTCTTTTTATAGAAGTCAGGGTCAATTTGTTCATACGTGGGTATCTCGTGTGTCTCATCACACGGTTATCATAATCGAATAGCGTATATTGGCAACTATCCCTTATTTGATATAATTCCTAAACAATATTGTTTGTAAATTCATTTCAATTAAAAGGTTTTGTTACAGATAGAACGAATCGACCTAAGGCCGAAAACGATAAGAAACTAGGACATGAATAAAAAGTCAATTTGAAGTTCTGTTTTTTTTGGGGTGGAGGGTGGGAGGAGTGAAACCATAATAAAGGCTTACGCAATACTATGCCAAAGCCTATCCATACAATCATATGTCTAAAAGTTCACTTTACATATGGTATGTAACCTTTTGAAATGGAAGAAGAGACACTCAAGACATCAACGTTCAGAAACACCAAAAGATGTTCGCCCTCCAGATCTGGTTGAAAAGGTTAAAGAAAATTGTCTCTTTTGACAGAAGACTGAGGTTCAGAGATAGTGTTAATGATTATGGGAGTAGGCATGGATTAATTAATTACATACTGACTGAAGATAGTAGCCAAGTAGAAATGTTAAACAGAAAGTAAAAATATCAGGATGATTAGGACTAGTTCATAGAGAAAAGCGACTTTAATGAATTCATAATCACTGTGAATGCAATCTGGGTGTATGCATACGAGCCAGAATAAAAATACAGAGTTGGATTAGCGTAGTTCGGGATATCCTTGCGAAAAAAAAATGCATGGGTGTATAAGTCAAAAATGAAGGTCATTATCATATACTCTTTTATTATTTTAAAAATATGATCCATTATAATTAGTGCCAGAAGGGCAAACAGTCAACCAACATGTCTATAGAGAAGTTCTGATTCGTCTATTCACCAATATTAAAAAGAAGACAATTCGGGTCCACAAAATATATTTTTTTAAATAAATTATTTTCCTAAAATTATGGTAGATATTTTACGTTCACAGCACAACAACAACACAAACATATATATAATAGTATCTATTTAACAATTTATTCCCAAAATTATCGTTTTCAAAAGGTACAAGAGCGTGGTAAATAAGAAATTTGATATTAATATTGCTAGTTGAAGCGTTCTCAACAGCAGATATATCGCCCGCGCATATTAAGTTAAATAAAAGTACATTTCTCTCTCTCTGGCGTTCATTTTCTTCCTGATTTAACAAAATTAACTCGAATCTCTCTTTAAAGATTTTGTGTTAATTTGACCGTAAATAAAATTTCAAATTAGTAATTTTTATTTCATTTCATTTTTATTCATAAGAGAAACTCTTCAATCCTCTCTTATATTTACTCATTTCTCTCATTTTAATTTAACAATATTTGTATTTATTTTTAAAAGTTCAAATGATTTTCAAGTTAATATCAATACACAATATGTGTGTGTGCAAATATTTTTAAGTCTCTACAAATTTATTATTTTTAACTATTCAAGGCAAAAACACCAATCTTGGTCTTAAATATTGCATATGCGAGATTATTTAGTAGAAAATAACAAAGGCTATTAAAAAAATATTTATCGAATTAATTTAGATTCTAATAAATAAAAGGTGTAACCATGAAGCAAATTATAAATTGATATTGGTCGTGTTCTTTCCTATATTTTGATTAGCTTCTGTGAAAATATTTGCTGTTGTTAGGTTCAATAGATTTTTCACAACGTAGTAAAATGTAAGAACTTGGCCGCACTATCAGCTTTGGGTCTCTGGTCATAGGCGTTGTTATTCGAGCTCACCGACGCTCTAAGATCATTGCTGACACTTGAAATATAACTGATGCCCACCCACGGCCTCGTATTGGCAGTAGCTTCAGTGACACATTAGCTTACAAAAATATAACGACCTGAACTATTATTGGTGTCATTTCTTTGATAATGCCAATATCCAAAAAAATTACTTATTTCTAAATTATTGAGTTAAACTCTGGCATTGCAATAATTTTGAAGAATATGAATATTTTCATCAAATGGACGCATAGTTTATATACTTAATGATAGAGTTCATCATTCACAGTTAAAATAGTCTTTTTAGATTTCTAAGCCATTGGGAGAATTTTTATTAAGGAACATATTTTCAGAATAAAAATATGTAAAATATTTTTGAAAGGCATAAGACTCATGTTAATATTCTTCTTCAAATTCTTGGTAACGTTATATTCACACTGTTATAGAAGTAATGCTTGTTTCTGTTGTTGTGATTTATGTTGTTGTGTTGTACGTTGTGTGTTTTCACGCATGCTGCATAAATAGGATCTAAGTTTTTCGATATTTTAGTTACTTTGACTTATAATTATTTTATTCTATGATATATAATATTTATTATTCATAATAAATTCCTCTATTAATATTTTATAAAATATAAAATGTAATATAAATCTATTCAAATTAAATCATATTTATAAATTACAAAAATAGCATAACGTTGAAAATTAGTCGGTATTAGACCACCCTCAAATATCGTATTTTTATATATTTCAAAACATATCAACTAAATTCTGTTCATTCCTCTTCTAATTGACATCGGAGCGACGGCTATAATTGAGTTGAGCGAAGACCAAACAGTGCAGTACTAAGGAGGCGATACATAAATGAAAACAAATACAGATGGTTCGAAAAAGAAATCCTACTAGGACACAATGCGAAGGAGTAATTTATAGCTTATGGAGCTATTTATCAAGCCCCGCCCTGAGGAATTGAAAAATGCGGTTCGCGATTGTCCTTGGTGATGAATGAGAGGATTTAGAGCTGAATCATCGAGTTTTCAATAGAAAACTATAAAGAAACATTTGTACACGAGCTTGTTTGTGCTCTGCCATACATCAATCTACCTAGAGTGGGAGATGTACACGATGATAGATATATTTATTGAGCGGTAAGCATATTTGGATAATAACATAATTTTCTAAGATTTTTAAATTAAAATATACTAATCCTTTATAACTACTCAAATAAAAGCATAGGTAGCTCTATTTTGAAAAATAATACATTGATTTATATATTTTAAATAAATAAAAGTAGTCCATTAATTTCTTTCATATAATAAATATAATTATTTTATATTTTTCCATATATTAAAACAAAAATATCCTTAACCATATTTATATGACTTCATATTTATGTATTTCAGTATACCCACAATATATGTTATAACATTTTCTCTATATTTAGCATAATATATAATACTTAAAAATTCAAATAATATATTTTTCTTTAACAACACTTCATAATTTACACTGGACAGCAATTATTTTATCGGTTGCCGCCAAAGAACAGCTGTTCTGGAAGGTGTTCCAAATTCAGATCTTAAGATATCTTTTTTCTACCAGATGCTGTTTTCGTTACCAGTATTGCAACTTAGATGTTAAACGAATTTAATCCCCTCTCGCCATGTTTCTATTTCCCATTGTTACACTGTTCAGCTCTTGTTGAGAATCAGCCACAACCTTGAAAAAGAAGACGCTGTGTCGTCAGCAGCGGAGAAGGTAAATTCTTTATTAATATTAAAGCAAAATTTATATTTAATTTAACATACTATGATGAATATTTTTGTTACAAATGTGGTGATTTTACTGAATGCATGATTTATGTAATTCCATTTCTAACTTTTCAAAAATAGACTACCTAACCTAATTTGAATTTTACAAAAAGGAAGGTGAAATTTAGAATCAGTAAAATATTTCGTGATAAATAAACAAATGTCATTTTTACAATGAGAAAATAAATCCTTGTAAAGGTAGAAAATATCTCTCAAATATTTTTTCAGAGAAAAAAGACCAAATAATATGCGTATATATAATATACACATATATAATTTTGTTTTCGAACAGATCTACAGTGAATATATCCGATGACAGCTTTTCGCCATGTATTCGTATTGCTCTTAGGCTATATCGGCTTCTAATAATTAGATGACGGACCGAATGGGATTCGAACTTTTTTCAAATTGAAAATAATTTGGATTGTCTCTTTTGCAATATTGATCCATATTGAAACATTTCTTTATTACGCTTATGAACTAAAGAGTATAATTTTATTTGGGGGGTGATGATGCTTATCTACATGGTAAAACCAATTCACAAAGTCCACTCCTTTCCAATTTTGCGATGGTAGTTATAGGCCTGGAAAATAAGTCCTCTATTGTCAGTTCTGAGCATGATATGTTCCGGAGAAGCTTTCACACTATAGCATTTCAAGCAGGTATTATGTTTTTTGTCCATTTTGAAATTTTAGGGTTTTATATGATCACTTCTTAGTCTTGCTAAAGCTGTTTGTTGATTTCTATTCATAGAAGTTCTAACTGTTTCAATGGTTTGTACCAGTGATGATTTGGATAAGCTGTCAGTTTTGATTTATTTTATTTTTTTATACGAATTTTATTTCTTTGATTTGAGTTCTTTTGCTCTCTTTTGAAGTATTTTACTATACTAAATAGATGTTCTTTCAAAATTTATTTTGAGATGTCACTCAATGTTATTTAATTGAAAATCAAACCCAACATATCCTTGTTTTCATTAAAATATTTCCACTATTTGGAAACGTTAAAATATTAATTAAATGTTATCAATTAAATATGTGCTCGTTTTCAATGTATTATTAATTTGGGAATTTTGTTTAGCTTTGACCAAGAAAAGCATATATATGAGTCTATTCAATATTAACCTAAAATTAACAATATCAACAAAACACAATTTCAGTTCGTCAATAGCAGTTTAAATTATTTATAGAACTTCCCCAGAGATTAAAATATTAGAGATATTTTTTCATAATTCCTAGTTTGAACCCCGCCCTATAGTGTTGAGAAAGTTTGTCACATACGTCAGTCTAGTAAAATACTAAGCCATTTAATCTAATGCATATATTTTAGTAGAAGATGTACTCTTTCTCTTTTGACAATCTAGTTATTTTATTACTTAGTAGTGAAAGTTATATACATGGTCTAAATATGAAAAATATCTAAATTTGTAAAATATTAAAGATAAAATTATATGAGATATTCACCACAAATAGGCCTCCCTATATTTCTCTTTATCAGTGTGTCTAGATCTATCATATAGTGAAATAATTTTTTCTGCCAATGATAATGAAATGTTGATAGAAATTCTACATTTATAATACACATTTCAGTGCAAAACACTCATTCCAACAAGAAATATTCCTCGTAGTTTTGTTCAAGTAAATTTGTAATTGACCAGGCCTTATGAATCAATTATCCTTAATGCATTTATTGATACTAATGATACAGATACTATTTATATTATCATTAAGGTATATTTGCTGAATTCAGGGTTTTTATTGAAAAAGAAGATATTCATTTTTGGATCAAAATGTTGATTTAAAACTAATCTTTTGAGTTGATGAGTGTTACAGCCTTTGTGTTTGAAAGTATAGAAGGAAAATTATGTTTAGAAATATATATCCATTTCGAAGATTTGATGGTATATGAGGAGAGATCGATAATATTATCTATAATTAAACAATCAGTATATATTGGATTTAAATGATAATTCATTCAACCAATATTTCGAGGAGAAATTCCCTTCTCTTTATCAAGGTTGATATGGGATTGGAACTAATTCATGTGCGGAAGAGTGAGCCATTTTCGCTATACAATACGAAACTAAGAAACGATCTTAAGTAAAATTCTCTGTAGAGCAAGTAAATAAATAACATATAATTATGTTATAACAATAAGAGAGAGGGTATGTGATTACATAAATAAATTTGTTTTTTTTCTCTGTTGACTGTCTCCTGATTGTTACTGTATGATGTGATCAAATCCTGATTAGGACGATATCCGTAATCTTTGCTGGTCCAACGAAGACCTAAATCTCTACATTGCGTGATGGAAGCCTGCGTTATGTGTCCACTATGGAACTTCCAATCGATAACAGGGAGGAATTAGTTCTCCTTCTATGGCTAACGACTTCCAGGTCTAAAGTGCTGAATCCTCTGGGTCAGTATCGGTGAGGAAACAGCGCGCCTCCTCTTTGTGAAATATTGTGGATCAAACCATTTCTCTATATAGCCATATAAATTTCAAAATTTTCAGTCTGTCCGTCTGTTTCGCGATAAACTCCTAGATTATCTTGTTTAGCAAAGTTTTGCTTGAATTGAAAAAGTAAACTCTATATATTTAATCTAGTGCAATTGTTGGATACATTTAATATTTTGGGGGGTCGGTGGAAGGCTGGGTAAACCGTTTGGTTTTCGACCACTAGAACCCGGGTTCGATTCCCGCATTGGGCACTTTTTTCTGTTTAAAAAAAATGCTCCAATGGCCCCCGATTCTTGCAAAAGTCCAACCCCACCAGCGAGTGCAAGTAACCAAACGGGGCTCTGGCATTTGTAAGTGCAAAGTCGAACTGCTTTTCACATGTGTAGACATGTGGTGCGCTTACAGTAAAAAAAAAGCAGTCGCTAACTACCCACCATGATTATCATGGCCTGTACCACGTGTACTAGGGATAAGCAAAAAATATATATATATTTTTTAAATTATTTATTACATGAGACAAAAAGTGTAATTTCATTTTTTTTTTGAAGCTAGGAATTTTGATATCACGGTAAAATATCTGATATTAAAGACTTCCTAAATAAAAATATTTTTTCAAGGGTGGTCACTCATTGACGGTTGAATTAATATTTTAAAAGGTACTCCTGCTTGAAAAATGCTCTCTTATTAGATGCGTCACTCTTAAAGGGTTTTGGTGTTGGATAGATTTGAGTCATATCTACTGGATCCTAAGACCAAGGTGAGTATTGTAGTCCGCACAATATGGTTATGATATTCCAGGCCGGAGATAAGCGTCGTTAATTAATCAGACACCATGGTGTCAATAATTGTCTTAATTAATGAGTCCTTCCAATTAAAAATCGCTAATCGCCACGTTGCCAATTGATTTATGACACCAAATTGGCACACACCAATCTGTAGTCAATCAGGAGGTGAGTGAGGCCCTAATGAACAACTGTTTTGTTTGGCGGACTGTCCGGGTAATAAATGGTCGACCTAATTGATCCATGCCGACATTTCACGCATTGTTTAGCAAATCTTTATTTAACTCGAGAATCTCTAACCTTTTATACAACACACCCATTTTACTATTAGTGCTGCTCCCTTTGTTATTGAGTTCAATAATTGAAATCCATAAAACTTTTCTATAGAGATGGTAACCAGATAAAGTTCCTAAATTTGTATTCCATAGGTTATAGACGGCAGTTAAAACGATATAAAAAAGTTTTATTTACCTAGAAGGTTAACTGTATGACTATAATGACACCATTAAAATATTATTAAAATAGCTTAATAGGTGAAGATATCTAGCTTATTGTTCAACTATTGTTCCTATATAAAGAACACACACAAATTCAATAACTATTTTGAGATAAAGATAACCTATTTTAGTTTATATTTATTATTTGTTTCCCCATGAAAGGTAAAGTAAATTATTTTTCACCGTTATATCTGGGTGAATCCAGTATTTCGAACATTGAATGTTAAATATTAACTCACACAGGTATACAATGCATCCAGAGTTAACCTCGATAACGTGATTTATATATATACTAATTCATACATCTAGCGATTTCCCACAAAGAGACACATTTCCGAACATACAAATTATTTTATGAATATACACTTCTTTTTTGTTTTATAATTCATAGTTTTTATTAAATATATATATGGCCTAGCCACTTTTTCCCAGCTATACATTTATTTGGCAAATTGCGAAGATATCATTTGATCCCTTGAGGATCTCATGGATAAAAGCCCATACTTGACTGACGAAGGCCATAGCCCGACACCATGGTTTCCAGAAGGGGTAAGGCGAGACAAAAGTAGACATACTATTTTATTTTATATTTTAGAATACATATTCAATTATATATTTTTTTAATATTACTTTTTATGTGTTAAGCGTATTACGCAAGTTTGGCCTTAAATACCATTTCGTGGTTTCTCAAGAAGCCTATGGGACCAAAAATATTTTTGGTCGCAGTTGTACAGCCTACTCCACGCTGACGCGCGCCAACAGCGTAAAACGCGTTCGTGGATGGCTTTCCTTGATTTATCAAGAAATTGGGTTGCCCAAATAACAGGGAACATGCTAAATTAATGTTTAGTTGATTTCTGTTCCACCAGATGTCGCTCTGCCATTATCATTCGCCTTTATTAGGATTAAAATACCTTGAAAATAACACCGACCTCTCTTCCTTCATTGTGTGTTAGATTTTACATAATATCTAAAATTATTTCGGAAAAAGATTAGCGTTAGATCTTTATTATGCTTTGGCGTTGCATTCTCATCGAATAAATATTTTATTAGATGTAACTGAACACATTTATTACAATATCCACGCACAAAATATTGTTTCAAATGGCATGAAGAGAGAGGTAAATAGATTAGTTATTTCAGTTTTTCTCAAGGAAAGACACGAGCTCTTGGTTGCCGATTTAATCCTGGTGTCAATGTACAATCCTGATTCAGCTCGAGTTCTGGAAGCGATGATGCAAATTCAATAAGGCTGAGTGTATGATGGCTAATCACCACGAGGTGTCGCCGCCAGACCTTCAAATCAAATTTCAAGATGGCCGGCGATCCAATTACTGGGCAAGCTTGTTAGCGGTGTCAAGCCATAAATTGTGCCGGGGCCGCCGAATAAAAAGGCTCAAGCCACTTTACAACTCTTCCCCAACTCCACTCGACACTTTCTAATAAATTCTGGGAACGGGGAAATAAATGTCCGATTATATAAAGCGCGTATTTAAGTAAAGTTTTAAAATGTCATTTTTTACTTCCATAGATTCTTTGCTATACTTGTTTCAGCAATATTTTCAGATATTTTATCGATTCTTGACCATTTATCCGGATATATAAGCTATATAATTTTACGAAGTAACTTCTTGGAAACTTTATTCTTATGTGCCACATAAATGTGAAAGTATGTTTGTTTGGAGATTTGTCTTTCCATCATGCTCGAACGGCTGGGCGGATTCTAATACATTTCGGAATAAAGTCGATATATTGTGATTTAGGACATTGGGTGGTTTATAACTTTCCGGCGCCATTGATTGGCTGCACCAATGGCGCCAGATGGCCTAGAAAACCGAAGGAGGCCAATCAACAAACGCCGACGCCACTTATTATATAAATCATCTTCACACTCGAATCCTATCTTTTTCCTATTTTACTTTTGAATTCAAATATAAGTGCTAGGCGTGAGAGCAATAAAATGAGTATCCCAATATTCTTTAAAGTGTTTTGATGTGGGTTATTCATTTATAAATATAAAGTCATCTACTGATCGCGCGTGTGAAGCTAAAAGTTGCTATTGGCTTGCGCCATTTTTTCAGAATAAATATCAACTATTCGTTGATTTCTAATTATTACAGAATTGACCAAATACCTTCGATTAGTTGATATTGATTCGACAGATGGCACAAGCCATCAGTAATTTTATTTTAATGATCAGGAGATGACTTTTTTCTTAATTTATCTTCTGACCCAGTACAAGTTTGGCGTTCTTACGGCCTTCCGGTCTAAATACCCGTTTCATAATTTTTCAAGATGACACAAAGACCAGTTTTTATGGTCTTTGAGGTACAGCTTGCACAACGCTAATAAGAGCCAGCAGCTAGAAAGGCGTACTTGGTTAGCTCTTCTTTATTAATCAACAAGGGTTATTTAACCAATTCTGGAATATTTTATTTATTTTATTTTTATTTATTTATTTTATTTATTTATTACAAAACACACGCTATATCCTATGTGGATATTTGCATGTAAATGTTTAAACTATTTTTGTACATAGTTTTTAAATAATTCTGGAATATTAAAACATCAATGATCAATTGATATTTATTACGACAGATGGCGCAAGGCATCAGTACATTCCAGTTCCACAATGAGAAGATGCTTTTTCTTAATTTATCTACCTGATCCTAGTACAATTTCAATTTTGCACAATTTTTCATTCATAACTCTAGATAAAGAATATTTATATATTAAGTAACTCTTCTTTTCATATTACTCTCTCAATATATAACCATTGGTTAAATGATAAAAAATAGCATCTTTTTTCGTAAACTAATTATAATTTTTTTGGGCATTTTTAAACATTATAGAGAATCTCTACAAGGCTCAAATGAAACATTGTTCCAGTTATGTGTGTAAACAGACTACTATTCAAAATATTCATCAGTTTCAGATGTACGAATATTGAATTTAGAAAAATATATTCATTCTATTGGCAATTCAATCCAATATATGCCTTTTTATATTCATATTATATATGTTATTAATAAAATAAACTGCTGAATATAGAATATTTGTGTTGGTGTGTGTGATGTGTTTGTGTGTCGGTATACATGAGTATTTAAATTGCAGACGTGATAAAATAATAAAAAATATTATAATACAAATTTGCTTTAATTCTGCCTAAGGAATATAAAATACATAATTGAGAAAGGTTTCTTACTTAAGACGTGATGAATAAAAAAAACAAAAGACTTATTTACATATCTACAAAAGATTTGAGCCGGCCAACGGGAAACAACAACAATAGGTGTATATAGTGAAATCGCGACTTCTTGCAGTGGACTCTACAGAGTAATTTGATTTATAAATTATAGAGTTTTGAAACAAACGTTTTTATATAACATATATATATTTTTTGAAAATAGAGCAATCCATACTTAATTCATTAGATAATAAAAGGCATATATTGGATTTTAATCAAATATTATTGGCAAAATAAAAATTTTATTAAAATCCAATATATGCCTTTTATTATCTAATATATATATATATATACTAGCCGAATGACCCGGGCAACGCCCGTGTTTTACCCGATTGAATGTTTTGTTTCAAATACTATTTGTTACAATTATAAATTGGCGCCTTAAATAATTGCATATGTTAGTTAATAACTATAGCCTATGTGCTTTATCTGTCTATGTACTGTTGGCTTCCGTAGGCGTCTCTTACTGGGAAAAATAAAGAGAGGATTCCATTTGGTTATTATTTAATATATGCATTTATTTAGGGAGCGACCCGCTCCAACACAATAGTCACAAAGACGAAATAGCGAGTGGGGGGGGGGGGTGCAAAGGTGGCGTGATCGTAGCCAACCAATAGGAGGGCGCCATTCCAAAAAAAAGCAAACGGTGACAGAGGTGAATGATTAAGAGATGAAGAATTAAGAGATGAGGAATTGATGACGCTCGTAACTGTATATAGAATATATATTATTATTATTATTACTTTGATATTAATTTATATTTTTTAGAAAGGGAGAGTTGCTTCTTTTAGTGTATATATATTGTATAAAACACATATATTTAATAATAATTATAGGTATTTTTCAAAAATATTTACTATAAAATTTGATTTATCACACACTCTAGAAAAATAAATTTGACAAATAGGCGTAAATTTATTTTTATGTGAAAATGGAATTTGTCAAAAGAACAATGAAAGAAGCATTTGTAAATAAAAATGACAGCCCTATTCTATTTTCACCTAGGTTTTACATAATGATGGTTATATAAAATATTTGCCATTTCCCGGTTTAAAAGGAAATGAAGTACAAACAAAGTGCCTTTAAACTCCTGGCGTCGCGAAGATAAATTAGAATTGTTTAGAGGAAAAAAGATTCGAGTCATTTCACGAAATGGCATTATAAAGAAAACAGGCGGAATTTCATAGAAATTGAACTGCACAAAGGTCACATTAATTGTGTGCGATTTCTTTTTTTTTTTACTTTAGTGAAAGATTAGTATGCATGCCTCTCTTTTGGTACATGAATGTTATCCTCTCACAAATTTATATTGTGTTTTTTATCTATTTTCTTACATAACTCTTAATTCTCTAAATTATTTTTTTTATAAACTCACAAAAACTTGTGAATTACTCTATTTTCACTTTTCTATTACATCTCTCTCTTATTATTAAAAAATATTATATATATTAAATAAATATATATATGTACATGCACACACAATATATATATATATATTTTCTTTTTTTTGAAAATAGAGCAATTCATGAATAAATCTTCAATTAAAATGCATATATATGATCAAAATATTATTTATTTTACCACGATAAATAATTGTATCAATGATAATTATTAGATTGGCAATAGCGAATTGATTAATATTACACAATGGGGATTACAAAATGGTAAACAATAAAACTACCTGTTACCTAAAGTGCTAAATAAATATGAATATAAAAAGGGAGAATATAATTATATAACTAATTAATATATATATATCCATCGAAATTTACAAAAATGTAAATGAAAATGTTCAGAATTGTGAATTATCAAATGAAGAATATAAATATACAGCATATATATATAATATCGAAGAAGAGAGAAAATGTAAATATAATAAATGAAAAATAAAGGTGTAACAAGTTCAACTAATTTTTAAAAGATGTTGTGTGAGAGAAATATTTCAATGAATTCTCTCTCTCTGATTATAACGGAATAAACGGTGTAAAGAATTCTATAACACATATCTATTTCTCTATTTCTCGTATTTCGATTCGCTGTCCAATTCAATGTATGCTAATCAAACGGTGATCTTTATGGATTGGTGTGTTTGGAATAAGATTATCTGAAATCCTCCTTGTGTTGAAAATTATGTTTGCTAAATCCGGGAATATATATCAATATTTCTATAAAACAATCGGCTTCGAAATGATCAAGTTAGAATATAGGACTCGAACCTTTATATCCCATTATAAACAACTTGAACGCGTTTTATGTGCCAAAGGATTTATCTCCTCAATGATATCCCACTCAAGAAATCAGAAGATGTGAAATATCATAATGTATTTAGCGCCCTCTATCGCTTGTCTTTTAATTCAAGTTTTATAGACTCCATCAAACTTTTTACAAAGGTTTATTGAGCATTTGACGTTTCGACGACCACCATTTTAAAAGGTGGAAAGCTTATTAGTGAAGTTTTCATCCAACAAGCAAAACATCTGATGGAAAATAAAGTTTTATAAAAGGTCTGGTGAAGTCTCTAACTTGAGTTAATCGAAAACTAACTTACAATTATGTTATTTTCTATATTTCAAAAATTGAACCATATATTTATTTTTAAAAATAAAGATATTCTTAAAGATTATGTTAATAATTATCAGATGTATATTGTTCAACTCTCTCTCTCTCTCAAAACTATATTTACTCTCTTTCGAGAAAGTATACTAAAGATTTAAAATAAAATTACCTGGTGTGTTCTCTGTGTAAAATGAAGATCAATTTTGAATTAGCTCACCATAAATTCGAAAGATACCAGACCCATCCTTCTTCAATATATACTATAAATTTCAAGCCTAACTAACAACAGAATACAAATTTCTAGTATATATTTATATAAGTTCTACAAATCTTCAAACATAACGAAGGAGCTACAAAACACCAAAACAACGCGAAAAAATCCTCAGGTATAATTAGTAGTTCCTTGTGGTCAGAAATATCATGTGTATGGCAATGGACTCTATAAGTCCGTTTTTGTAGGCCATTATGTATTATTTTCTCTATATTTACTCTTTTCGGTTTAAATTGAATAAGTGTTCCGCCTTTTTGATTAAAACATTGTAATTATGTAAAGTCGTCTCATTCAAATGATATTTAATTAACAAATGTATTTTTCCTTCGTATTTGTGTATTTAGTTGATTTTATCTCGTTTTTTTTTTATATTTCTGTTTTTTTTTTAGTATCTATATATAAATACAGGTGTATACAAACTCTTTAGACCTTTAAAAGATTTCATTGAAGTAATATCAAAAATAAATATTTTATAAATATTTTAAAGAGTATTAAAGTGAATAAAACCAATACTAATTTGAATTGTAATTAAAGTAATTAATAATTTGATAATAACTACATAGCAAGAATATCAATTATAGAAAACCAAATTTATCATATCTTTTTCCTTCCGTTTGAACAACTAAATGACATGGAAAATCATGTAATAATCACGATTAATTATATAAATTACAGTATGAAATGGAAACCAAAGAACGTTATACTTTGGGGAAAATATTATCCAATCTGGAATACTTTGTAATCAAATGGCAATTATAATCACTTTTTCGAAATCATTAAAAGTTAAACATAAATATTCCACATAAAGATATTATGCATGTACTGAATTATCCCCATTATATATTGTTTCTTCATGGTAATTTATATATTTTCTATATATAAAGACTGTGCAAGAACGTTGAGTTACAATTCTAAAATAAAAAAGTTAAATTTTCACAAAAAGTATTAAAGAAGCATGTACTACAAGCAAACAAGATTACAAGAATAAAAACCTATCTGCTCTCCTTCTAAAATAAAAATGCTACTAGGTCTCAAGGATCCATTAATGTATTTAATAAACTCAACCCAAATTATGCATCGTTAAGAGCGTCATTAAACATTCTTTTTTGGATAAAAAACCTGGACTTAGATGAAGTACCTCCAAGGTTTTTGTGTAATTAAACATAGCCAAACACAATATTATAGTGTTTCCTTTCCTATATTAATTACATAATCCTATAATAATATAGTTTACAACTTCGAAAAAGGCAAAATGATAAAAAGTAACCTGAACTATATACCTGCATGAACATGCAACTAATCACAACGTTCGATAAAAAAAATAGAATATTTACCAATAATGACGATAAATAAATTCTATCTATTCTTTTTTAGAGCAGATATTTCTTTCCATCTAGGTGTTTTTAAGAGCCAAAGTAATTTATACCGAAAATCAATATTATTGTATAACTAGCAATGTTATTGTATTTTAATCAATAAAAATGCTTTATCATCAATAGGATCTCTCTCCGGAAATTTATTTCTTTAAGTTGAAGGAAAACCTTTTTATCAAGAAATAAAAAATGTTTAGGAACGCACATATAGGATATCTTAAATTATAAATAAAACGAGTAAAATATAAAATTACTTTTATTTAGATTTTTTTTTTTTTTGTATAATTTATAAAATATCCTTTATAATTTATATAAAGAGATAGAAATATATATATACAATATGTTTCAGTGTTTTGTTATTATTTGAAACAAAATAGTTTTATATATATTTTAAATTGCAAGAATTTTCTTTATTTAAAATTATATATTTAACTAAAATGTGTGTGAAAAATTGTTTTCTTTAAATCATTTTTAATCTTCAAGCTATTTATATATATATTATATTTGAGAATGAGATTTCTGTTGATTTTAATTATCTTGTGGATTATGCAATGTTAATGCAGTCGTGAATAAAAATAATAATAGCCTTGATCAGAGATTGATTTAATTGAGCTAAAGGAATATATAAAACATAATTTCATAAAATAATGCCTGAGTTAAGGCGTAAGAATAAAAAAATGAAAAGCTTATTTACATAATGCACAAAAGTTTGAGCCGGCCATCGGGAAACCACAACAATGAGTTTTTATAGGGGAAGCCTGACCTCTGGCGGTCGATTTAGCAGACTATTTGAATCTATGAAATATAATTTTTATTAAGATAATATTTAATATAACATATATACTCGTATATATTGCGCTGAATAGGGTGAAAAGGCCGAAACGCGTACGTGGTTTTTATCATACTAATGGGTTGGCTAAACATTATAGAACTGTCCAAAATCAAAGTTTAATTGTTTTTGTTTTAATATATGGCGCTCTAACATATATAACACGCTCTCCATAAAAGAGAACTTTCTAGAATCAATGAATTTCAGAACAGACAGACGATCTTGTGTTTAATATAGAACATACCTGCCTGATGCAAGCTCTGAGATGAATAAGATACGTCACGCTGATTTGCTTAGTAAACAACTCTTATTAATGTCACGTAATAGTAGAAATATCCGAAACTATTATAGACACGTATGATTCTTTTTGAAATTAAACAATTTCTACTGCCCTTACTGTAATGGAAAAAATTAATGGGAGGGGCTAGCTCATCAGTGGTGAACCCTCCCATTAATTTTTCCATTGTAGTTAGGGCAGTAGAAATTGTTTAATTTCAAAAAGAATCATACGTGTCTATAATAGTTTCGAATTTTCATAACAGAATGTATCATAGTAGAAAAATTGGCGTCGAATAAAGTGACAACCACAAATACATGTAAGGAATTTAAACTATTTTTGACGAGTATGCTTTTATTTTGTTAATAAAACAATTGTCTACTCCTCTTCAAGCGTTCGAGCAATACTAGCTTAGTTGCTATTTCATCCTCTGATGGCTACTGACCTTAATGCAATGATAAAATAATGGGAGGGCCAGCCTAATCAGTGGTGAACCCCCTCAGCGACCTTTTAATCTACCATACTGCTGTAATGTAGCATTTGACTGTTTTCCTTTTATATAGATACTGATGCTAAGCTCTAATTGAACTATAAACATAAGCTTTAAGGAGAGAGAGAGAGAGAGAGAAAATAGAAATACATATATTCTTAAATATATAATAGGCTTCGAGAGCAATGATCTTTCGCATCATGGCAATTTTCGTTTTAAATCAATACAGTAAGACAGTAGAAAATGGGTTTTATTTTTAAAATATTCATAAGCGTCAAAAATAGTTCAAATTTCTTACAACAGATGGCGCGCTAATGCATCATATAAATACATCTATATAAACTCAGAGCTGTATAATATAGTAAATATTTTCACCCTTCAAATTTTTCTGTGTAGGGCGTTGCATTAAATATCGCAGGGTTTTCAGTGAAACAATTTAAAAAGAAAGAGATCCATTTATATATGTCAGAAATATTAGTTAATAAGAAGAAACATTTTCCAAATATCAATTTGGCAAGTGAATATATAAATTTTTTGATGATTTTACAGGTTGTCGCTTTTCATGAAAAATATTTTTACAATTATAATTGGGGATAGATTAAAATGGAATTAATAAAACGTTAATTCCCTGAAGCTGAATAGTAAGCAAGACTAGTTGAAGTCAGAATCCGGGTTTACCTATGAAATGCACCCTCTTCTAGAGAATTCAGAATGTCGAAATAAGGATGCGATTTCTCCTGTGGCAAATATAGCGCACATGGGTATTACTATGGTGACATGGAAAAACTCTCGTTATAATTTAGCAATAAATTTATAACTTTGGATAGAGTTTTCAATGTTCTGCCGTATCTTCCATATTTTTGTTTAATATTGTTGCATCAATTTTAATGCGCCTTACACTTATTCAAAATATTCTATGATATTCAATATTTATTTTAAAAAATTATTTAGATTATCATCATACCTTTTTATAGTCTCATTCTTTTTTTATATTCATTGTACATATATCTTGATTGGTTATTGGAGCGAGACAGGACCAAGACTGCTGACCGCGACCTACGAGGAAGACAACGAATAAATAAACGTAATAACTTTAAAAGGTAATTTATTTTTATTTACTTTTATTTACTACTTTTCTTTATTTGATTTGAGTATGGAAACCCGCTCGGAAAACGTGTATAATACCAAGAAGGAGGAAACCAAGGTCGACGACCCTGAAAAGCTGCAACTTGGTGCAACAATTGGTAGAGATGCTAGTTCCGACCCAGTTGCTTTGAACCCCAATATAGAAATTCCGAAGTATGACGGGACAGAATACCCTCGCCCATGGATAGAATCCCTCGAAGAGATATTGACTTTCTCTTCCATTGAGAAGACTGCATAATTGTCCGTTATGCCGCCATGAACATGATGGGAAGCGCCAAAACCTGGTTGAATCTGCAAAAAGCTAGTTTATCGAGTTGGGAAAACATTAAAATTCGCCTCATTCAGGATTTTTCTCTGGACGCGAATAAAGAATAATTAAGAATGAAGCTTAACAGAATGCAACACTGGAATGAACCAGCAATCATGTTCGCGGAAGACATCTTAGTGTTGTGCAACAAGGTTGACCCCGCAATGGAAGAAGAAGCGAAAATCGAACATGTTATTGGAGGACTGAAAAAAGAGTACTCATTCGCGCTCTACCTAAACTCTCCTAAAATGACCGATGAACTTCTTGTCGTGTGCAAGAAAATGGATTCTTTTGAGAAGAAGTATTGGAACGTGTGGAGAAATCCAGAAGCCTATATAACGGTCCACGCTATTCTAGACCCCAACAAAAATCGAGTAACGTGCCGCCGACTGCCACGCGGAACTTCCAGACGACTTCCAGGGCCCAGGGCCCTGTTTCCATATATTAAAAGAACGACTCCCCTCCAATTCCCAGGCAGTATCGAAACAACTTGCCCCAGCCCTCTACCCCTA